>CM046029.1:34586377-35161440 GCA_025215565.1 Flaveria ramosissima
GGCTAGGGTTAGGTTTAAGGCCGGTGGGTGGTGGACCAGAAGGAGGGTTTTGAGGGTTTATTGCCCTCATTTGTCCGTTGGGTTAAATTCTGCTAATAGTTCGTCTGGAGCTTTGACTGGTGGGTCTAGAGAATGCAGGGTGGGTGCGTGATTCATGAAGGATATCAGTTTACAGGTTAGTGCTGATCTACTGATGTGTGTACAGACTTTTTTATTTTATTTCTTTTGTGTTTCTTGGAGATGAACTTGATTTCTTAGTTTTTTGAAATGTGTATCTATTCAAATTTGATTTTGTTGCTTTGAATAATTCATTCATCTTTCATTGTGTTGTTGCTATCTCTCTCTGCTGGATGATTTTACTTCTTTGTTACTCATTCTTGACTGTATTTGCGATCATTGCTGTTCTTGATTGTAATAAGTCATTGTTTATGTTCTGTGGATGCCAAATGAGACTACTGTGTACCTTAAGTTGCAAAGGTGTCCTTTTGATAAACTACTTCCATCTTCCATTTAGAACAATGAACCCCAAAATATTTGGTTAAATACTTAGAATTATGATCTTTTAGATTGTGTTACTACAATTACAAAATCATTAGCCAATCCTGACCCGTTTATGTGTGAGTCTGTTTGAGGTGTCATGGTCGGGTTTGGCCAGTTTCAACAGGAATTTCTGGGCCAAGCTGTTAATACAGTTTCAGGAAATGACAAACTAAAAGTGAAGGGTTGGGTTGCTCAGTTGTTTGGTTTGGCGGTTTGAACTGATTTTTTAATTTTTTAATTTTTTTTTACATTTTCAAAATATTAGTTTATATTAAAATTCTATGATTCTTGATTATAACACATATTCTAAGAAGGATTAAAATGTATGTAATGAAGGTTAAATGTCCAGTTTGGTAGCTAAATATTACCAAATGTACATTTGTTGTTGACATGCAAGTGAACATATGCCATGGATTGATTTTTAACATGCATTGATAGGAATAAAGATTCACAGGAGAGGATAAAAAAATAGTGAATTCGCGTATCTTATGACTATCAAGTTTATATTCTAACCTGTCTATAAATACATAAAACAACAAAAAAAATTACTACTTTGTGTGTTTATCTATAATATACGCATCAACTCTTTGATAATGTGAGGCTAAAAGAACTTTTAGACGCATTATGGTCACCAATTAAACAAAATTTTGGTATTAGAGGTTTTGGAGTGAACTCGAGAGGAGATGGTGAAATCCCATCCTTGAATGGGAATTGGAAATACCATCCTCTGGTTCTGGTGACTAAAATTAACACCCGACCTGTAAGTATAATATCCACTAGGACTCACCAGATGAATTTGTGGGTTGCTAGTTGTACCATATCACGCACATGAAGATTGTGGAAAAACCGGAGAATGGAGCGACACATTCCTAAATGGAGAAAGCTTGAGAAAATGAATGAAAAAAAATCCCTAATGTATAGCCACACAAACCAGTAATGGCCATACACGTACACCAATTATATGAAGTAACTATAGAAAATCAACCTCCATGTATTATTATGTATAATTCTTCTAATTTTCAACCTTAGTTTCTATAATTGATCTTCGATAAAATATTAAAAATTTAAAATGCATGTTAAAAGAGAATTTAGAAAAGCTTAAAGAATGTATGGACATACAACACAATAAAAAATATAAGATATAGAGCATAAGCAGGGCATCTATGTTTTAGGTGGCATGATAGTCTACAAACAGGTTCGAATATTAAAAAGAGAGTGGAGATAGATTGGAGAGAGGGAGGAAGCCGGTCATGAGACTAGGCTCATGAAAACCACTGACAGGGTGGTTGTCGATAGCAATTACTCAATAGGCGACTAGCAGCCTACAAAGATAGGTGATCGTTAGCGGTGGACTGGAACGGGTGGTGGTGGTCATCAGAAGCTACCCATCGCTGAGCACGTGGGGTAACACACAAAGGGCAATGATGAATGACAGTGATCTGTTGGAAGAATTCAAAAAATTATAGAAAACAAATGTCAAAAGAAAATTTCTAGAAACAAGATGTTGAATTGTGATTATAAGTAAAAAAAAATTGTTTTTCTGTTTTAAACACTTTTTTCTGATTTTACTGTTTCCCTAAAAAGTTCCAAGAAACAACCCATTTCTACAACTAAACGTATTGTGTCATAGGCCCAATTGCACCTATGATTAACTCCTGTGATTATGTCATTACAACTTACCAATGACCCTTAGCTTTTGACTAGCCATATTTAGCCTAGAATGATGCCATAACAGTACATTCTATGATCTATGTTAAAATTTATACTCATTTTGGAGCTCTGGCCATCATATTATCGATTAGAACCGTAAACTAGCCAAAATAATTGATATATTCAAACTTTTAAGTCTTCTCAAGCTTCTTCCACAGATAAAATGCTCTTCTAATAACCGAATCAAGTGAAAAACCTTCTGCATAAGCACCAATCGCGGTCAAGAGGTTTGTAAATTTCTCCCCATTATCCTGTATCAATACAAATTTCATCAAACCAGAAATACCAAATGTTCAAGGCCAGATGTAACAAATTCAACCCATTTAGTCGTTAAATGTCAAACACGTAATGTAAAAATTTTGCTATAACAATAACAGGCTAAGGGTCGCCCAAAATGAATTTTAAATCCATAAGACCTTTAATCACTTTGTTAAAAACACATTAGTATTGACATAGTTGATTTTTTGTAATCACATTTGATAAGTTATATTTCATAAAAAAAATAATAGTTTTTTTCGACAAAGTATTTCTAGGTCGAAATGTCAAACCACACCCCGTATTATAATAGTATACTTTTTTTTTTGAGTTTTTGACCCGTTAACCAGCCTGCTTGACCCACCATCCATTTTGTAATTCTTAACTAAATTCTCAAGGACACAATTTCTTCTTTCTAATATTTATATATTACATATTTATTTATTTCATTAAAATTAACTTATTAAATGATTATTTTACTCTTATTTTTTATGACATGATTTTTTACCTATTGTTTTTTGGTATTGTAATTGTTCAAAAATTTGGCAATTGTTTTTGTATTTAGAGAAATAACTTTCATTATCGGTTTTGAAATAAAGTTTTATACATGATGCACCAACCTCTGGTTTTCTAAATACAAGATCAGTGGTGGAAAACGGGACCATGTAGTGTGGAAGATCAGAACGTAAAAGGGCCTGCGCAGAAAATAATAACACTTGTCACAAACAGCTTAGCAATTAACAAAATTGCCAGTAAGAATACAACAGAACCAAAAAAGACATTAGGGAAGCCAAAAGAAATTAGGCCATTAGGGGCAGGATTAGTGAAAAGACTGAAAAGCCCACAATTCTTATACCACACATGTGCACAAAACAAATAGTTGGTAAGTTGTATTCAAATGTTTACATGCTAGTGGCTTACCAGTTCTTTGCTCATAAGGCCTGCTCCTTATTTGCTATCAAAGCCTACATGTGATAATCACAAATTAGCTATTAATGGTCTCTAGAAATAACAAGTTTGTGAAAGCAGTTTTCTTTCTTCCAATATATAATTCAAGAGAAGCTAGAAAATAAGCAATGGAACCTTTTTAATTCGTTCCTCATCAACTTGATCAATGTTGCAACAAGTTCTCCAATGTACCTTTAAATTCATGTAACAAGCAATAGATTAGAAACATCATCTGATACACCTCATTACCTCAAATAAAAAATAAACGGGCAATTTCATACACACTTGAAAATTGAAAAGTTGCATAAAATCTATTACTCAACCAAAATTAATAATATCAAATACACCTATTCAAAATACGCAAAATTACATGTTTATCCATTTCATAAATACAAGTTATATATGGCTGTTATACCCTTTTCTTCCTACACTCCAAACTCTTATATCATAAATTTGAAAATGGGAATATTTGATATTATGATTATTTTGTGGGTAAATGTTATATTAAACCAAGTTTTGAAAGGATGTATGAAATATTCCAAAGTGAAATTGATAAGCATACAGTGGTATGAAAAACAATCACAGGGAAGGAAGTATGGAAAAAAAAAAGAAACAAAAAATATACATACCAAATCTTGAAATTAGCTGCACAGCATGTACATCCCCGATTCCATCAACCCCTGCCTTGACACGTAGCATTCACACATAAGATCCTCATTGCATACATAGTGCGAGCACCACGATAGACGTACACAACCATATTACGAAACCTAGTAAATTTAACAAATATTATTCTCATAATATGATCCAAAAACAACCTGGTATGTTGTCAGATCTGTCACCAACAAGTGACATTACATCCACA
This sequence comes from Flaveria ramosissima, assembly GCA_025215565.1. Classification (NCBI taxonomy): domain Eukaryota; kingdom Viridiplantae; phylum Streptophyta; class Magnoliopsida; order Asterales; family Asteraceae; genus Flaveria; species Flaveria ramosissima. The sequence goes on from CM046029.1 coordinate 34,590,696, forward strand.
AACTGAGAAGGTTGTAGTGTTCCATATTTCTTAGCAAAATCTTCAATTCCAAATGAAACCATTCTGACAAGAAAAATACAAGACATAAGTGCCTCTATTTACAATTATAAATTATTTCACCTTGTTTTACACACAAAAATGGAAAACTCATTAATACTCCATAATGTATAATACTAACTCAAAACCACGAGGTGCAATTCGAAGAAGACGTAATGAGGAGATAATATCTGGAAAAAGTCTTTGTCAGGAGAGACAACTCTGACCTGTAACAAATGGAACATATTATAGATATACAATTATATTGTTCTAGGTTTTAAAGTAATACACTTTAAATAATGTCTACAACCAAAGGCTTAAGTCAATTAATATCACTCCTATGAAAAAATGATAGATTAATATTTATATCATACATCAGAATGAGTTGCAAAAGGTTACCTTGAACCCAGCATCAACACTGCGTATAGCCAAGGTCCCAATAACATCATCAGCTTCAACGCCAGGAACCTACCTTAGTAGATATATATATCATCGATACAAGAAACCTTGATAATCAGTAGATTTAAATAAACTGTGGTGATCTCGACCCGTTTACTTATATAAGACAATTTAGGAATTGGTATGCATTAAGATAGACTTAACAAACTTTAACCCATTTGACCAATCCCCCTTTTAATACGACTTGGTTGAGATTTAAAAAAAATGCAATCCAAATTGACCCATTCATAAAGGTCTAGACAGTTACAATAATACTATTGTTTTTGTAGGCAAAGGTAATGCCTTTGTAATAAGAAAATGACAAAAAAGTATTTGTAGCTCAACCGACCCAGACCATTTAGACATGTAGTGACAATGATCCATTTCACCCAAACCCATTTTAACCCGTTACCAACCCCAACCCACCCATCTTACCTCAATGACTTTGATGGACATGGCTTTGATGGATGCTTTCAAGTATTGAAGACCCTGCACTATTGTATCTGGAGTAGGTGGACGGTTTGCTCTTATATGAAGGGTAGAGAGTGTGCCGAAAAGTCTGACCTAAAAAAAGTGAAACACGTATTGAACCGTTATTATACTCACATAACAAAGAATGTTATTAGTTTTTTCTAATCATCATATGAATGCAAATAAAGAAAACCCTAAATTTCTAACCTGGTTTTTTCAGGTGTATTTCCAATATATCAAAGGAGAATAGAAGTCTAGAACCAAACAGATTAAATAAAGATAGTAAGACATGTCATCTTGACTACAGTTAGTCAACTTAGTAAAAACAGTTAATATGTGACCTTCCAAAGAGCTAGTGCATCAAACCAGTTTGAAAGATAGGGACAAATTTTCTCCAATTTAAACTATTAACATAACTGGAATATGTAAACAAGAAGTCTAGTTCAGAATGTTTTGATACAGATACACTCATTACACATCATTTCATCATAGCAAATAAACTTGGAAATCCATTTGAACACATGTGACTTGTTTTCATATTCTATTGAAAGAGGAACACAGATAGCAAACCAACAGGAAAGATTTTGTAAATTTAAATTCCAGTTTCGAATAAATATTTTACATTTGAAAACAGGAAAAGAAATAAAAGAAGCCCAGGCTGAGGGAAAACAAAGGAAGGAAAAGCATACCTTTTGCCATAAATTTTTGTCTGGATGACTGAGGCATATTACCAAAGCAAAATCCTGAAAATATAAGTTATTAAAATGGCCTAGATCTATGCTAATTAGCAAACAGTATTAGTAAGAAACTAGCGGGCGTATATTTAGAAGAAGTTTTTCTGCAGATTTACCGAATGTCAATCAACAAACTTTACATTGACAACAATAAAGTGTAAGTGGTTTCTATGATCATCTATCAAGCATGCTAGACTGACATGAATGCATATATCTAACATTAATCCTCGCAAGAAAAAAAGAAAAGATGTACAAACAAAGTAAAAGAATATCACAAGAAAGATCATAGATGATAATCCTAAAGGAACTATAATGCTTGCACTAATTACACCGAAGGCAATTAAAGCAAATAGACTCCTCAAGGTTAAAGCCTCACCATCATGATCAAAACCACCTGCATAAAAAAGAATTAGATGTAAGCTTTAGAATCACAAAAATCAGATAACATTTAAAAAACCACAAGAAAAACTTTGGGAGTATTTCATATAATCTAGTTTAAATCATAAAGAATCTAATTTTATAAGAATATATAATGAGCAGCCAGAGAATAGAGTACAATTCAGCATAAATTCCAGCAGTATAAAGTTCTACAACTATAAAACTCACAGACTGAAGACTAGTTTATGGGTAAATTAAAACAAAGGATCAATAAGTGCAGCAAAATCATGTTATCTCTCAAATGTCTACAAAATCTTATGTACGTAGCAAGACAGGTAAAATTGGTTATTAATTCACACTAATTTCATCATCAAAATCATGCTATTGCATACACTTGAATCAAGCATTGATGATCGAACTTGAAGAAGAGATGGAATATGCATAATTCTCTCAATATTAAAATAAATAAGCAATGAAAATGAAGATATATACCCGCCACATGTGATGGAGTAATTCCAAAAATCAATTATCTGCCAAGGGAAAAAAATCAAAACAAGTACGAGTAAGTTGCATCTTTATATATTAATGAGAAATTGTCATGAAATAGCAATATACATTCTCATATGTCACATGGGGTTGATGTAGAATTGCCAGGCAATTTAGTCATTAAACTTATTAGAAATGGTGACCATGTGGAACATTTAAGAAAAGTATGTTGTAATTTTACGGCATACAAAATGGATGTTCAAAGATGATTCTAGAAAACATAAGAATTCAGGGAATTTTGTGATTTATGATTTAAGTAGAGAACTTTTTACTGAGATGTAAGATAAAAAGATATAGTAAGTTACAAGTCTAAAGTCAGAAAATAATTTTGGCGTTCAACCACCCATGTTAATACTAACCCTTGCAATGGTAATGTCTTTATATGCATTTTAAAGACCAACTTCATAACTTTCGGAAATTGTCAACTGCGAATTAATTATTTGAACCGCCCCCCCCCCCCCACCCCCCACCACCCCCCCTTCTCGTTTTATATTTACATGCATAAATCAAGAGCATGACATACGAGTGACAAAGCTGTAGATATAGTTAAGACCCGTCTCCATTGCCATCCGCATTAGACAGATGCCCGTGATGTAATTTAGCTACCCAGAATAAACATAGAAAAAGATTAGTCCAATAAGATTTCAATCTGCATACCAGGAAGATAGAAAATTAAATGTAAATTGAATTCTGCAACGAAAGAGCTGCAATTCATATTTACCTTACATACAGCGCAGGATATAATAAACCTTGTGTTTCGTTAAGTTAGTTTTTCAAAAGTGGGATTACTCATGGAAAGAGAATTGTATCAGTCCACTTAATTACTTTAATTGAACAGTGCACGCATCAGTCATACAGCATCTAACAAGTGTCAGGACTTGTGATAGGGGATAACTTGTCACTGCTAACTGGTCAAATTATGAAAATCATGCTAAACAAAAGAACCTAATTTGAGATCTTCATGACTTGAAACAAGAACTCCAAACCCTAAGATAACACATTCTATGTAAAAGGGGCAAATCAGATTCTGCAGATTTTTTTTACTAGTTGTTTAGTTTTTAGGACTTCAATACGGAGTTAATCTAATGCCAGCACAGCATTCTTTTATCATCAGAACAGAGAATGTCACCTTAGCACACAAATTGCTAATAGTTAATGCATTAGACGCATTCATAAACTAAACTGAATAGGAGTTTAGATGCATCCTTTCTTACAACAAAATAAAAATTCTTACCAAGAAGTTTATAATAGGATCTGTAGATGATAGAAGTGCCGTCAATAAGCATCACTCGTCCATTTGAAGAATCAGTATTTACTAAATTATCTGTTTTGTTGGAAGAATCTGAGGAGGTACTTTCATGTGTGGTGTTTCTCCATCATCATAGTTCTCAAATCTTTACGTGAAAGAGCCGGAGCAGTTCCAGATAGTTCTGACTTCAAAGAGTTTGACAATTTGTGGTAACCCTGAATAACAATGAACAAGTACAAAAGCCTGTATTCAGATCAACATCGAAAGGATGTCTGTTAGCCATCTAAAGTACATTATTTTCATGCCACACACCACTAATGACAGACTAAACATTATCCATAAGCATAATCAAGAAAACTTCAACTTCAACAACCATAAACAGTTAAAACCGATGGAGTATAATCAACATACATGGTTTTCACAAACATATTCATCCATTAGTATACTCTTCCTCCTTCATGATGTTATGTATGCAGTTCAGCTGTAGACGTCAAATTGGTAACCAATTTCAAAACTGCAAGCTTTCAGTTTTCTAGTATACCAGGACAACAAAACTAGACCAAATATATAACAAAATGCATATAATCTTTGCTTCAAAAATCTTACAGAGAGAAACTTCCGATAATGAGCATCATCTATTACCCCTCACGACCCCCAAAATCAAATTGTAGCTCTATTCATGAAGATTTGAATGATGTAACCAATAAACACATTTTCCCACAAATCCCAATTCAAAGATTCACAAAAAGGCGCAATTGAACTGATTAACTGTGAGAAATACCTTCGCAAATCGTACGCGTGAAGAAGATACGAGCTGAAGAGGTGTTTTGGGTCTGTGATTCGTGAAAAAGCTCCTTCGACTGAAGTAAATGGTTCTGCAGAAGTTGTTAAGAAGATGATTAGAGAAATGACAGCAACCCATCTTCAATTCATACGCATTTGTGATTGAATTTCTTCAAGAAGCGAGTCTTGTGGTACGTTGAGGGTTTAATGGTGAATTTTCTTCTTCTGCTCCTAATCCTTTCATAGACCAAAATGCAGTAATTATCAGTCAACCCCCTCATTTTCCAGAGACCTACTAATAGCACCCTGTTGTTTTCTATTTTTTATTTTACATATATTAAAGTACAATGAGTTCATGTGACTTTCAAGGACAATGTAGAATCTTTATATGCGTTATACGATAAACAAGCTTTATATGTATCTCACACTCGATTATTATTGATTCATTAATTGTATTCGAAGAGGCTAAACCAAGTTATAGACTTGTCATTGCCTTTACATACGTAGAGTTGGATAAATTTATTGTGATATACAGTTCTTATGTTTGTATCATTTTAGTACTTAAGGTACTTAATTTGATGAAAGTTAATATCTCAAGAGGCTAATTTGTAAATTATGATGGTTAAATTTATTTGTAAGTCTATTTGCAATGGACACTTGATGTTTTTTCTTCCCTTGTTTTCTCCATGCATTTTCTCTTCATAAGAGAACAAAAAAAATCTAACATAATTAAAATATTCTCCCTCTCATCCTTCTCATGTTACACAGACTCTTTCAGCTCTCTAACCAGCTCATGAAGAGCATCAATGACTTCATTGTTTTCCTGAGCATTTCTCTCAATCTTTTAGTGAAGCTTCTTGTTTACCCAGTTGTTCTTCCTTCTCCCTCATCATTTCTTTCAACTCCCTTATCCTTTCAACCTTTTGTTAGACTTAATAGTCAACTTGTTATACTCAGCAACCACATAACTTTTACTTTCATTAATGTCATCATCATTCAGATCATCTTCATGATAACCAATAACATCAACATAATTGGTTTTATCTTCACCTTACCTTCTTGATTAATCTCTTGATCTTGTTCTTTAATAACCTCCAAACAAACTTCTTTAGTTTTCTCTATCATCACATCCGCATGATCTTCTTTAAGACTTATCACTTCAGTAGCAGCAACACTTGCAGTGCTTGAGGTTGATTCAACTATTGGGGATATTGGTTCTTGTTGAGGTGATTGAGGTTCATAAGTTGGTGAGAAAGGTTCTATGGTGTTAGAATTGATTGGAGATTGAGGTTGAGATATTGATAAGGTTGTGTACTGGCTTGTGACACTAGTGCAATATTAGTAAAATTGAATGATGCTTGTTAGAGAATAGGAGAAATAGGCTGAGTGTGTTCACTGGTGGATGCTTGACTTGCTGGTGATGTTGGGTGATGATGTATAGATGATTGTGGAGGAGATAGATGTTCATGGTGAATGGGTGATTGTGGAGGTAGTGATGCTTGTTCAGTTTCAGCAGGAGACACATCTTGTTGATCTTCAAAGACAAGTTCTTGAGGAATGTTAGCATTTGGATCAGGGACATGTGAAAACATATGCATCTCTTCTCCTTCATACTTGCCACTTATCTTGTTAAGTACTGGTCTGCCTAGGTGAGCTTGTACAAACACGTCACCTTCTCTTTCAATTGAGGACAACTCTCCATTGGTGATCAGTTGGATGAACCTTGGAAACATAAACATCTTGTCAGCCTTTTGGACCCTGGTCTGATCACATAGGCATCTAAAGATATACTTTGAGTAGTTGTAGGTCCTTCCTTTAAAGATTCCAATGATGCCTGAGGAAATGTGCCTTGAAAATCTATCTAATCTTGATTTCCTATTTGAGATGCACTTCAAATAAGTGTGACATAGGAATCGATATGGCTTGCACAGTCTTCCTTTCTTGATTTCACCTCTTTCATAATCTTCATCATATCCCATCAAGTTGAAAATCTTCTTAATGTACTCATGTTCAAAGACATCTGGATGCCCTCCTCTCGATCACCCAACTCAAGAGTCCTTCTGATAATCCGTTCATCAACTCTCAATCTTTCATTCTTAATCTCTACATAGATTACCTCATTATCTCCTATTCTTCTATTCAAGTAGAATTCCAGAAATTAATAATGTGTTCTTGATAGATGATTGATCCGCTGACAGAGCATAGAACAATCTGGACCTTCGTAGGTAGCGAATAATGTCTTCACAACCCTTCAGCCACCGGGTCGTCGGCATTTAGGAATGCACAGACATTGTGTTCTCTGGCAAATCGGTTTGCCATCTGCATAGAAGAATGAGAAAATCAGGTCACAAATGCCATTACAAACATTAGAATATGAATAATTTTATTGATACATATGAATCAAAAAGTTGATTTTGATGTTTATGATATGATTTACCTTGATAATATTCAGATTGAAGTGAAACGAGGTCAAGTTTTGTGAATGGTTTATTGTTTAAACATTGATGATTTTGAATGTTGGCGGACAGGGTTTTATCTGAACGTTTTTCTAGGTTGAAAAGTTCTGAAAAAGTGAAGAATGAAAATGACAAGTCAAAAACATCATTTATAGTCCCTCGGACTTATTAATTTTATTTATTAAATGATGTGGGACCCACATTTCTCATTACCCTTTCGTATTAATTTTACGTTCCGCAGATGTTAGTTCTTCCGTAAAAATTAATTCCTCAGTAGATCATTTACGGATGACTTTAACTTGAACGAACTGAATCTTGATTTTTCATAGGTTACCAATCTACAGAATGTATTATACATCCATAGGTTACCAATTTACGGATGGTCATACTATCTTGTTTTGTTTCAGACTGTAGCATTTGCTGAAGTATAAAATGCACTGTAGCTTCTACTGAAGTGTAAAGATTGTATTGATTGTATGATTCTATCAACTTTTGTAAAATCATTTGTTGCTTTTGGACCTTATTGACATGTTTCAATGGCAATTTGTGCAAGAACTTGATTTGATTAAAACTTCAAATATCTTGTAGCCAAGATAGTGCTCAAGTTCCAAATTTTCTTTATTATTAAAACTCAATTTTCATGCTTATTACTACTCCCCTAAATTTGTGATTAATGTTCAATTCATGCATTTATCAAAATTTTGTTAAGAAAATAGCATGGTACGCAGTTAATCTGTCCCTTTTTATTGTTAAATGAAATAAAAACAAACTGAAACATAATTGAAATGTATATAGAAGCATTTAAAACATAAAATGGGATCATACTATTACACTAAGCAACTCCTTGTAGCAATGTAGTTGATGATATTAGATAATGATTCAGTGCTGATTGCAAGTATTATGTTTCACATAAATTCAATCAAGAGTATGTGTTCAACTAGTCATGCTGGTTATCATGTTTTGCTGTTGATTAAAGATAGATAAATATGGACTTCACATTTTATTCACAATAGAGTTTGTTCTCCATTTGAGAGTCAATTCATCACTTTTTCACTCTTAGAAACTATGTGCTTTAAGTTATAAGTTCTATCTTGAGATTTAGTTGAAATCTCATTAATGCTTTGTTGTATAAGCTCTTTAAGATAATATACAGTTGATCACATTATATTCTTTTTGAGCTTAGATAAGATCATCATCATGTCACCAGATCTTTACTTTCGTAAAACAGAGGTGCCATTAACCCAGGTCTTTGTTTACACAAAACAGAGAGATGATAATGATCATTTTCAGATCACCAGATGTTTACTGTTGTAAAACAAAGGTGTTCATAAACCTAGGTCTTTGTTTACACAAAACAAAGTGCAGGATCGGGTTTGTCACTTAAACACTTGGATTTCTCTCAAACTCACTTATGGAAACACTCAAATCAAATGAAGTAATGTCTTTTACAAGAGTTGATAATAATATAATAAGTAGCAAAGGAACACGCAGAAATAAATTTTCAAGGCACTTGTATATATTACTTCTCAACTCAAGATATTACAAGACTCTTACAAGCATTCTACATGAGTTACAATGAGAAACTATATATACTAGAACCTATAGCCGGATATACTTTGATACCAGCTGGAAACCTAAGACTAAAGCATATACTACAATGCTAAAGTTAAGGTATCTTAGATAAAGCATTATCTAAGATATGGTAGTCATGACATGTCCATGACTTACCTTTTGTCACCAACTAAAGATGGCAACTGTACTAACATAAAAAGTTAAACAGTGGATTAAAGTATGATCAACTACATGGCTTTTGAGAAAACGTCATGCAGTATCTCAGAGATTTGCAGCGGAGTGTCAGAGAGACCATACTTATGTCCACTAGATAATAGCAGTGTCTTCAGAAGGTAAGTTGGCTTCGGAAGAACAAGTTCTTCCGAAGCCACTTATACTTCGGAAGAGGCTTTTATACTTTCGAGGCTTGAGGACTGTAAGGATTCCTGAAGTCTGATGCAACCCAAAACAGCCTAAGTGTCTCAGCAACATGCACTAAGTACTGAAGTGAAGAATGCTTCGGAAGTTTTACACAAAGCATTAGAAAATACTCTAAGTGTAAAATCTTCCGAAGCCAAGACCAATATCTTCCGAAGCCAAACATGAAGTCTTCCGAAGCTTCAGAGACAAAGTCTTCCGAAGCTTTAGCCTATGAAGACAGATTTCTTCCGAAGACTTTTAGTACACATGCTTTATCTGATGGACTGTTCCATAAAGCACCTTTTCCGCTGCATCTCTGTAAAGTCACCAACTTACATGAGTTGGTGAAAAGGGCCTTGCTTTTGGTAACTGTACATTGAGGTCTTGAGTCTTCAACTTTCCACTTTATGTACTTTATCCTTTTTGTATTGTATAAGGATGTGAGCTATGCATGTCATAGTCACAAGGTCAAAAGGCAGATATGCCTTTTGATTCTACAATTGATTTTGTTAGTGTCTAGTCAATTGTATCCAGCTGGCTTTCAAAGTATAGCCGGCTGTAGGTTGTAGTATAAGTATTTCAAGTTCTTGTATCTTTTCTTTATGCTTTGTAACACTTGTAAAAGAACTTGAGAAAGCAATATACTGCCTCCTTGAAACCCATACTCTCTTGTTCTGTCTCTTGCTTTACTCTTGTGCTCTTTGTATCACTTTGGTTTCCTAGTTCACTGTTTGATTAGAGTTTAGTTAATCTCCTCATTGTGTTGTTGTGTTGTAATTGTGTTAAAGCCCTTAAACGGTCCTGCAATTGGTATCAGAGCTTTCCAGGCTCTTGATATAAGATCTAACCATCTTAAGATCCCTCACACACACAAAAGCTAAACTCTTCAAATGGCTTCCATCTCAAAGACTGATATGGAGACTGGAACCATGAACAAATCCCCACTGATTACTCTTGATGATTTTGACACCTGGTGCATGAGGATGGAAGGCTTCATCAGGTCTCTTGACTCAAGAATGTGGGAATCTGTTGAGAATGGACCTTTCATACCCAGCACCCCCCTCTGCTACTGGTGCTGGTATGATTCCTAAAGATGTGGCCAACTACTCAGATGAAGATAGAAAAAGAGTAGAGATTGACAGGAAGGCCATGACTGCTCTTCAGACTGCTCTCCCAAACTCTGTATACAGAGGTTTTAAAAAGTGCAAGACAGCCAAACAGCTGTGGGATGCACTGAAGCTGATATGAAGGCTCCTCTGAAGCCAAGGAGAATAAGAAAGATCTTCTGAAGCAGCAGTTTGAGAATTTCACCTTCAAAGCAGGTGAAACCATGACCCAACAATACTTCAGGTATGTTGAGATTGTGGATACCCTAGTGGATGGAGGAGTTCCTCTTGAGAACAGGGACATTGTAAGGAAGTTCATGTCCTCACTTCCTAGGCAATGGACACACTATTGTATGGTGATCAAGAGGACTGAGAACCTTAAGACTCTTACTCTTACAGAGTTGTATGGGATTCTCAGTGGATACCAGATGGAGATAAACATGCAAGGTTCATCTGGCAACTCCAACAATCAAATGGGTTCAGCCCTTCATGTGGTTGAAAGGGACAGCATAGAACCCCAACATCATCTCATATGCTACCCTGACAACTCACAAAGGGTCCTTTTATCACCTTCCCGGAGACACCAAGGGAGAACTTTACTCAAGGAAGCCCATTCCAAGAGACAAGTTCTTCTCAAGCCTTTGTGTCTGCAGATGAAAGCTGTGGGATTATCTTTTCACTCTTGAAGACCTGGACTGTATCCATCCAGATGACCTGGAATACATGGAGATAGTTCAGCAGATGGCTCTCCTCACTCACAGAGCCAAGAAGTTCTACAAGAGGACAGGAAGAAGATTTCCAAGCAATGCTACCAGTGGTAAGTTTGGGCTGGATAAAAGCAAAGTTAAGTGTTACAACTGTAACCTTATGGGTCACTTTGCTAGGGAGTGTAAAGCACCTAAAGCAAATGGGGGCCAAACATAACCCAGACCAAACTTTACTGACAAAGCCCCTCAGGCTGAGAAGACAAAGCAACATGCTGCTGTTGCTGTTGAAGAGGGAGGCTTTGACTGGAGTTTTCAGGTGGAGGATGCTTCTCAAACCAAGCACTGATGGCTGACCATGATGAAGCCAAGGTAATGGAACATCTTTGCTCCCTTGAATGCATTGCTAAAGTAAATAGATACAGGTCCTACAACCTAGAGATGAGATCTGATCTTGAGTCATTAAACATATTAAAATCTGATTTTAGAAAGTCTGAAAATGATTACAAGTTAAAGATAGAGGACTTGGAGAAAACCATTTCAGTACTAAAACATGAACATACAGATTTTAGAACTCAGATCCAAGATCTCATCACTAAGTTAACTGAGTGCCAGGCTGAGCTTGTGATCAGCAAAGCCAAGGCAGAGAAGAGTGTTTCTTGAAGAAGAGACCTTCTAGAACATGATATCCTCATCCCTGCACAACAAGGTTTGTTATCAAAATAAACAGGGACTGGGATCAAATGAGATAGCTCCTCCACACACAATCTTGTCTGTAAGATCTCCTAGGTGTGGAACTTGTGAAGATGAGCTTCCTCTCATAGATCCTATAAGTGAGGATGATGAAGAAGTGATAGTGAAGAATTCCTCTGAGAAGAGTGAAGAAGAGGATTCTTCCAAGGGCCACTATCCTTCTGAGGAGAAGAAATCAACTGTGATGACCAAGTCCAAAAGAAAGAACTTGATCAGGAAGAGCAAAAGAAAAGCAAAGAAGACTCAAGAATCAAGGCTATTTTTGATGCTAAGCAGAAACAAGTTTTTATCTCTGCAGGTTTCAAAGTAGTAAGGACTGAAGACATCAACCAAGACTCCTCAGCTAAGAGTCATGGTTCTTGTTCAAATCATCTCAGTGCCAAGAAGAAGACTGAGCTGCTGTGTACCACTGCTGCACCCTGGACCATCAACTCCAAGAACAGTTCACATTCACAGCCCAAGGAACTGTCTCAGCATCTACCAAGATGAAGGTGGAGAAGGGATGTGACCAAAGCCAGTCTTGCTCTCAAAAGGAGACTTCTTTGAAGAAGAAAAGTTGTGTGTTATGTGTGAAAGTACTTCTCACATTGCTAAGGATTGCCCATACAATCCTAAAAGTACTGTCCACATGACCAAAACAAAGATTTCAAAGAGTCTCAAGAAGTCTCAAGCTTCGGAAGGAAAGTCTGTTTCCTTCGGAAGCTCCAAATCAAAGAAGAAGGTAAATGGAAAATCACCTTCGGAAGCAAAGTTGGTCTCGGAAGAAAGGAGTTCTTCCGAAGCACTGAAGTCTGCTGCAGTGACTGTAGATTCTTCCGAAGGATCCGTCATCAAAACTTGTGAAGTTCCAAAAGCTTCTAAGGTTTTGAAGGTCAAGTCCAAGACTCCAAAGGTGGTGTGGAAGTCTAAGAAAGACCAAATGACTGAGGTTTCTCCATCAACAACAGCTGAAGATCCCCATAGTACAACCATAGGATCTATTACTGTTGCATTACCTTCTATTACTATTAATGAGCCCAAGACAAGTAAGGCTTGGGTTTCCAAATGTAACTAATCATTTTCTTTGTGTAGGAACAGCTCAAGACAAACAGGAATGTCTGGATAATTGACAGTGGCTGTTCCAGGCACATGACAGGCAATAGGTCTCTACTCCATAATTTTGAGAGAATTGATGGAGGACCAGTTGCTTTTGGAGGAGATGAAGGTGGTTACATTTCTGGAAGGGGCAAGGTCACAAATGGTAAGCTCAGCATTGAAAAGGTAAACTTTGTTAAGGAGCTTGGGTACAATCTTCTGAGTGTATCCCAATTTTGTGATCAGAGTCATAACATGCTCTTTACTGAGCATGAGTGCATTGTTCTCAAGCCTGGTGTGGTCATTCCTCATGAGCATATCCTGCTCAGAGCCCCCAGGAAAGGGAACATGTACAAGATGGATTTGCAAGAAACATCTCCCTCTAGAGAAGTTTCATGCTTTCTATCTAAAGCAAATAGTGATGAGTCTTTCCTATGGCATAAAAGAATGTGCCATGTAAACTTTAAGAACATGAATAAATTAATTAAACATGATCTGGTAACTGGAATGCCAAAGAAAGAGTTTACAAGTGATGATCATTGTGTTGCATGCCTGAAAGGGAAGCAACACAAGGTATCTCACAAGCCTAAGGAAAAGAACTCCATCACTACTCCCCTACACTTGTTACATATGGATCTCTTTGGCCCCACCAGTGTAATGAGTTTAGGAAGGACCTCTTACTGTCTGGTGATCACAGATGATTTTACAAGATTCACTTGGGTTTTTCTTCCTTAGAACTAAGGATGAAACCCCTGAGATTCTGAAGAATTTCATCTTAAAAGTTGAGAATCAATGTGATCACAAGGTCAAAACCATAAGATGTGATCAAGGAACTGAATTCAAGAACCAAATCTTTGATACATTTTGTGATGAAAAAGGTATTACAAGACAATATAGTGCTCCCAGGACTCCTCAGCAAAACGGAGTTGCTGAGAGGAGAAACAGGACACTAATTGAAGCTGCAGGAACTATGTTGTCTGACTCTAAACTGCCTATCACCTTCTGGGCAGATGCAGTTAATACTGCTTGCTATGTGCAAAACAGAGTTTTAGTAGTTAAGACACATGGTAAGACTCCTGATGAACTTTGGCACAAGAGGAAACCTTTCATTGGTTTTCTCAGGTCATTTGGATGTCCCTGCACCATCTTGAATACCAAAGATCAAATTGCCAAGTTTGCTGAGAATCAGATGATGGACATTTCATTGGATACTCTTCCCAAGCTAAAGCTTATAGAGTATACAATCTCAGAACTAGAATTGTTGAGGAGTCAGCCAATGTGACTTTCAATGAGCACACTCCTTGTGTGGCTGGTTCTGGTCCGGATTGGCTGTTTGATCTTGATTTAGTTACCAACTGTTTTAACAAATCTTGTGAGCATGTTTCAGGATCTGCAGAAAATCTAAATACAGGTGATCCTGATCCAAGATTTGAGCTAGGAAGACCTTCAACTCATACATCTTCAGCTCCAGTTGGAACTACTTCAGCAAATGAGGTTTCTATCAGCACAACAATAACAAATTCAGCTGATACATCTGGCATGCCTTCAAATCCAGCTCAGAGGCCTCTCAACCAGATAAAGACACCTCACTTGTAGAAGACAACAATGGTGATGGTGATAGTGATCAGGAATTTCTTGATGCTAATAACCATACCATAGATGACAACATCAATGATGTTTCACACTCATTGGATCAAGTTAATCTTGATAAGTGTGATAATGTGGAGGGTGAATCTTCAAGACCAGATTTAAATTTCTCAAATTTAGATCTTTCTCAACAACTTGCTGTGATCCCTCAGCTAAGGATCCACAAGTCTCACCCCACCACAAACATCATTGGAGATGTTGTCACAGGGGTAAGAACAAGAGACAAACCCATGAAGCAAATGTTTGTCTTCACTCTTGTTTCTTATCTCAGATAGAGCCCAAGAAAGTTGATGAAGCTCTAAAGGATGGAAGTTGGGTTGAAGCTATGCAACAAGCTGCTTCAATTCAAAAGGCAGAAAGTTTGGAACCTTTGTCCTCTTCCTCATGGGAAGACTACCATTGAAACCAAATGGGTTTTTAGAAATAAGAAGGATGATAGAGGAATCATCATCAAGAACAAGGCAAGACTAGTTGTTCAAGGATACACACAAGAAGAAGGGATTGACTACACTGATGTCTTTGCTCCTGTAGCAAGACTAGAAGCTGTTAGAATATTCCTGGCATTTGCTGCATCTAAGAACTTCAAGGTCTACCAACTTGATGTAAGTGTGCTTTCTATATGGAGTGATTGATGAGGAGGTTTATGTCAAACAGCCACCTGGTTTTGTAGACCCTGATCATCCTGATTATGTCTGCAAGCTTGACAAAGCTCTTTATGGGCTGCATCAGGAACCCAGGAAGTGGTATGAGACACTATCTGAGTATCTTTGTAAGCATGGATACAGAAGAGATACTATAGATGGAACTCTCTTCATCAAAGGACAGGGAAATGACTTATTGCTGGTTCAAGTATATGTGGATAACATCATCTTTGGTTCAACTAATCCAAAGCTCTGCAAAGACTTTGAGAAGCTGATGAAAACAGATTTGAGATGAGTTCAATGGGTGTAACCCCCGACCCCGAAAAGTCAAACGAGTCATTAAGGACAATGGGCTTAATTAATGGGTATTTAATAAAAGAAGGAAATGGGTTATGGGCCAAAATTGAGTTTATGGGCAAGAGCCTAAGTGATTAAGGCCCATACTCAGCCCTTAACCAACCCAAATCAGCTTCATCTTCCTCATTACAACCCTAGCCACCAAAATTCGTAGAGAGAGAAAGTAGAGAGAGAAAGTGGAGAAAACTCAAGATTTGAAGCTTCCAAGGTGAAGAGGTTGAAGATCTGGGTGTTGGAGCATCAAGATCTAAGAAAGAAGCAACAAATCCAGGTAAGAATCGACCTCTAAACCCTTCTGTAGATCAAACCCGGATTCTAGGGTTTTGGTTTTTGAAAAGTTGCAAAGAATCGCATAAAGGTCACATTTTTACGTATGAAAACATGTATAAAGCTTAGATTTAGCCTCATGGATGATAAACTAAGAGATTGGACGTAAAAAGTTATGATTTTGGGTTAAAAACGGTCTGGTCCGTAATTTTTATGCGATCTGCGAAACTGCGTGTTCATCCAGCGAATTGCATATTCAATCAGCGAAACTATGGATCTTTCTGCGAAACTATAGTTTCGCAGGTAGTTTCGCAGACATGGTTTTCCAACGAAAGTTGGGCGAAACTGGCAGCAAAACTGGCAGCGAAGATGCCAGCGAAACTGCCAGCGAAGGTGCTAGCGAAACTAGCAGCGAAACTGCTGGTGAAACTAGCAGCGAAACTGTTGGCGAATCTAGCTGCGAAATTGCTGATCTTGCAGCGAAAATTAGCAGCGAATTTAGGTAGAAATTAACCCCTTTAAGTGTTATTATCTGCAGGCTGTGTAGAGTGATCCTAGCCTTGTAAGCTTAGCCTAGAAGTTATTCGTGGTATCCAGGTGAGTTCTAGATCCCCTATTTATAAGTTTTTCCATGTTTTGGGGCTATTATGCATACTAAATTTACGTTTTTAAATGACCAAGATTTTAAGGGGTTTTAACAGGAAGAACGATTTTTCTATAAGTAAACCTGCTATATAAACATTAAATATAAAAATTTTTCGCGCTGACCTGGCAGCCCGGCCCAGCCAGGGGCGTTGCCCCTTGGACCCCACTAGGGGCTGCTGCCCCTAGGACCCCGCTGTCAGGGGCTGCCGCCCCCGAACCCCCGCTGTCTCGCGGCGGATCGGTTATGTTTTATGATGATTAGTACTTGGTATGTTGTGTACTTAATAAGTTAAGTATTATATATACTAAAGAGGAAGATGATATTAATGAAAAGTGAAACTAAATGAATGTTACCCCCGGGCCCGTTGATGATGAAAAGTCTTGCAAGCACTATGATAGACTTCACTTATGTGAGTCTGATGTATGATGATGGATCTGTATTCATGAGCGGGCTATGTGCCTTGCAGTGTGGATCAACTGTCGGGGGTTAGCTACCGTTTTCATGTGTACCGACAGGGATTGGCATTTGTTGTCGATCAACATGGAGCTCTTGCTTTGTGCAATCTCGTTTATGATGAAAGTGAAAGATAATGAAAGATAATGAATGAATGAAAGATAATGAACATGCTTATTATGATGCATGTAATGTTATATACTATGTGGTATGCATGGTCATTATATGAAGGATAAAGTATATTTTTCTTATAATATTTAAAACTAGAACTCGCTCAGCGAAGCTGACTTTTATGCATAATAGTTGGCAGGTAAACGCTGATGCTGAGGATGGCACATGGAGCTACTTGGGGAGCTATGGATGGCATTCCTATTTATGAAATAGTTATTGTAATTTCAGAACAATTATCATGCTTTGTTTGAAATTAAAGGACAAATGTACGAGTACAATATGTTTTCTAAGTTTTAAACGAATGTCTATTTATTTCCGCTGCAATGTTTTATTATTAAACTGATTTTATGCTATAATTAACCAACTGTGAGGCTTCCCGGGAACGGGGTCTTACAATGGGAGAACTCAACTTCTTTCTGGGAATTCAAGTGAAGCAGGTTGAAGATGGCATCTTCATAAGTCAGTCAAAGTATGTTCAAGACATACTCAAGAGGTTCAACATGACTGATTGTAAGATTGCTAAGACACCCATAGCCAGAAACCACTCCCTTGGTCCAGATCTTGAGGGGGAGTGTGTAGATGAACATTTATACAGGGCTATGATTGGGTCTCTTATGTATCTTACAGCTAGCAGGCCTGATATCATGTTTGCTACATGTATTTGTGCAAGATATCAAGCCAACCCTAAGATGTCTCACTTAATCACTGTGAAAAGGATTTTAAGATACCTCAAAGGTGCTTCAACACTTGGTCTATGGTATCCAAAGAATCCAAATTTCAATCTGTATGCCTATACAGATAGTGATTATGGTGGTTGCAATATGACTGCAAGTCTACATCTGGGGGATGTCAATTCCTTGGTGGAAGGGTGGTCTCATGGCAATGCAAGAAACAATCCTGTGTGTCTGCATCAACTGTTGAGGCTGAATACATTGCTGCTGCAAGCTGCTGTGCTCAAGTGCTTTGAATTCAAAATCAGATGCTGGACTATGGATTTAACTTCAAAGAGACTCCCATCCACATAGACAACAATAGTGCTATCTCTATCACTGAGAATCCTGTGCAGCACTCAAGGACCAAACACATCAACATCAGGTATCATTTAATAAGAGATAACTATGAAAAAGGATTAATTAAACTAGTCAAAGTTCATACAGCTGAACAATATGCTGATCTGTTCACAAAAGCTTTTGATGAACAGAGATTTAAGTATCTGATATCAGCTATTGGGATGATTAACTTTGAGTAGACTTTTATTAAAACTAATTCTAATTATTTCTTCTTAAATATGTGTGTCCTAAGTTGTCTAGTTCATCACTTTCATAAGCTCATGTTTTCTTTGGATGTAAAATTCTTTTTGAAGACTTTCCTTAGATTCTTGAAAATTTTTGATACTTCGGAAGATATAATTTTATCTTCGGAAGAAAAACATGTCTTCAAAATACATAACTGTCTAAGAGATTTTACCTTCGGAAGAAGTCAAAATCATCTTCCGAAGCTTAAAATTCTTATCTCAGACACCTATTTATTTTTAAGGACCTTTTCCTTCCGAAGCAAAATAACCTTCGGAAGCTTTGTTTATTTCTATACAAAGCATTCAAGGGTTTATTTCTCTTCCGAAGCATAAATCTTCAAGACTCTCAGGAAAATCTTCCGAAGCCATTTTAGCTTCGGAAGCTTTTTCCATCAAAACTTCCGAAGACAAATAAACTTCGGAAGCTTTCGAATTCAAAGAAAACTACTTTTTGAGTAAAAGTAAACTACCTTTTCAGAGGTGGGACCGACTTTCGGATTTCAAAGTTTATCCTCTTTCATTAACTTTGGTTCAAATCCCTTTTCATATAAATACCCAACGGTTCCCCCTCTTTCCCACTATCTTTCCTCAATTCTACTGTTTCTCTAACCTAATTCTCTAATCCGCCTTTGCTTTCTACCTTTCTTCACCCTTAAGCTTTTGAAATGGCCCTTAACTCTTAACCGCAGAAACAACCCTGATTTCTCTATGCAACTACACAGGCAACATAATCAAGTTGCTCTGTTAAGCTCTGAGAAAGATGCAAGTTTTCAGAGATTTGCCAATTCTTGACTCTGTCAAACTACTTCACCTCCCTGACCATTGATCCTACTCTGTATGAGGATCACTTGCTTGAATTCTGGAAGACCTGCCAAGAGGTCATTATGGATGGGGAGAAGGCACTGTCTGCCACAGTGTAAGGGAGGACAATCTTCATCACTCCGGCCATCATTAATCAACATCTGCAGCTGGATGATGAAGAATGTGAGGTGTCCTTCCCTAAAGAAGCTGTTAATCATTCTTTTGAGCAGATGGGCTATGAGGGAGATTTCTCTGTAAAGACCTTTAGGAAAGGAAGGTCTCTTCTTAATGGAAATTACTACTCCATGTGGTTATCCACAGCTTGTCAAACAAGCATGGTGGATGGGACCAGATTCCTGAGGATCTCTCCTTTATAGTTCATGGAATGGTTCAGGGGGTCAAGTTCAGGTATTCACAATTTGTCTATACTAATTTACTTGCAAACTTAGACTCCTTAGAGTATTACATGTTTCCTAGATATGTTCAACACATTCTCAACTGTGAACTGGGCTCACAGTTGAGGGAAACAGGTAATATTCTTAAATTGGGACAGATGAAGCCCGACATCTTTAAAATAATGAAGAAGCCAACTGTAGGCTTCTCTGGGGTAGAAACAGCCCTAGTCCCAAAATGTTAGAGCTCATTGCTCAAGGTGACAACCTAGCAACACAAGCTAGTGTTGAACCCACACCTCTTTTGTCCTTACCATTAAAAGACCAGATATTACCCTCACCTACCAAAGAAAATCCAAACGAACCCCTGCTCAGGCTATTGAGTCGTGCAGGCCTCCAAATACTCAACCTTACAGGAAGAAGTGGACACTAGAGCTCCCACTTCTCCTGAGGAGCAAACCACTCCCTTTACTTCACCTATCAGGCTGAGGTTCCTCAAGCTCACCTGATGAGCTCAATAGCCCAACAACCTTAAGCCTTCACTCTGAGTCTCAACACTCAAGTGGACAACCTTCAGGGACAGCTACCATCCCCAGCCTTTGGATCTCAACCAACCAATTCCCAACCTATCCTTTTACACTGATGAAGACTTAGGATTCAGTGAGTACCATGAGTCTCTCTTCTCCTCCCCTACTCAAAGAGAGATGAGTACCTCTGACTCTCCTCAGTCTATCCCCATCAGTCACCTATCACTGAGGTGGACACTTCTGAACCTGTTCAGGATGTCCATATGGAAGAGGCTCTCACTTTTGAAAGTGATTACATCATTAAGACCTCAACCATGGCAACTCAGCCCATTGCATCTCAACTGAGGCTGCCAGTGAGCAGAGGAAAACCAGCAGCCAAGAACTCAAGCTGGTGGTGAGAGAGAGGACTTTGGTCCAATCATCTCATCCCCCAATGAATCTTCTGATGAAGATGAGGGGAATTTGAGACTAAAGGTGCAAAAACTGTCAAAAACATGCACCTATTTAGTTTCTAAGGTTAGTCACTTGGAATCTCAGGTGACTACCCTGCAAAACAGGGTCAATGATCAGCAACTCCAGATTTCATATCTGCAGGAAAAAACTAGCTGGGAGACCTTTAAGGAGAGCTCAACCAGGAACACAAGAACCTGTGGAAGTGATTGACTTATCCTCCAGCTCACCTATGCAAGTGGGTGATGCTACCAAAAAGGGGGAGAAAGTTGTTACAACCACAGAACCTGGGAGTTCTTCAGAGAGAATGGACATAGAGGACTCACCATCCTCACTTGCTGTTGTGCATTCTCAGCAACTTCCTCAAGTTCAGTTCACATTAATGTGGACTCTATAGACTCTCTCATCAGGAGTCTCTTTGAGGAAGGTATACCAAGGGCTGTCTCATCTCCACCACTAGGAACTGGCAATCACATCATAAGGTGGAGGTATGATGATGACAGGAGAGCCCTTATACTTCAAAGAGTTCAAGGCCAACAAGAAGTTTTTCAATTCCAAAGCCTGAGCTTTATGAAAGACTGGATTAAGTCAACTTGCCACTTGTCAATCCAAGCAATTCAAGACAAGCTGACAGGCTGGCTCAAAGAATCCAAGACAGGATCCTTGCAGAGTTTACTCTAAGGAGGAGACTTAGGGAATCAGGCAATGTCATCGGTCAACTGGATGTTGAGGTGGACCCTAAGATTAGTTTCATAGGGGAAACCTTGACTGAAGGCCCAGTGACAGAACCTGAGACCCCTGTCTCATCATCAACAACTGCTGCTGAGGTCCAAACTCCATCTGAGACACCTGCTGGTGAAGGTGTTTCTCAGCCTCTCTCTGGCCAGAGCATGGAAGCTACTCCAAGCAATGAAGGCCAAGCCTCAATCCACCCTGAGTCACAAAGGTGTGTTGGTGACAAAGGGAAAAGGATAATGACTCCTGAGGAAATTGAGGAGGAAGAGAGAGAGAGGAAAAGGAGACTAAGGGGAGAAAGTTCTACTGGGTTCTAGCTTCATGCAAGCTGCAATCAGGGCTGCTCCCAGACCAAATACTCAAGATGATGAGTTAAGGGCAGTCAGGATTACCTACTTACAGACCAGGAACTATGACATTGATGAAATCATCTCCCTCCCCTTAGAAGAGTTGAATGAACTGGCTGACAGGGAAGTGTCAAGAGAGTTGAAGGAGAAAGAGGATGCAATGATACTTCTCCAACTCAAAGAGGAGAAGAGACAGAAAAGACTTTACAAGCATGCTCCTACTCTCTCACCAGTTCAAGAAAGTCCTGCACAGGAAGATGTGGCTCCACAAGAACCTCAGGTAGATAAAAAAGAAGATAGGATCAAGATGATCAACTACCTGAGTGCCACAGGCTTCTATCAGGCAGATGCACTTCTTCCCTTGTCCTATGACTTCATTGAGTTCGAGTATCTAAAGCAACTTGAGCTTGAGTTAGTCAAGGAAAGAAAGATAACTAAAAGGAAGCTAAGGGAAGAAGCTGCAAAGTCAAGAGCCATCATTCAAAATAATGCAAAGAAGTCTGCTGACAGACAAAGAATGGTGAGCTTCTTGAAGCTGTATGGATTCTCCGGAAGGAGACTTGCCCCATGTCTTTATCCACTATGGATGAGCATATTAGGGTGATCAAGCAGAAGATTAAAAGTGGAGAACTCATTGACTTGCACTCTCTTCCAAGTCAAGTCCCACCTGAAGTGGAGGTCAAGTTTGAACAACCAGAGACACCTCACCCAGCACCTCCAGCTGAGCCTCAGCAAGCTTCATCTTCTGATCCTAGGCAGGGTCAATCCCTCTCCTTCTGAACCTGTGAGGGAGGAACACCCAACTGAGAAGACACTGATGATCAACATGGTGCTGCAGACCAGTCTTCTCAGTTAAAGACATCCAAGAGGAAGAAGAGGATGGCTTCTAAACCAAAGACTAAGAAGAAGAAGCCAAAGTCATCTACCTCTGCACCTCAGGCTGAATCAGATCAACCTGAGGAAGTGCATGATGAGGCAGCCCAATCAACTCCTATTCAAGTGGCTCCTCTAACTAGTGAGACACCCATCTTGTCCTGGACTTACTCTACTAATCCAGAAAGATGGACTGTTATCAGAGATCAAGGTGTTGAGAATGTCTACTCATGGCAACATAATCAACTTACCTCTGCATGATCTCTTTGAGATGAGAAGATACTATGAAAGTCTTGATGATCCTGACCATCTCATGAAGAAAGGAATGGTCCTGATTGTACTGAAGACTACCAACATTTGAAGATCTTCCAAGTGTTGGTAGCATCAGCCTAGGGGGAGTTTGTAAGGATTCCTGAAGTCTGATGCAACCCAAAACAGCCTAAGTGTCTCAGCAACATGCACTAAGTACTGAAGTGAAGAATGCTTCGGAAGTTCTACACAAAGCATTAGAAAATACTCTAAGTGTAAAATCTTCCGAAGCCAAGACCAATATCTTCCGAAGCCAAACATGAAGTCTTCCGAAGCTTCAGAGACAAAGTCTTCCGAAGCTTTAGCCTATGAAGACAGATTTCTTCCGAAGACTTTTAGTACACATGCTTTATCTGATGTACTGTTCCATAAAGCACCTTTTCCGCTGCATCTCTGTAAAGTCACCAACTTACATGAGTTGGTGAAAAGGGCCTTGCTTTTGGTAACTGTACATTGAGGTCTTGAGTCTTCAACTTTCCACTTTATGTACTTTATCCTTTTTGTATTGTATAAGGATGTGAGCTATGGCATGTCATAGTCACAAGGTCAAAAGGCAGATATGCCTTTTGATTCTACAATTGATTTTGTTAGTGTCTAGTCAATTGTATCCAGCTGGCTTTCAAAGTATAGCCGGCTGTAGGTTGTAGTATAAGTATTTCAAGTTCTTGTATCTTTTCTTTATGCTTTGTAACACTTGTAAAAGAACTTGAGAAAGCAATATACTGTCTCCTTGAAACCCATACTCTCTTGTTCTGTCTCTTGCTTTACTTGTGCTCTTTGTATCACTTTGGTTTCCTAGTTCACTGTTTGATTAGAGTTTAGTTAATCTCCTCATTGTGTTGTTGTGTTGTAATTGTGTTAAAGCCCTTAAACGGTCCTGCAAGGACTTCTGTACTTTGGAAGTTGACTTCAGATCTTCGGAAGTAGGTTCTTTGTATTCGGAAGTTGGAGTTTTCCTTCGGAACTAAGTTTTACACTTTGTCTTCGGAAGAGCTCCTTCTTCCTTTCGAAGTTCCACACTTAGCTTCGGAAGTCCTTTATTTGTTGTACCAAAATCTTCTAAGTGACTTGGTTTTGGTTGCACCAGCCTTTCTAGATCCAACAAACTTCCCTAGGCTGATGCTACCAAACCCTTACTTACTTCTGCTTCTCAAAGCTTTCACACCAGGGACAAAAGGTATTTGTCTGTCTCTTTGTTCTTCCCTGAAGTGGTGCTGAGAAGCTTGTACAAGTCATTGGTGGATAGGAGATCCATTCTATCACTCTGAATGACATGTACCCTTTGTTGTGTCCCCCTGAAAAGAGTTAGTTGACGGGAGTTATAGTCATACTCCCATCTAACTATGGATTCAAGTTCAGGACCTTCAACCATTTGTAGGAAGGCTTTGCCTTTGGTTGCTGATCCCTTTCTTTCCTCCTCCTCTCTCAATTTCAACTCTTCTTCAACCTTGCTTCTAGCAGTTAGCTCGGCCATATGAAGGCTGCCTAGATGATTTCTGATATGGGCAGCTACATCAGAGTTTGAAGGGTTGGAGAATGGCTTCTCTGCTAACTCAGCAATGTCAAACCTGCTCAAGTGTAGCAGAGATGAGGCACTTAGCCTGTTGAGCTCTCCATTCTCTCTTTCAACAACAAAGTTGTGAGAAGATTCTTCGAACCTCCACTGGATGATCTTCTTTCTAGGTGCAAGAGGTTGTCTTGGCACCCGTCGCCTTTCTTGGTATCCAGTAGAGTCACCAGCCTTCTCCTTAACTTCTTTTCTTCCTCATTCAAAGTGTCTGAATTGAGGCCAAGGAGATTTGCAGCTTGGTCCAAAGTTCCTCTGGCAGATCAAGAAATTTATCTCTAGTGAGGGAACTTGAGGATCCGTCAACATAGGTCAAATTGACTGAATCCTCCTCACAGGAGATATCGCTCAGAGTTGTGCAGTTTATGAGCTATGTCTTGACTGCCTTGAATTCTTCCAAGGAGAGATTTTAGAAGGCTGAGGGGATGGTTTGATGGGTTGATGGGTAGGTTGAGGTGTTTGGGTTCTGGCTAGAGGTTTTGGGTTGGAGGATGGGTAGTTTAGGTGGTTGAGGTGAAGAGGTGGTAGGGGTGATGATGTAGGTTCAGGGGTGTATGGTTCAGTGGTTGGTTCGGTTTTGATTAGGAATGAAAAGGGTATAGGTTCAGGTTGTGGTTGGGTTTGGAGTTTGGGTTAGTGGTTGCTTTGAAGGTCATCCCCTGTCCCCTTCTATACATCTCCTTCCTCTTCCCCGCGCGAATGTCAGCCTTAATGTCACTGACATGTCGCTGGAGAGTCTTTTCTGACATAGGACCCACCTGCCTGCCAGAGAAGCCATGAGACTTGAGATAGCTCTCTTCATCCAGGCCTTCTCACCTATCTTCTTGGGAGCAGTCAGTCCTGCTTCCTCTTCCTTCTTCTTCTTCTGCAATAGCTTTTCCCTTGCAGCTCTCTTTCTCCATTTGATCTTGCTCTTTGTTGAAGAGCCATAAGATCGTATCATTAATGTTATGTGGAGATAATTCTTCTTGAGAGAAACCTCTGGAGGTTAGGAAAGTTATCCTTTCCCTCCTGAGCTGCAGATCAGCTTCTCTTTCTTTCTCCCTTTCTTCTTCTAAGGCCAACCTTGCAGCTTCTTCTTTTGCTTTAGCAGCAAGGTTGCCTTTTCCAGCTCTATTAACTCCTCTAATGGTAGCAGGAGTAATCTTCAGTTGCAGCTCCTAGACTAACAAGTCTATCGATAATCTCTACTCTTTTTCGGTTGTGGACTGCCTCCTGGTTGGCTGCAGCTGCTTTGGTACTTGCAGCTAGCAGTTTTCCAGTTGGAAGCCTACCTTTTCTTTTGAGTTTCTCCAACCTTTCTTCCTCCTGAAGCTCTTCCGAAGTCATCTTCCTCTTTCCTTTGATGTCTTCGGAAGTACTAGACTTTGGGGTTCTTGGATGAAAATTCAGGTTGAGTAGTAGAGATGGGAGCTGGAGTTAATGCTGATGTTAGAGCTAAAGGTTGGGTGAGAAAATCCTCCCTATTAACCTCAGATGCAAGTTCAGGATTGCATCTGGACTATTAGATCATCGGATAATGAGAATAGTCCTTCCGCAGCAGCAATCTCAGCTTCGGAAGTTTGAAATTGTTCTTCCGAGGCTTTGAATTGTGCTTCGGAAGTCTGTGAAAATGCACTATCTGTCCCAACTGTTTCAGTTGCTGGGCCATCAGTCCTTGTTTCCCCTTCGAAGTTAATCTCAGGTTCCACTTGGACCTTAGGTTGACCAACTTCCTCAATAGTGGTAGAAGGTGCATTTAACCTCTGAAGCTCTTGAGCTCCGAAGTAGATCACAGACATATCAGGACTTGGCTGTTCTATAAGAGATTCCAATAGGAACTTGTTAAAGAACCTATTGAGATTGGAGCATCCTTTGATCCACTTGAAAACAACTGGAGGAGGCTCAGGGAAAATTGCAGCTTGTTGCACAGGATACTTTGAGCTCAAGGAAGTGAGAGCTTGACTTTGGGTTTCCTCCTGTCTTTGACTTTGTCTCTGAACACTCTCCCCTTTTTGGTAGCATCATCCTGAGAGCTTGATGAGCTAGAGGAAGAGGTCAAGGAGACCTGAGTTGGTACATGCCCAACAGACCTCTTAATCTGTTTCTCAGCTAGTTTGGCCTTGAGAGTTTCAATCTCAAAGTCCTAACCTTGAATTCAAGATTTGAGACTTTAGAAAGTAGGTCTTGAATGGTGAGTTGCATTCTTCCTTCATCTTCTTTTGAAGAATCACGGGGAGATGAGGTAACATACCTTGTATGTTCATCCTCACCACCAGATGTGGTTTCTTGGCGCCCTGGTTTCCCTTGCAAAATGATGTCTCTTTCAGAGTCATCAAAGGGCATGGTTGCCGTAGATTCAGTCTCAGTGATGTTACCACTGTCCTGAGGATCCATTGAGGCTCCTTCAGTAGTGGCAGCTGAATCTACATGAGTCCCCTCCACATCAGTGGGACTCACCTCAGTAAAGGTTTGCTGATGGGGGCTAGAGATAAGAGATCTCTCTA
The DNA here is from genome assembly GCA_025215565.1 of Flaveria ramosissima. Lineage (NCBI taxonomy): Eukaryota > Viridiplantae > Streptophyta > Magnoliopsida > Asterales > Asteraceae > Flaveria > Flaveria ramosissima. Next base: position 34,617,358 of record CM046029.1, read on the forward strand.
GGCTCTGTTGATCCTTGAGAGGGTGTTGTGGATCAACTTCATTGCCCTTAAAAGACATAATCTCTTCATCAGCTCCAATTAAAAGGTCAGTAAAGGATATGGAAGTGAAACCTAATGACCCGGGACTTTGATCAATGTCTAAAGGCATTGAGCCTGTGATAGGGCTGTCCCTTTTTGGCTGCTCAGGGAGTATAGAGACTCTCCCTGAGGGCTATCAGCTTGGGTTTCGGGCTCATGGGTCTGAGACTGAGGAGACTCAAGACCCATATTGAGGTCAATTGTGAAGGATGGTTGGACCTCAGGCTGAGTGGGAGCCCTTTGTTCCACTCTAGCCTTTTTGGGTAGAACATGAGGAGCTTGTTCAATCAAAGAAGATTGAACAAGGGTTCGTTTGGGACGTCTCTGATAAGTAAAAGTAATGGGTGGAGAAGGTAGATTTGGCAAAGTGAGGGTAGTTGCTGGTGTGGGTTCATCACCTGTGGGGTTAACAGGGATGTCACCAGGAGCCATTGGCTCAATCATACCTGGAAGAAGTGCAGTATCTCTTCCGGTGAAGTTGGTGGACACTCTCTTCAAAGTCTTGAAGATGGTCGGCCTCATTTGAGGAGCAGTCAGAGCAGCTGCACAGACAAGCTTGCTCTGGTCCAGCTCACAGTTGATTATGTGCTGGAGAAACCTGGGATACATGAAGAATGTGTCCCTTTGAAGATTTCCCATGAGGTTAGTCAGCACAATCTTGAATAGTTGAAGCGGAGGCTTTTCACCAACCCATGAACTAGGCACCCAAGTTCATATGGGATTTGATCCCATCCCCCAGATTTATTAGACAAGCAGTGAAGAACCACATGCAGCAGGAACTTCCATTTGTAAGAGAAGTTAAATTTGTAGACAGTTGACCTGCACATCTCCACCATATCCCATTTGGAGATAAGAATTGTCCAAATCTGCTTTGGGGAATTCCGTTGGAGCGCCCTCATCATGAAGCTCTAGATGCTCCCTGATGATCTGTTCAGAAATGACCAACTCCTGGCCACAGATGCTCGATCGAATGACACGAACCCCATTTAGGGTTTCAATCTGACCATTTGCCCAAAATTCAGACATATGGTTTGAGTAAATCGTGGGGTTTACAGTCAGAGCGGTGTAGTAAGAAGATTGGGTTAGAAAGGAGATGATGTCTGAGAAGTCAACATCCCTTGAAGAGTCAAGGAGTGCGACTTGGTTGTGCTGAGGGTTAAGTGCCATTGAAGAAATTACAGGAAGATAGTTCGGAATAGGGTAAATTGAAGATGAAGAAAGCTTTTAGGGCAGTAATTTTGGTAAAAAGGATGTAAGTGATTAACCGGAGGTATTTAAATGGGTGGAATGGCGGTTTAAAGGGGGTTTGGATAAGACGATGTGAGGTTTCAGTGGATGATGTGACATGGGCGGTAAGGTTAGTCCATTTAAATAATCCGACATCATTAACAAAATCTTTACTTTTACAGAGTGGGGCCCAAAAGATTTCCGCTCGTTGGATCTAGAAAGGCTGGTGCAACCAAACCAAGTCACTTAGAAGATTTTGGTACAACAAATAAAGGACTTCCGAAGCTAAGTGTGGAACTTCCGAAGGAAAAGGAGCTCTTCCGAAGACAAAGTGTAAAACTTACTTCCGAAGGAAAACTCCAACTTCCGAAGACAAAGAACCTACTTCCGAAGATCAAGACTTAGAAAGAAAGATCTGAAGTCAACTTCCGAAGTACAGAAGTCCTCAAGCCTCGGAAGTATAGAAGCCTCTTCCGAAGTATAAGTGGCTTCGGAAGAACTTGTTCTTCCGAAGCCAACTTACCTTCGGAAGACACTGCTATTATCCAGTGGACATAAGTATGGTCTCCTGACACTCCGCTGCAAATCTCTGAGATACTGCATGGCGTTTTCTCAAAAGCCATGTAGTTGACCATACTTTAATCCACTGTTTACCTTTTTATGTTAGTACAGTTGCCATCTTTAGTTGGTGACAAAAGGTAAGTCATGGACATGTCATGACTACCATATCTTAGATAATACTTTATCTAAGATACCTTAACTTTAGCATTGTAGTATATGCTTTAGTCTTAGGTTTCCAGCTGGTATCAAAGTATATCCGGCTGTAGGATCTAGTATATATAGTTTCTCATTGTAACTCATGTATCATGCTTGTAAGAGTCTTGTAATATCTTGAGTTGAGAAGTAATATATACAAGTGCCTTGAAAAATTATTTCTGTGTGTTCCTTTGTTACTTATTATATTATTATCAACTCTTGTAAAAGACTTTACTTCATCTGATTTGAGTGTTTCTATAAGTGAGTTTGAGAGAAATCCAAGTGTTTAAGTGACAAACCCGATCCTGCAATTGGTATCAGAGCTTTTTAGGCTCTTGATTGTGAGATCTTACCATCCTAATCAACCTGTTTTTCACTCCTCCTTATACCTCACTCAAAATGGCCCTCAACAAATCTGAAGTAGAGATGGGGACGATGACCAAAGCACCCATCATCACCCCTGAAAACTTCAGGTCCTGGAGCAGAAGAATGGAAGGCTTCATCAGGTATCAAGACAGCAAGATGTGGCAATCCATTGTCAATGGCCCGTATAAGCCAAAAGTAGCTGGTGGAAACGGTGCCATGATTGAGAAAGCTGTTGAAGATTATTCTGATGAGGACAGGAAGAAGCTAGACATCGACAGCAATGCTATGACTGTTCTCATGACTGCAATTCCAAACTCCATCATGGTGGGGTTTGAGCCCCAGGATCGGGTTTGTCACTTAAACACTTGGATTTCTCTCAAACTCACTTATGGAAACACTCAAATCAGATGAAGTAATGTCTTTTACAAGAGTTGATAATAATATAATAAGTAGCAAAGGAACACGCAGAAATAAATTTCAAGGCACTTGTATATATTACTTCTCAACTCAAGATATTACAAGACTCTTACAAGCATGATACATGAGTTACAATGAGAAACTATATATACTAGATCCTACAGCCGGATATACTTTGATACCAGCTGGAAACCTAAGACTAAAGCATATACTACAATGCTAAAGTTAAGGTATCTTAGATAAAGTATTATCTAAGATATGGTAGTCATGACATGTCCATGACTTACCTTTTGTCACCAACTAAAGATGGCAACTGTACTAACATAAAAAGGTAAACAGTGGATTAAAGTATGGTCAACTACATGGCTTTTGAGAAAACGCCATGCAGTATCTCAGAGATTTGCAGCGAGTGTCAGAGAGACCATACTTATGTCCACTGGATAATAGGAGTGTCTTCCGAAGGTAAGTTGGCTTCGGAAGAACAAGTTTTTCCGAAGCCACTTATACTTCGGAAGAGGCTTCTATACTTCCGAGGCTTGAGGACTTCTGTACTTCGGAAGTTGACTTCAGATCTTTCATTCTAAGTCTTGATCTTCGGAAGTAGGTTCTTTGTCTTCGGAAGTTGGAGTTTTCCTTCGGAGTAAGTTTACACTTTGTCTTCGGAAGAGCTCCTTCTTCCTTGGAAGTTCCATACTTAGCTTCGGAAGTCCTTTGTTTGTTGTACCAAAATCTTCTAAGTGACTTGGTTTTGGTTGCACCAGCCTTTCTAGATCCAACAAACTCCCCCTAGGCTGATGCTACCAAACCTCACTTATTTCTGCTTCTCAAAGCTTTCAGCACCAGGGACAAAAGGTATTTGTCTGTCTCTTTGTTCTTCCCTGAAGTGGTGCTGAGAAGCTTGTACAAGTCATTGGTGGATAGGAGATCCAGTCTATCACTCTGAATGACATGTACCCTTTGTTGTGTCCCCCTGAAAAGAGTTAGTTGACGGGAGTTATAGTCATACTCCCATCTAACTATGGATTCAAGTTCAGGACCTTCAACCATTTGTAGAAAGGCTTTGCCTTTGGTTGCTGATCCCTTCCTTTTCTCCTCCTCTCTCAGTTTCAACTCTTCTTCAACCTTGCTTCTAGCAGTTAGCTCGGCCATATGAAGGCTGCCTAGATGATTTCTGATATGGGCAGCTACATCAGAGTTTGAAGGGTTGGAGAATGGCTTCTCTGCTAACTCAGCAATGTCAAACCTGCTCAAGTGTAGCAGAGATGAGGCACTTAGCCTGTTGAGCTCTCCATTCTCTCTTTCAACAACAAAGTTGTGAGAAGTCTTCGAACCTCCACTGGATGATCTTCTTTCTAGGTGCAAGAGGTTGTCTTGGCACCCGTCTCCTTTCTTAGTATCCAGTAGAGTCACCAGCCTTCTCCTTAGCTTCTTTTCTTCCTCATTCAAAGTGTCTGAATTGAGGCCAAGGAGATTTGCAGCTTGGTCCAAAGTTCCTCTGGGCAGATCAAGAAATTGATCTCTAGTGAGGGAACTTGAGGATCCATCAACATAGGTCAAATTGACTGAATCCTCCTCACAGGAAGATATCGCTCAGGTTTGTGCATTTGATGGGCTTTGTCTTGACTGCCTTGAATTCTTCTAAGGAGAGAGGGTTTAGAAGGCTGAGGGGATGGTTTGATTGGTTGATGGGTAGGTTGAGGGTGTTTTGGTTTCTGGCTGAGTTTGGGTTGGAGGATGGTCGTTTTAGGTGGTTGAGTGAAGAGTTTTGGTAGGGGTGTGGTGTAGGTTCAGGGGTGTATGGTTCATTGGTTGGTTCGGTTTTGATTGGGAATGAACGGGTATCGGTTCAGGTTTGGTTGGGTTTGGAGTTTGGGTTGAGTGTTTGCTTTGAAGTCATCCCCTGTCCCCCTTCTATACATCTCCTTCCTCTTCCCCGCGCGAAATGTCAGCCTTAATGTCACTGACATGTCGCTGGAGAGTCTTTTCTGACATAGGACCCACCTGCCTGCCAAGAGCCATGAGCCTTGAGATAGCTCTTCATCCAGGCCTTCTCACCTATCTTCTTGGCAGCAGTCAGTCCTGCTTCCTCTTCCTTCTTCTTCTTCTGCATCAGCTTTTCCCTTGCAGCTCTCTTTCTCTCTTTCTCCATTTGATCTTGCTCTTTGTTGAAGAGCCATAAGATCGTATCATGTTATGTGGAGATAATTCTTCTTGAGAGAAACCTCTGGAGGTTAGAAGTTTATCCTTTCCCTCCTGAGCTGCAGATCAGCTTCTCTTTCTTTCCTCTCCCTTTCTTCTTCTAAGGCCAACCTTGCAGCTTCTTCTTTTTGCTGTTTTAGCAGCAAGGTTGCCTTTTCCAGCTCTATTAACTCCTCTAATGGTAGCAGGAGTACATCTTCAGTTGCAGCTCCTAGACTAACAAGTCTATCGATAATCTCTACTCTTTTTTGGTTGTTGACTGCCTCCTGGTTGGCTGCAGCTGCTTTGGTACTTGCAGCTAGCAGTTTTCCAGTTGGAAGCCTACCTTTTCTTTTGAGTTTCTCCAACCTTTCTTCCTCCTGAAGCTCTTCCAAGTCATCTTCCTCTTTCCTTTGATGTCTTCGAAGTACTAGACTTTGGGGGTTCTTGAAAGGAAGATTCAGGTTGAGTAGTAGAGATGGGAGCTGGAGTTAATGCTGATGTTAGAGCTAAGGGTTGGGTGAGAAAATCCTCCCTATTAACCTCAGATGCAAGTTCCAGGATTGCATCTGTGACTATTAGATCATCGGATAATGAGAATAGTCCTTCCGCAGCAGCAATCTCAGCTTCGGAAGTTTGAAATTGTTCTTCCGAGGCTTTGAATTGTGCTTCGGAAGTCTGTGAAAATGCACTATCTGTCCCAACTGTTTCAGTTGCTGGGCCATCAGTCCTTGTTTTCCCCTTCGAAGTTAATCTCAGGTTCCACTTGGACCTTAGGTTGACCAACTTCCTCAATAGTGGTAGAAGGTGCATTTAACCTCTGAAGCTCTTGAGCTCCGAAGTAGATCACAGACATATCAGGACTTGGCTGTTCTATAAGAGATTCCAATAGGAACTTGTTAAAGAACCTATTGAGATCTTGGAGCATCCTTTGATCCACTTGAAAAACAACTGGAGGAGCTCAGGGAAAATTGCAGCTTGTTGCATAGGATACTTTGAGCTCAAGGAAGTGAGAGCTTGACTTTGGGTTTCCTCCTTTTTGACTTTGTCTCTGAACACTCTCCCCTTTTTTGGTAGCATCATCCTGAGAGCTTGATGAGCTAGAGGAAGAGGTCAAGGAGACCTGAGTTGGTACATGCCTAACAGACCTCTCAATCTGTTTCTCAGCTAGTTTGGCCTTGAGAGTTTCAATCTCAAGTTGCTGAGTGCAGACCTATCCTCTAAAGTCCTAACCTTGGATTCAAGATTTGAGACTTTAGAAAGTAGGTCTTGAATGGTGAGTTGCATTCTTCCCTCATCTTCTTTTGAAGAATCACGGGGAGATGAGGTAACATACCTTGTATGTTCATCCTCACCACCAGATGTGGTTTCTTGGCGCCCTGGTTTCCCTTGCACAATGATGTCTCTTTCAGAGTCATCAAAGGGCATGGTTGCCGTAGATTCAGTCTCAGTTATGTTACCACTGTCCTGAGGATCCATTGAGGCTCCTTCAGTAGTGGCAGCTGAATCTACATGAGTCCCCTCCACATCAGTGGGACTCACCTCAGTAAAGGTTTGCTGATGGGGGCTAGAGATAAGAGATCTCTCTAGGCTCTGTTGATCCTTGAGAGGTGTTGTGGATCAACTTCATTGCCCTTAAGAGACATAATCTCTTCATCAGCTCCAATTAAAAGGTCAGTAAAGGATATGGAAGTGAAACCTAATGACCCGGGACTTTGATCAATGTCTAAAGGCATTGAGCCTGTGATAGGGCTGTCCCTTTTTGGCTGCTCAGGGGAGTATAGAGACTCTCCCTGAGGGCTATCAGCTTGGGTTTCGGCTCATGGGTCTGAGACTGAGGAGACTCAAGACCCATATTGAGGTCAATTGTGAAGGATGGTTGGACCTCAGGCTGAGTGGGCCCTTTGTTCCACTCTAGCCTTTTTGGGTAGAACATGAGGAGCTTGTTCAATCAGAGAAGATTGAACAAGGGTTCGTTTGGGACGTCTCTGATAAGTAAAGGTAATGGGTGGAGAAGGTAGATTTGGCAAGTGAGGGTAGTTGCTGGTGTGGGTTCATCACCTGTGGGGTTAACAGGGATGTCACCAGGAGCCATTGGCTCAATCATACCTGGAAGAAGTGCAGTATCTCTTCCGGTGAAGTTGGTGGACACTCTCTTCAAAGTTTTGAAGATGGTCGGCCTCATTTGAGGAGCAGTCAGAGCAGCTGCACAGACAAGCTTGCTCTGGTCCAGCTCACAGTTGATTATGTGCTGGAGAAACCTGGGATACATGAAGAATGTGTCCCTTTGAAGATTTCCCATGAGGTTAGTCAGCACAAATCTTGAATAGTTGAAGCGGAGGCTTTTCACCAACCCATGAACTAGGCACCCAAGTTCATATGGGATTTGATCCCATCCCCCAGATTTATTAGACAAGCAGTGAAGAACCACATGCAGCAGGAACTTCCATTTGTAAGAGAAGTTAATTTGTAGACAGTTGACCTGCTAACATCTCCACCATATCCCATTTGGAGATAAGAATTGTCCAAATCTTTTTGGGAAATTCCGTTGGAGCGCCCTCATCATGAAGCTCTAGATGCTCCCTGATGATCTGTTCAGAAATGACCAACTCCTGGCCACAGATGCTCGATCGAATGACACGAACCCCATTTAGGGTTTCAATCTGACCATTTGCCCAAAATTCAGACATATGGTTTGAGTAAATCGTGGGGTTTACAGTCAGAGCGGTGTAGTAAGAAGATTGGGTCAGAAAGGAGATGATGTCTGAGAAGTCAACATCCCTTGAAGAATCAAGGAGTGCGACTTGGTTGTGCTGAGGGTTTAGTGCCATTGAAGAAATTACAGAAAGATAGTTCGGAATAGGGTAAATTGAAGATGAAGAAAGCTTTTAGGGCAGTAATTTGTGTAAAAAGGATGTAAGTGATTAACCGAAGGTATTTAAATGGGTGGAATGGCGGTTTAAAGGGGGTTTGGATAAGACGATGTGAGGTTTCAGTGGATGATGTGACATGGGCGGTAAGGTTAGTCCATTTAAATAATCCGACATCATTAACAAAATCTTTACTTTTTACAGAGTGGGGCCCAAAAGATTTCCGTTACACAGTAAATCTTTCTTCCGAGTATAAAGCATTTCCGAAGGTAATATTCTTCCGAAGGCAAATTTACTTCCGAAGGTAAATGATTACTTCCGAGAGTATATGTTGCTTTTCAAGTGGAGTGTGTTATAAGCTTCGGAAGTAGATCTGATATGAAATCAATCGCTTCTTCCGAGACTTAACACTCTTCCGAGAAGAAAATTATCCTGGGAGAAATTTGCTTCGGAAGATATGTGAAATATCTTCCGAGGGTTAATTTCTCTTCGGAAGAATTCATACTTAGATAAAATTTAGAAAAGATCTTTTGTAACAGGGCTTAGATTGTTTTGACATGAGACTTTACACATTAAAAGGTTTTCAAATGAGATCACTAATCAATGTTTATCATCCCAATAGCTGTAATGAGATATTTAAATCTTTGTTCATCAAAGGCTTTGGTGAACAAGTCAGCATATTGTTCATTTGAGTCAACTTTGATTAGCTTGATAAGATTTTTCTCATGAATATCTCTAATGAAATGATACCTGATATCAATGTGCTTAGTCTTGGAGTGCTTCACTGGATTTTCAGTAATGGATATAGCACTGTTGTTGTCAATGTGGATAGGAGTGCTCATGAAGTTGAATCCGTAGTCTATCATCTGGTTTTGAATCCACAGCAGCTGAGCACAGCAACTAGCAGCACAATGTATTCAGCTTCAGCAGTTGATGTAGAGACACAGGATTGCTTCTTGCATTGCCATGAGATGATCCTTCCACAAGAAATTGACATCCACCAGATGTTGATTTCTTGTTGATATTGCAGCCACCATAATCACTGTCAGAGTAACCATAGAGATTGAAATCACTATTTCTTGGATACCAGAGACCTAGTTTAGGTGCTCCTTTGAGGTATCTAAGAATTCTCTTGGCAGCTATTAGGTGAGACACCTTTGGAGCAGCCTGATATCTTGCACAAATGCAAGTTGCAAACATGATATCAGGTCTACTTGCTGTGAGATACATCAGAGAACCAATAATCGCTCTATACTGATGTTGATCAGTATCCTCCCCCTCAGAATCAGGGCAGAGATTGTGGTTTCTGGTATAGGTGTTTTTGCTGCTTTACAATCTTTCATATCAAATCGTTCTAAGATATCATTGACATACTTAGATTGATTGATAAAGAACCCTTCCTTCATTTGCTTTACCTGAATTCCAAGGAAAAAGTCCATTTTTCCCATGGAACTCATCTCGAACTTCTTCTTCATAATGCTCTCAAAGTCTTTACACATTTGGTCATTTGAGGAACCAAATATGATATCATCAACATAGACTTGAACGAGCAAGATGTCTTTCCCAGACTTTCTTATGAAAAGAGTCTTATCAATGGTACCTCTAGTGTAACCATTCTTCAGGAGAAACTGAGACAATGTCTCATACCACAGCCTAGGTGCTTGGTGCAGCCCATATAGAGCTTTATCCAATTTGCACACATAGTTGGGATGCTGTGGATCTTCAAATCCTGGAGGTTGGCATACATAGACTTCCCTATCTATATCCCCATATAGAAAGGCACACTTGACATCAAGCTGGTAGACAGTGAAATTCTTGGATGCAGCATAAGCAAGGAAGATCCTAACTGCCTCAAGTCTTGCAACAGGTGCAAAGACATCAGTATAATCGATTCCCTCCTCTTGAGTGTATCCTTGAACCACCAGTCTTGCCTTGTTCTTGATAATCAAGCCTCTATCATCTCTCTTGTTTCTGAAAACCCATTTAGTGCCTATAGGTACTTGACCAGATGGTAGCGGACATAGGTTCCAAACCTTTTGTCTTTTGAATTGAAGCAGCTCCTCTTGCATTGATTCAACCCAGCTACTATCTTTCAAGGCATCTTCCACCTTCTTGGGTTCCATTTGGGATAAAAAGCATGAGTACAAACAGACATTCCCATTGTGAGTTTGTCCTCTTGTTCTCACGCCTTCAGAGACTTCCCCTATGATGTTTTCAGCTGGATGAGTGTTATGAATCCTAGAGTCTAGGAATCACCTCCAGTTGCAAAGATAAATCCAAATTGGACATATTTTGCTCAGGAGCTTGAATACTTGGTCCAGCTGTTGTTTCAAACTCATTCAATGAGGACTGATTGAAAAGAGAGAACATCATCATTTGTTTGCTGTGAAGCATCATTAACAGTTGCCTGTTCCTTCAAGATGGTGCTTTCATCAGCTGGTGTTGTGCAGGGTCACCTGAAGAGATTTGAAAGTCAGCAGGTGAATCCCTTGTTGAAGTACCACTATCTCTTGAGATGGTTATACTGTCAGATCTTTCAATAGTGGGAACTTGATTTGCTGCAACTCTTGGAGAACTTGGAATAGGTCTGGGAAGCTCAAACAGTTGATCTTCATCAGAGTCACTTTGAGCACCTGTTCCAGCTGAAACATTCTCACAAGATTTTAGAATAGTTTGGAAACAATTCTAAATCAAAGATATGATCAGGGCCATTCCCCCTAACACAAGGAGTGTGCTCATTGACTACAATGTTGGAAGATTCCTCAAATTGTTGATTTTTAATATTGTAACCCTATAAGCTTTAGAGTAAGAGGAATATCCAACAAAGATAGCTCATCCGACTTTTCAGCAAATTTTGCCAAATTGTCTTTTGTGTTAAGTATGGTACACCTGCTGCCAAAGGACCTTAGAAAGCCAATGAACGGTGGCCTCTTGTTCCATAACTCATAAGGGGTTTTTCCATGTGGCTTTACTACAAGAACTCTGTTCTGCACATAGCATGCAGTGCTGACTGCCTCCTGCCCAGACTGTTAGAGGCAGCTTTGAATCAGCTACGTAGTCCGAGCAGCCTCAAATGGCCTATTCCTTCTCCTCTCTCAGCAACACCAATTTTGTTGAGGAGTTCCGGGAGCACTATATTGTCTGGCAATCCCTTTTGAGTTACAAAATGAGTCAAGAACTAGGTTTTAAACTCAGTCCCTTGATCACTTCTAATTATTTTAACCTTGTGATCACTTATTTTCTATATTAAGAATAAAAGATTTCAAAGTTTTCAGTAGTTTCATCTTTGGTTCATAAAAAGAATACCCATGTAAATCTAGTAAAATCATCAACAATCACAAGGCAAATATGATTTCCCTTCCAATGCTCATTATACTTGTGGGACCAATAGATCCATGTGCAATAAGTGTAATGGAGTGGTGATGGAGTTAACAGCTTTGGATTTATGTGATGCCTGTGTTGTTTCCCTTTCAGGCAGCAACACAGTTATCTTTGGCAGAAAAATTCCTTTTTAAAGCAAATCCATGTACCAAGTTATTTTTAGCCAATTTATTTCATTGTCTTAAAATTTGCATGACACATTCGTTTATGCCATAGTGTTGACTCATCACCATCAGCTTTGGAAAGAAAGCATGATACTTCTCCCATTGGGGAAGCATTGTTCATATCTAGCTTGTACATATCCCCTTTTCTGGGAGATCTAAGAAGCACCAATTCCCTGAGGATTGTCATCTCCCGGGTTTGAGGATAATGCACTCATGTTCTGTGAAGAGCATTTGATGCTTTTGATCACAGAATTGAGAAACACTTAACAGATTTGTTTTCAAGCTGTTTGACAAATTAACTTTGTCACCTTTAACTTTCCATTGGATATACTTCCTCTGCCAGAAATATATCCTCCGGCCTCACCTCCAAACTGGACAGGACCTCCATCATAATGTTGAAATTGTTGAAGGAGAGATCTGTTCCCTGTCATGTGCCTGGAGCATCCACTATCTACAATCCATGTTGTTATTTTGTCATATGGATGTCCCTGCACATAAGATGAGATATTAGTTTTGATTGGAACCCAAGCCTTATTGGTCTTGGTTCTTCCAATGATAATGACATAATTGAAACAAATTTATGCATGGGGGTTCAATGGATGTCTTTTGAAGAAGAGGTTTGGGCTACAGCATCTTCCTTGATCTTCCATTCCATCCCTTGGTTGATCATGGAGGATGAGCTTGTTGAAGCTTTTGTAGCTTGGCATTCTTCGAAGCTTCTTTCTTTTCGGAAGAAGCCTTCACCACTTTTCTTCCGAAACAGTCTTCTTCTGGATTGGTTTCAAGGGGACTCTTTTGCTTTTCTGAGTCTTTAACAGCTTTAGCTTCCGAAGCCTTTTTATTTTCGGAAGAAGAATCTTCTTCCGAAAGTAGCCTTGCTTCGAAACAAGCTTTCCCTTTTTCATCACTTGAAGCCATTTGATATGGTCCAAATGAGAAACCTTCCCTGACTCCTTCCTTTTTAACATTATTTGCATAATGTGTGCTAGCAGGATTGTAGTAATAATCTTTGGCCATGTGGTTTTGCAGACCACACATTATGCATGCAATGTTAATCTTTTGGGAATTTGAGGATTGCTGTTTCTTGTTCTTTTTCTCTTCATCAGCAACCTTTCCTTTTAACTTCTGATCCTTTGGTAGGACAGGAGTACTGGTACTACACCCCTTTTCTGAATCAGAATTTCCAACCACCTGGAATCCAGCTGAGATGAATACACCTTTTTGCTTTGGGTCTATCTTTAGCTTGGACTCAGCCACTTTCTTGGCAGTTTTTCTGGCTGCCTTAGCTCTGCTTCTTCTGGCTTTGGTGGTCAGGGTTTGATCATCATTGTCAGGGGAGGGCATATTACCTGGTTCTTCCCTGTGATGGTCTCCGTAGTTGCATCATTTTTGACTTATGAGAAGGTGGGTCAGCAGATGGAACCTCTGCTCTTCAGTACCACACCTTGGTTGTCTTATAGACTCATAAGAGTGTGGTGGAGCAATTTCATTGGTTCCCAACCCACCTTTGTTTTGGTAACAAAGTTTTGAGTGAGAGGATGATACAAGAATGGCTTGGAAGTTTTGCTCGGAAATAGCATACTTCCTGGCTTGAGCCTCAGCTGTGACAAGCTGGGCTTGAGCCTCAGTCAATTTGGATATTAAATCCTTTATTTGAGTCTTATAGTTTGTGTGTTCATGTTTTAATAGGGACACAGTTTTCTCTAACTCCTCAATTTTTCTTTGGTAGTCAGATTCAGCCCTTTTAAAGTCAGATTTTAAAACATTTAAAGACTCAATATCAGATTTAATCTCCATATTGTAGTCCTGATACAGTTTAACCTTAGCAATACAGGCAGGAGTACAGAGATGTTCATATACCTTGTTTTCATCTGTTCCGGCCATGAGTGCTTGAGCAAGAGTCACATCCTGTACCATGAAGCTCCAGTCAACTTCTTGAGCCATTGCAGTTGTTTCTGTTGACTTTCCGGTGGGCTTTGGTGTAGAGGGATGTGTGGAGGCCTGTGGGGTTCCCGGGTTGGACTTGGGAGCCTTGCATTCCCTTGCAAAATGACCAAGTTGGTTACAGTTGTAACATTTGGCCTTGGTTTTGTCAAACCCAAATTTGCTGTTGATTGGGTTCTGGGGAAATTGCCTTCCAGTTCTCTTAAAGAACTTCTTTGCTTTGTAGGTTAGAAGAGCCATTTGTTGGACTATGTCCACGTATTCCACGTCATCCGAACTAAAATACTCTAGATAATCAAAGCAATATTGATAATCATTTGAGTGTCCACTTCCTGAGACAAATGTACAGCTGTCCTGAAAGGAGCTTTGCTGAGCTTCTTGAGACCTTGGAGTCTCATGAAATGTGATGTATGGCCTAGAAGAACAAGATGGCTGCTGGGTGTAAGTCAGGTATTGTTGAGGCTGGGAGATTCCTGAGCCTTCAGCAACCATTAAAGCGTTGCTAGCAGGAAGACTCAAGGGTCTGCTTGTCTGATGACCCCTCTTACTTTCCATTTCCAAACGTTATCCATCAAGGATCCCATAGAGTTCGGTCATGGCGAGTGTATTCAGATTCTCTGTTCTCTTGATAGAGACAAAGTAGAATGTCCACTCATTGGGTAATGCACTCATGAACTTTCTTGTAAGGTCTCTGAGTTCATGAGCAATTCCCACAGATTGAAGGGAAGAAATGAGATCCATGTACCTGAAATATTGCTGGCTAAGAGTATCTCCAGCAACATAGGTGAAGTTCTCGAACTGCTGCTTCAGTGAGTCCTTCTTGGAGTCATTTGAGCTTGAGTACATTTGAGCAAGCGCATCAAAAAGTTCTTTGGTACACTTGCAATGCTCAAACCCCACCATGATAGAGTTTGGAATTGCAGTCATAAGAACAGTCATAGCATTGTTGTCGATGTCAAGCTTCTTCCTGTCTTCATCAGAATAATCTTCAACAGCTTTCTCAATCATGGCACCGTTTCCACCAGCTATGGGCCATTGACAATGGATTGCCACATCTTGCTGTCTTGATACCTGATGAAGCCTTCCATTCTTCTGCTCCAAGACCTTAAGTATTCAGGGGTGATGATGGGTGCTTTGGTCATTGTCCCCATCTCTACTTCAGATTTGTTGAGGGCCATTTTAAGTGAGGTATAAGGAGGAGTGAAAACAGGTTGATTAGGATGGTAAGATCTCACAATCAAGAGCCTAAAAAGCTCTGATACCAATTGCAAGATCGGGTTTGTCACTTAAACACTTGGATTTCTCTCAAACTCACTTATGGAAACACTCAAATCAGATGAAGTAATGTCTTTTACAAGAGTTGATAATAATATAATAAGTAGCAAAGGAACACGCAAAAATAAATTTTCAAGGCACTTGTATATAGTACTTCTCAACTCAAGATATTACAAGACTCTTACAAGCATATTACATGAGTTACAATGAGAAACTATATATACTAGATCCTACAGCCGGATATACTTTGATACCAGCTGGAAACCTAAGAATAAAGCATATACTACAATGCTAAAGTTAAAGTATCTTAGATAAAGTATTATCTAAGATATGGTAGTCATGACATGTCCATGACTTACCTTTTGTCACCAACTAAAGATGGCAACTGTACTAACATAAAAAGGTAAACAGTGGATTAAGTATGGTCAACTACATGGCTTTTGAGAAAACGCTATGCAGTATCTCAGAGATTTGTAGCGGAGTGTCAGAGAGACCATACTTATGTCCACTGGATAATAGGAGTGTCTTCCGAATGTAAGTTGGCTTCGGAAGAACAAGTTCTTCCGAAGCCACTTATACTTCGAAAGAGGCTTCTATACTTCCGAGGCTTGAGGACTTCTGTACTTCGGAAGTGGACTTCAGATCTTTCATTTTAAGTCTTGATATTCGAAAGTAGGTTCTTTGTCTTCAGAAGTTGGAGTTTTCCTTCGGAAGTAAGTTCTACACTTTGTCTTCAGAAGATCTCCTTTTTCCTTCGGAAGTTCAACACTTAGCTTCGGAAGTCCTTTATTTGTTTTACCAAAATCTTCTAAGTAACTTGGTTTTGGTTACATCAGCCTTTCTAGATCCAACATAATTGGTTTTCAAGAATGTTGTATATTGCTTCTCAAGTTCTATTACAAATGTTACAAATCATACGATGAAAATTACAAGTACTTGAGATACTTTATACTACATCCTACAGCCGGCCATACTTTGAAAGCCAGCTAGATACAATAGACTAGATAACTACAAAATCAAATGTAGAGTCAAAAGGCAGACTTGCCTTTTGACTAGTGACTATGATATGCCATAGCTCACATCCTAATCTATTACAAAAAGGATAAAAGTACATAAAGTAGAAAGCATGGATTCAAGACCTCAATGTACAGTCACCAAAAGCATGGACCTTTCACTAACTCATGTAAGTTGGTGACTTTACAGAGTTGCAGCGGAAAAGTGGTCCAACTTTATGGTAAAGTACATCAGATAAAAGCATGTCTCTAAAAGTCTTCGGAAGAAATCTGTCTTCACTCTTTCGCTTCAGAAGACTTTGTCTTTGAAGCTTTGGAAGACTTCACTTTTGTCTTCGTAAGATGTTGGTCTTGGCTTCGGAAGATTTTACACTTAGAATATTTGTAGTGCATGGTGTAAAACTTCCGAAGCATTTCTACTTCTGTTCTTCAGTGCATGCATGCAGAGAGACGTTGGATGTTTTGGCTACATCAGACTTATAGGAATCCTTACAAACTCCCCCTAGGCTGATGCTACCAAAACATTTAGAAGATCTTTAGATGTTGAGAGTCCTCAGGATGATGATGACCATACCCTTCTTCATTAGATGGCCAGGATCACTCCGACTCTCATAATATCTTCTCATCTCAAAGAGATCATGTAGAGGTAAGTTGATTAAGTCTTGCCATGTGTAGACATTCTCAACACCTTGATATCTGATCATATGCCATCTATCTGGATTAGTTGTGAAGGTCCAGGATAAGATGGGTCTCTCAGCTACAAGAGGAGCCACTTGAATTGGAGTTGATTGGGCTGCCTCTTCATACACTTCCTCAGGTTGATCTGACTCAGCCTGAGGTGTAGAGGTGGATGATTCAGGCTTCTTCTTCTTCTTTGACTTTGGTTTGGAAGCCATCCTCTTCTTCCTCTTAGAAGACTGGTCTGTAGCAGCTTGCTGATCAGTCTTGTCTTTCTCAGTTGGGTGTTCCTCCCTCAAAGGTTCAAAAGGAGAGGGAGTTTGACCTTGCTATGGATCAGAAGATGAAGCTTGATGAGGCTCAGCAGGAGGTCCAGGTTGTGTTGTCTCAGGTTGTTCAACCTTAACCTCCACTTCAAGTGGGACTTGACTTGGAGGGGAGTGTAAGTCAATCAGCTCTCCACTCTTGATCTTCTGCTTGATTACCCTGATATGCTCATCCATTTTGGATAGAGACATAGGGCCAAATCTCCTTTCGAAGAATCCATACAGCTTCAAGAAGCACGTCATCCTTTGTCTGTCAGCAGACTTCTTCATACTCTTTTGGATGATGGCTCTTGACTTTGCAACATCTTCCCTCATCTTTTTCTTTGTTGCCTTTTGTTCTTTGAGCACTTGAAGTTCAAGCTGTTTGAGATACTCAAACTCAATGTACTCAAAGGACAAGGGAAGAAGTGCAGATGCCTGGTAGAGACCTGTGGCACTAAGATAGTTAATCATATTTTGCCTATCTGTTTCCTTGTCTACCTGTGGTTCTTGTGTAGCTGCCACAGCCTCTTGCACAGGGCTTTCTTGAACTGGGGAGAGAGTTGGAACATGCTTGTATAACCTTTTCTGTCTCTTCTCCTCTTTGAATTGGAGAAGTAGCCTTGCATCCTCTACTTCCTTCATCTCTCTTGACACTTCCATGTCAGCCAGTTCATTTAATTGCTCTAAGGGGAGAGATATAATCTCATCTATGTCATAGTTCCTAGTCTGCAGGTAAGTAATCCTGACTGCCCTCAACTCATCATCTTGAGTGTTTGGTCTGGGGGCAGCCCTAAATGCAGCTTGCATAAAGCCTGAAGACGCAGAGGAACTTTCTCCCCTTAGCTTCCTCTTCCTCTCTCTCTCTCCTCCTCCTCAATCTCCTCAAGAGTTAGAATCCTTTTCCCTTTGTCACCCACAGACCTTTGTGACATAGGGTGGAGAGAGCTTTGGCCTTCATTAATTGGTGTAGCATCTAAGCTCTGGCCAGAGAGAGGTTGTAAGACACCTTCACCGGCAGGTGTTTCACTGAGGGAATGAATTTCTGAAGCAGTTGTTGGTTTGACAGGGCTCTCAGGCTCTATCACTGGGCCTTCAGCCAATGTTTTCCCTTTGAAGCTAATCTCAGGGTCTACCTCAACATCCAGTTGACCAATGACATTACCTGATTGTCTTTGTCTCCTTCTAAGACTGAACTCTTCAGTAATTATGTCTTGAATCCTAAGTGCTAACCTGTTAGCTTGTCTTGATTGACTTGGGTTGACAAGTTGCATGTTGATCAGGTCAAGACCTTCTTAGTAGTTCAAGGTTTGAAAATTAAATACTTCTTGCTGCCCTTGAACTCTGTGAAGAATGAGGGCTCTTATATCAACATCATACATCCACCCAATAATGTAGTCTGAGGTTCCCTGAGGTGGGGATGACATAGCCCTTGGAATTTCTTCCTCAAAGAGACTCCTAATGATAGAGTCTATAATGTTCACATCAATGTGAACTTGAGAAAGTTGCTGAGTATACATAATTGCAAGTGAGGATGGTGAGTCCTTAATGTCCATACTCCCTGAAGAACTCCCAGGTTCTGTGACTGTAATGACTCCCTTTTTGGTAGCATCACCTTCTTGCATAAGTGAGCTAGGAGTTAGGTCAATCACATTCACAGGTTCTTGTGTTCCTGGTTGAGCTCCTCTTAAAGGTCTCCCAACTAGTTTTTCCCAGTAAAGTACATCAGATAAAAGCATGTCTCTAAAAGTCTTTGGAAGAAATCTGTCTTCACTCTTTGGCATCAGAAGACTTTGTATTGGAAGCTTCAGAAGACTTCACTTTTGGCTTCAGAAGATGTTGGTCTTGGCTTCGGAAGATTTTACACTTAGAATATTTCTAGTGCATGGTGTAAGACTTTCGAAGCATTTCTACTTCTGTTCTTCAGTGCATGCATGCAAAGAGACTTTGGATGTTTTGTTTACATCAGACTTATAGGAATCCTTACAAACTCCCCCTAGGCTGATGCTACCAAAACATTTAGAAGATCATCAGATGTTGACAGTCTTCAGGATGATGATGACCATACCCTTCTTCATCAGATGGTCAGGATCACTCAAACTCGCATAATATCTTTTCATCTCAAAGAGATCATGCAGAGGTAAGTTGATTAAGTCTTGCCATGTGTAGACATTCCTAACACTTTAATCTCTGATCACATGCCATCTTTCTGGATTAGTTATGAAGCTCCAGGATAAGATGGGTCTCTCAGCTGCAAGAGGAGCCACTTGAATTGGAGTTGATTGGGCTGCCTTTTCATGCACTTCCTCAGGTTGATCTGACTCAGCCTGAGGTGTAGAGGTGGATGATTCAGGCTTCTTCTTCTTCTTTGACTTTGGTTTGGAAGCCATCCTCTTCTCCTCTTAGAAGACTGGTCTGTAGCACCTTGTTGATTAATCTTGTCTTTCTCAGTTGGGTGTTCATCCCTCAAGGTTCAAAAGGAGAGGGAGTTTGACCCTGCTATAGATCAGAAGATGAAGCTTGATGAGGCTCAGCAGAAGGTCCAGGTTGTGTTGTCTCAGGTTGTTCAACCTTAACCTCCACTTCAGGTGGGACTTGACTTGGAAGGGAGTGTAAGTCAATCAACTCTCTACTCTTGATCTTCTGCTTGATTACCCTGATATGCTCATCCATTGTGGATAGAGACATAAGGCCAAGTCTCCTTCCGTAGAATCCATACAGCTTCAAGAAGCTCATCGTCCTTTGTCTGTCAGCAGACTTCTTCATACTCTTTTGGATGATGGCTCTTGACTTTGCAGCATCTTCCCTCATCTTTTTCTTTGTTGCCTTTTGTTCTTTGAGCACTTGAAGTTCAAGCTGTTTGAGATACTCAATCTCAATATACTCAAAGGACAAGGGAAGAAGTGCAGATGCCTGGTAGAGACCTGTGACACTCAGATAGTTAATCATATGCAGGACCGGTGAAGGGTGGTCACTTACAACACAACAACACAAAGAGAAGATTAACCAAACTTAATCAAACAGTAAACTAGATTAACCACAATAATGATACTAAGAACAAGTAACAAGTAAGAGACAAAACAAGAGATTTGTGTTTTAAGGATGCAGTATATTGCTTTCTCAAGTTCTATTACAAGTGTTACAAAGTATGAAGAAAGATACTAGAACATGCAATACTTATACTACAACCTAAAGCCGGATATACTTTGAAAGCCAGCTGGATACAATTGAACTGACACAAACAAAATCAATTGTAGAATGAAAAGGCATATCTGCCTTTTGACCTTGTGACTATGACATGCCATAGCTCACATCCTTATCTATTACAAAAAGGATAAAGTACATAAAGTAGAAAGTTACAGACTCAAGACCTCAATGTATAGTTACCAAAAGCATGGACCTTTTCACCAACTTATGTAAGTTGGTGACTTTACAGAGTTGCAGCGGAAAGGTGTCCAGCTTTATGGAATAGTACATCAGATAAAGCATGTTACTAAAAGTCTTCGGAAGAAATCTGTCTTCATAAGATGAAGCTTCGAAAGACTTTGTCTCTAAGGCTTCGGAAGACTTCATATTTGGCTTCAGAAGATATTGGTCTTGGCTTCGGAAGATTTTACACTTAGAATATTTCTAGTGGATGGTATAAAACTTCCGAAGCAATTCTACTTCAGTTCTTTAGTGCATTGCTTGCAGAGAGACTTTGGATGTTTTGGTTTGCATCAGACTTAAAGGAATCCTTACAAACTCCCCCTAGGCTGATGCTACCAAAACATTTAGAAGATTTTCAGATGTTAGTAGTCTTCAGCACAATCATGACCATACCCTTCTTCATTAGATGCTTAGGATCATTCAGACTTTCATAGTATCTTCTCATCTCAAAGAGATCATGTAGAGGTAAGTTGATTATGTCTTGCCATGTATAGACATTCTCAACACCTTGATCTCGAATTACATGCCATCTTTCTGGATTGGTAGAGAAGTACTAGGATAAGATGGGTGTCTCAGCTGCAAGAGGAGCCACTAGTATTGGAGTTGATTGGGCTGCCTCATCATGCACTTCCTCAAGTTGATCTGACTCAGCCTGAGGTGTAGAGGTAGATGATTTAGGCTTCTTCTTCTTAGACTTTGGTTTAGAAGCCATCCGCTTCTTCCTCTTAGATGACTTTAACTGAGAAGACTGGTCTGCAGCACCTTGTTGATCATCCTTGTCTTTCTCAGTTGGGTGTTCCTCCCTCATAGGTTCAAAAGGAGAGGGAGTTTGACCGTGCTGTGGATTAGAAGATGAAGCTTGCTGAGGCTCAGCAGGAGGTCTGGGTTGTGTTGTCTCAGGTTGTTCAACCTTAACCTCCACTTCAGGGGGGACTTGACTTGGAAGAGAGTGTAAGTCAATCAGTTCTCCACTCTTGATCTTCTGCTTGATTACCCTTATATGCTCATCCATTGTGGATAGAGACATAGGTGTAAGGCCCCGTTCCCGGGAAGCCTCACAGTTGGTTAATCATAGCATAAATCAGTTTAATAATAAGACATTGCAGCGAAATAATTAGACAATTCATTTAAAACTTAGAAACCATATTGTCATACATTCATCCTTTAATTTCAAACAAAACATGTTACGTGTTCTTAAATTACAATAAAGATTTCATAAACAGTAATGCCATCCATAGCTCCCCAAGTAGCTCCGTGTGCCATCCTCAGCATCAGCACTTACCTGCCAACTATTATGCATAAAAGTCAGCTTCACTGAGTGGGTTCTAGTTTTAAATAATATAAGAAAATATAAACTTTATCCTTCGTATAATGACCATGCATACATCTTAGTACATAACATAACTTGCATCATAATAAGCATGTTCATTATCTTTCATTCTTTCATTATCTTTCAATATCTTTCACTTTCATCATAAACGAGATTGCACAAAGCAAGAGCTCCATGTTGATCGACAACAAATGTCAATCCCTGTCGGTACACATGAATACGGTAGCTAACCCCCGACAGTTGATCCACACTGCAAGGCAGCCCCTAGTGGGGTCCAAGGGGCAACGCCCCTGGCTGGGGCCGGGCTGCGCGAAAAATTTTTATATTTAAGGATTTATATATAATATTTACTTATAGAAAAATCGTTCTTCCTGTTAAAACCCCTTAAAATCTTGGTCATTTGAAAACGTAAATTTAGTATGCATAATAGCCTCAAAACATGGAAAACTTATAAATAGGGGATCTAGAACTCACCTGGATACCAAGAATAACTTCTAGACTAAGCTTACAAGGCTAGGATCACTCTACACAGCCTACAGATAAGCTAACACTTAAAGGGGTTAATTTCTACCTAAATTCGCTGCTAATTTCGCTGCAAGATCAGCGATTTCGTAGTTAGATTCGCCAACACTTTCGCTGCTAGTTTCACCAGCAGTTTCGCTGCTAGTTTCGCTAGCACCTTCGCTGGCAGTTTCGCTGGCATCTTCGCTGCCAGTTTCGCCCAACTTTTGTTGGAAAAACATGTCTGCGAAACTACCTGCGAAACTATAGTTTCGCAGGAAGTCATCATAGTTTCGCTGATTGAATATGCAAATTCGCTAGATGCATATACAGTTTCGCAGATCGCATAAAAATCGAAAACCAATCCGTTTTTAACCCAAAATCATAACTTTTTACGCCCAATCTCTTAGTTTATCATCCATGAGGCTAAATCTAAGCTTTATACATGTTTTCATACGTAAAAATGTGACCTTTATGCGATTCTTTGCAACTTTTCAAAACCCAAAACCCTAGAATCCGGGTTTGATCTACAGAAGGGTTTAGAGGTCGATTCTTACCTGGATTTGTTGCTTCTTTCTTAGGTCTTGATGCTCTAGCACCCAGATCTTCAATCTCTTAACCTTGGAAGCTTCAAATCTTGAGTTTTCTTCACTTTCTCTCTACTTTCTCTCTCTACGAATTTTGGGAGCTAGGGTTCAAATGATGGAGATGCAGGCTGATTTGTGTACGTTAAGGGCTGATTATGGGCCTTAATCATTTAGGCTCTTGTCCATAAACCCAATTTGGCCCATAACCCATTTCCTTCTTTTATTAAATACCCATTAATTAAGCCCATTATCCTTAATGACTCGTTTCGACTTTTCGGGGTGTTACAAGTCTCCCCCACTTATTTAGGTTTCGTCCTCGAAACCTGTCAGTCATTAAACAACTGAGGATAAAATTTCCTCATCTCCTCCTCGGTCTCCCACGTAGATTCTGATACTTTTCTGTGTCTCCACTGTACTCGTACTAGTGGAACCACTTTATTCCGTAAGTGCTTCTCTTTCAAATCAAGGATGGCCACTGGCTGCTCTACATATTAAGCCGTTCATCGACTTCAATGTCTTCAAGTGGTACGACTGCATCATTGTCTGCCAGACTTTTCTGAGATGAGATACACGGAACGTAGGGTGAATTCCACTCAACTCATCAGGTAGTTCTAATCTGTAGGCCACTTCTCCTACCCTTGTGATAATACGGAATGGCCCTATGAATCTTGGGCTTAACTTTCCCCTTTTTCGAAACCTGATGATCCCTTTCCAGCGCGATATCTTGAGCATAACCTTGTCACCAATGTCAAATTCTATCGGTCTACGCCTCTTATCAGCATAAGACTTCTGGCGATCCTTTGCGGCTTTCATGAATGCCTTAATCTTATCTAACTTCTCAGTTGTGACCTCAATCACTTCAAGACTCCCCAATTCCTTTTGCCCGATGTCACCCCAACATACGGGCGTTCTGCACTTCCTACCGTACAACATCTCGTAAGGTGGCATACCAATGCTGGCATGGTAACTATTATTATATGAGAATTCTGCCAACGGTAAGTTCTCATCCCAACTTCCTCCAAAGTCGATTACACAGGCTTGTAGAATGTCTTCTAAAGTCTGGATCGTCCTTTCCGACTGACCATCCGTCTGGGGATGGTAAGCCGTACTAATATGCAGTCTAGTCCCCATTGAGTCGTGAAACCTCTTCCAGAACTTGGACGTAAACCGCGTGTCCCTATCCAATACGATAGACACTGGCACACCGTGAAGAGCCACGATCTCCTTGATAAATAGCTCTGCCAACCTCTCAGAGGAATACGTCTCACGAATTGGTAGGAAATGGGCGTTCTTTGTTTGACGGTCAACAATCACCCAGATTGCGTCGCTTCCCCTCGCCGTGCGAGGTAGCTTCGTGATGAAGTCCATTGTGATGTGTTTCCATTTCCATTCAGGGATATCCAAAGGCTGGATCTTCCCATATGGCTTTTGGTGCTCTGCCTTCACTTGTAGGCAAGTCAGACACTTGCTCACGTACTTAGCCACGTCTCTCTTCATTCTCGGCCACCAGTAATCTTTCTTCAAATCCTGATACATTTTCGTGGCACCGGGGTGTATGGAATATCGAGTTTTGTGAGCCTCATCTATGATTTTCTCCCTCGGATCCCCATAGAGAGGGATCCACATTCTCCCAGATCGGGTTCTAACACCTAGGGTGTTTTCTCACAAGTCTGAAACTTGTCCTTTCATCCTTTCAGAGTTGACTCTATTCTATCTTAATGCCTCATCCTGGAACTCCCTCACTTGTTTCATCAGGCGTCATGATTATCTGGCAAGCCCTCACCCGAATTGGTTCGGGTCGTCCTTTTCGGCTAAGGGCGTCAGCAACCACATTGGCTTTGCCTGGATGATAATGAATTTCGCAGTCATAATCCTTGATCAGTTCCAACCACCTCCTCTGCCTCATATTGAGTTCCTTTTGTTCAAAGAAATATTTCAGACTTTTATGAGTGAAGATGATGCACTTCACCCCATACAGGTAGTGCCTCCAAATCTTCTATGCAAACACCACCGCGGCCAACTCCAAATCATGGGTAGGATAATTGGACTCGTGAACCTTTAATTGTCTAGAAGCATAGGCTATCACCTTCCCTCGTTGCATCAACACACAACCCAATCCTGCATACGAGGCATCCGAGTAGACCACCAAATCCTCGTTCCCTTCAGGTAACGTCAAGATAGGGGCTTGAGTTAACCTCATCTTCAGTTCTAGGAAGGCGTTCTCCTGATCAGTACCCCATTCATACTTCACGTCCTTTCGGGTCAACTTTGTCAAAGGAGAAGCTATCTTGGAGAAATCCTGGATAAACCTCCTATAGTAGCCTGCCAGGCCTAAGAAACTGCGAATCTCGGATGGCGTCTTTGGAGGTTCACATTGCATTACCGCTTCAACCTTCGCAGGGTCCACCCTGATCCCCTCAGGATTAACCACATGACCCAGAAATTGAACATCTCGTAGCCAAAATGCGCATTTAGAGAACTTAGCATATAGCTTCTCACTTCTGAGCGTCTCCAATACTTCTCAAATATGATCAACATGCTCCTCTTCACTTTTTGAATAAATCAAGATGTCATCAATGAACACTATCACCGATTTATCCAACATCGGCCGACATACCCGATTCATAAGATCCATAAAAGCAGCTAGCGCGTTGGTCAAACCAAAGGATATGACGAGGAATTCGTAGTGTCCATAACGTGTACGGAACGCTGTCTTAGGAATGTCTTGTTCTTTCACCTTCAATTGGTGGTAACCAGACCGCAGGTCTATCCATGAAAACCAGCTGGCACCCTGAGTTGATCGAACAGGTCGTCGATCCTTGGTAACGGATAACGATTCTTTACGGTCAGCTTATTGAGCTCGCGATAGTCAATGCACATCCGCATTCAAGATAGTGCAAGGACATCCAAATGACCTGAGAAAACCAATGAAAGGTTTTCTCTTGTGCCAAAGTTCATAAGGAGTCTTACCATGTGTCTTAACTACTAAAACTCTGTTTTGCACATAGCAAGCAGTATTTACTGCCTCTGCCCAGAAGGTGATGGGCAGTTTAGAGTCAGACAACATAGTTCGTGCAGCTTCAATTAGTGTCCTGTTTCTCCTCTCAGCAACACCATTTGCTGAGGAGTCCTGGGAGCACTATATTGTCTTGTAATACCTTTTTCATCACAAAATGTATCAAGGATTTGATTCTTGAATTCAGTCCCTTGATCACATCTTATGGTTTCGACCTTGTGATCACTTTGATTCTCAACTTTTAAGATGAAATTCTTCAGAATCTCAGGGGTTTCATCCTTAGTTCTAAGAAAAAAAAACCAAGTGAATCATGTAAAATCATCTTTGATCACTAAACAATAAGAGGTCCTTCCTAGACACATTACACTGGTGGGGCCAAAGATATCCATATGTAATAAGTGTAGGGGAGTAGTGATGGAGTTCCTTTCCTTAGGCTTGTGAGATACCATAAGTTGCTTCCCTTTCAGGCATGCAACACAATGATCATCACTTGTAAACTCTTTCTTTGGCATTCCAGTTACCAAATCATGTTTAATTAGTTTATTCATGTTCTTAAAGTTTACATGGCACATTCTTTTATGCCATAGGTTTCACACCCCGGGCCCATGTAGGGTGGGACGTCACAGACTAGCAACAACATATGGCAGCGGAAACAAACCATTACAAGAGCTCAAAGGAGAGAATATCACATGGCATTAAATGTTTTGAAAAGGTACCGGGGCTAGAAACAAATCAAGCCCTTAATGAGTTTTACTTGTTCAACACAAATATAAAATTTTTCAAATGGTTCATTAAGGAAATTATATCAATGCCATGGTCGCGGGATAAATCTAGGTCTTCACAACAGCTAGGATCTCTTCATAAATTACCTAAAACATGCTCAAAAAGAAATTTGTGTCAACTAAAAAGTTGGTGAATTCAAGTGCTTAAATTTAAAAACAAAAAGGACTAAACAAATCCTTATTTGATAAAAAGGAATAAATCATAGTTTCAACATCGTGGGAAAATCATAATCAACCCTGCACTCAGTCCCGGTTGGCCTCTTCTAAAGTTGTGTTTAACCGGGTATTCCCGAAGGAAGAACTGTGCCCCAAACCAGTGAACCATACCTGCCCGGATAGTTCACCATAGTTTCTTAACAAAACCTGCCACATGCCACAAACGACCCCTTAGGATCTCAGTGGGGTACCCTTCCTGTAACGGAAGTCACTATGTGTGGGGGATTCCCAAATAGATCTATCCATATAAAACAAGCGGTTCACGAAAGAATTAATGATCATGATATAAGTATCATCAGGTAATCCATAAATCCCACATATAAACACCAAGTAAAGCATAAATATTGTTCAAAAATAACAGAGCATGTTTCACCCCAAAACAGTAGTAAAAATGGGAATCACTAGAACTCACCTTAGGTGTTAAGTCAAAATACTCTTCGTGTGCCGAGAGTGTCTCAAGTCTAGCACCCTAACATGAATATATTAAGTGATAAGCTACTGCTCTAGACTCATTTAAGGTGCAACAAATGTGTCAAGACTTTAGTTATCGGATAAGGCTTTGATTTGCGAAGGTTTGTATAAAAAGTTTCCTTTTATGGCAGGTCATGGTTTCTTCATGTAATTTGGTATTTTTACATCATTAGGTTAAGGATATAAGGAAATTTTGTTGTTCAAGTGATTATTAGTTTCATAGGAGTCGGTTATAAAGTTTGGTAAAATTTAACAGTTTAGCCCCTTAAGTTTCAAAATTGACAGTTTCTACCCTCAAGTTTGGTTTCTTGTCCTTTATGACACTTAAGACCAAAAATCAGGTTCTTAGAGTAAAAATTGACTTATTATTGAGTAAGTGTTCCAAAATTTCAGTTTATGGGTCCGGTTTAAAAACTATGCGTTTAACGCTCCTGGTTGCGGTAAAACCGGAGAGTTTTAACGGTTAATTTAGGGCTTCCATAAATTTGAGTCTTGGACCAGTAGGTATCATCTAAAAGATATTTTTATAAGTTTTAAGTCCTTAAATTGTGAAATTTTCCCTCTAATAGTTGAAAGTCTCATTTTTACGTTAAACCCGTTAAAACGCGATTTTAACCGTATTTGACCATTTAAAGCTTGTTTGACCAATTTTTCAAATCCATTAGGTCTTTTTACCTAACTTACTAAAATTACAGGATTTTTATAAATCATAGCTTTAAACTCCTTTTTCTTGGATTTTTCTCAAAAACGATGCCCGGTTGGTACCCATTTTTAGTTAAAACGTCATTTAATTGTTCTTTTGACCATTTAAATTACCCATTGACTCCAGAACACTTTATTAACCATTATTTAGCCTGGTATTTTTTTTAAAATGGTTAAAACCATGTTTTACTATTTTTAACGTTGTTTTACCATGTTTCGGGTCCCGAAATTAACCAAAATAGGTCTAATCTTAACATGTCCTTAATTTCCAGAGATTAACCATTTGTCACACACTTAATATACATCAAAACTTTCTGAAATTATGTACAAACTCACGGCTAGGTTACCCGTCACAACAATGAACCATCAACTTAGTGATTTTGCCATAACCGACCATAACACATAATTTCAGAAGATCCAAGGGTTGAGCCATATACACGACACCTTTCATGTTAGATAATTTCAGAAGTTCAACACATGGATCTTCTGAAATTATGTGTTATGGTCGGTTATGGCAAAATCACTAAGTTGATGGTTCATTGTTGTGATGGGTAACCTAGCCGTGAGTTTGTACATAATTTAAGAAAGTTTTGATGTATATTAAGTGTGTGAAAGTTTTGATGTATATGGCTCAACCCTTGGGGTAGCTTCAACTTGTAAGCCACTGGACCAATTCTTGCCAGTATTTTGAATGGTCCAATGTATCTCGGGCTTAACTTTCCTCTCTTTCCGAACCTTACGGTTTCCTTCCATGGTGCTACCTTCAGCATTACTCTGTCGCCCACTTGAAACTCTAAAGGTTTCCGTCTCCTATCAGCGTACTTCTTTTGCCGATCTCTGGCTGCTTTTAGTCGCTCCTTAATTTTAAAGATCTTGTCAGTGGTCTCCAACATGATGTCGGGTCCCATCACTTGGCTATCACCAATCTCATTCCAGCTCAATGGTGATCGGCATTTCATGCAATATAGAGCCTCATACGGAGAGGCTTTAATACTCGCGTGTTAACTATTATTCTACGCGAATTCCACCAAAGGGAGATGGTTGTCCCAGTTTCCGCCAAAGTCAATCACGCAAGCTCTTAACATATCTTCCAACGTTTGAATAATCCGTTCGCTCTGAACGTCGGTTTGAAGGTGGTATGCGGTGCATAGATCCAAACGGGTTCCTAAAGCCTGCTGGAATGATTTCCAGAAACGAGAAGTGAAACGGCTATCACGGTCGGAGATGATCGACAAAGGCACTCCATGCCTCGTTACTATCTCGTCGACATATAGTTGAGCCAATTTCGTCATTTCGTAGTCTTCTCTTATTGGCAAAAAGTGAGCTGACTTAGTTAGCCTATCTACTATCACCCAAATAGCATCATGGCCTCTAAACGTTCTGGGTAACTTTGTAACAAAATCCATCGTGACGTTATCCCATTTCCATTCTGGGATTTCGGGTTGTTGTAACATTCCAGACGGTTTTTGATTTTCAGCTTTTACCATGGCACAGGTTAGACATTTCCCCACATAAACGGCGATTGATTTTTGATTCTAGGCCACCAGAAAAGTGCCTTTAGATCCTGGTACATCTTATCACTTCCAGGGTGAACCGAATACCTAGACTTGTGTGCTTCGTCTAGGATTTCTTCTCGAATTCCTCCGTGCTTCGGCACCCAAGTTCTCCTTTCGTACCTTTATGTACCATCGTCCCCTGTCTCAAATCGCTTTTCCATTCCGGTTAAACCTTCTTCTTTTAAACTTTCTTCCTTTAATGCTTCGTTTTGAGCTTCTTTCATTTTTGCGATGAGGTTGGTATACACACTCATCCTTAAGGCTCGTACACGAAGAGGCTTTTCTCTCTCATTTCTGCTCAACGCATCTGCCACAACATTGGCCTTACCGGGATGGTAGCGGATTTCGCACTCGTAATCGTTTAACAACTTGAACCATCTTCTTTTTTTTGTTCTTCATCACATAAACTATGAAAGCTGGGCATCCCTTCATTAAGCTCTTGGTAGATTTTAAGTGGGATACCATGGGGTATAGGGTGTTACTCCTTTCGCCTTGTACCACTAACACTTCCTTGTCGCTCAACGGTATCTTGAGTAGACGCTCATCACATACGATTTCGACACTATGCTTAGCTAGTCAATACATACCAACAACCACATTGAATCCTCCTAACTTAATGGGCATCAGGTTTATCCTAAACGTATTTCCCTTTAGATTCAGCGATCAATCTCTGATGACTTCATTAGTTTCTAAATTGTTACCGTCAGCTAATTCTACGGTAAACGTATTGGTTAAGGTACACGCGTCTAAGTCAATCAAAGGCCTAAAAGTACTAGAGACAAAACTAGCAGTCGCTCTAGTATCGAACAGAACAGTAGCAGGATGATTGTTTACAAGGAACGTACCGTTAACCACATCGGGCTCCCTACGGGCTCCAGCTGGGTCCATAACGAATGCTCTTCCCTTTGGCTTGTTGTGCTTGGCATCCTTGTCTCTACCCAGCTTAGGACACTTCTTCCTCATGTGCCCTGGATCTCCGCATTCATAGCATTGTTTTCCTGGTGCATAAGTGCAGTCTTTGATTAAATGACATGTTCTCTTGCATCTGAAACAGGGCATCGGGTTACATTCCCCTTGATGGTGTATTTTCACTTGTTGCAAAATGGGCTTGTCCCCGAGTACAGTCTCCGGGTCTTTCTTCCCTGATCATCGCGCCTCGCACCTTCAGAACTCTTTCTACCTGACCCGCTACTACTTCCAACCGCTCTCTTTACTTCAAACCACTTTCTTTTCTCACTAACAAACTTCCTCTTCTCATCAACCCTTGCTTGCTCAGTCCATCCAGCCCTAATTAAGTCATCAGTCAAACTGCTGGTAAGGTCAACAACAGCTTGTAGGGTGGAAGGCTGGGAGGAACGGACCATTCCCCTAACTCTTGGGTGTAGCCCCCAGATGAATCGTGCTACACCTTTAGTTTCAGGTGTCACTAGATGGGGAACAAGTCGGGATAGGGCTAAGAAACGATTGATATATTCCGTGTAGTTGGGACCTTTCATTTCCAGACTTACGAATTCTGTCTCCAGCTTCTCGAGTTGATTGATGGGGCGATACTTGCTGGTCATTAGCTCTCTGAATTCGGTCCAACTCATTCGATTAGCCACGTTTCTTCCACGGGTCTGAGTAATTGACTTCCACCATTCAAGAGCTGATCCCTTGAGGGATTGTGATGCGAACCTCACCATATGGTCCATCTTGCACTTGCTAATGTCCAAGACAGCTTCCATTTCGTCAATCCATCTGTAAGTCTCTATAGCACCCTCGGTGCCGTAGAAGTCCTTAGGCTTACATGCCATTAAAGTTTCATAGGAGTCGGTTATAAAGTTTTGTAAAATTTTACAGTTTAGCCCCTTAAGTTTCAAAATTGACAGTTTCTACCCTCAAGTTTGGTTTCTTGTCCTTTATGACACCTAACACCAAAAATCAGGTTCTTAGAGTAAAAATTGACTTATTATTGAGTAAGTGTTCCAAAATTTCAGTTTATGGGTCCGGTTTAAAAACTATGCGTTTAACGCTCCCGGTTGAGGTAAAACCAGAGAGTTTTAACGGTTAATTTAGGGCTTCCCTAAATTTGAGTCTTGGATAATTAGGTATCATCTAAAAGATATTTTTATAATTTTTAAGTCCTTAAATTGTGAAATTTTGCCTCTAATAGTTGAAAGTCTCGTTTTTACGTTTAACCCGTTAAAACGCGATTTTAACCGTATTAGACCATTTAAAGCTTGTTTGACCAATTTTTCAAATCCTTTAGGTCTTTTATTACCTAACTTACTGAAATTATATGATTTTTATAAATCTTAGCTTTAAACTCCCTTTTCTTAGATTTTCCTCAAAAACGATGCCCGGTTGGTACCCTTTTTTAGTTAAAACGTCATTTAATTGTTCCTTTGACCATTTAAATTACCCATTGACTCCAGAACACTTTATTAACCATTATTAAGCCTGGAGTTCTTTTTAAAATGGTTAAAACCATGTTTTACTATTTTTAAGGTTGTTTTACCATGTTACGGGTCCCGAAATTAACCAAAATGGGTCTAATCTTAACATGTCCTTAATTACCAGAGATTAACCATTTGTCACACACTTAATATACATCAAAACTTTATGAAATTATGTCCGAACTCACGGCTAGGTTACCCATCACAACAATGAACCATCAACTTAGTGATTTTGCCATAACCGACCATAACACATGTGTAAATCATTGCAAACTTGTATTTAAACATTACCAAAACCTCATTTAACTTTAATATCAGATTATTAGTGTGTTACAACATTTCTTGTAAAAAGAAGGTTTTTAAGGTGTATCTTGAGCTATAACCATATATCCACGGTGTATATTTTTTTGTAACTTTCAAAATAGGTTATAAGGAGTCCATTAAACCATTAAAAAGCAGGTTATAAGTTTTGCTTTCAAGGGTTACAAGATCTACAAGTTAGATGGTGCAAAGAGTCCAAAAATAGGGTTTTCAGGGTGGAAATCGGTTTCCACCTTAAGAATGACGAATATAACGAGTGAGATACCTCTTGTGAAGTTGAAAGCTCCTCAAGAACAAGATAATTGTGTCGGGTTTCTGCTACAACAAAGAGAGGAGTTGTTTTTAAAAGAGAAGTGAAAGAAACACATGAAAAGATCATTTTCGGGTGACATGAAGCTTACACTTGGTGTTGTTCACGTTTTCGAGAGTGTAGATGGTCTTGGATAGCTCGAAACTCCTTGGACAAGGCTGAAGAATCTTCTAACAAAGCTGGGAAAAGTCGAACAAGATGTAGAGGTGTGTCCAAACTTGCGAATATGGCCACCTTCTTGTGATTTTCGGTCGACCGGGTATGCGAATGCCTTGTTCTTCGATGAACAAGGCTGGAAATTTAGAGAGAATGGTTTGTGTGTGTGTTTTGGAGTGTGAAATCAGCTGATGTGAGTTTGAAAGAATGAGAGAGAGGTGTAGTGATAGAGTCTTTGCATGAAGTTGGAATGGTGAGAGTGTGGGTGGTGTAGAAGAGAGTTGAGTGGAGGGAGAGAGGGTGGCCGATTTGGCATCTTGTGAAGGTGTTTTGATTTGAATTTTAATGGTAAATGATTATTAGGTAGTGTAATTTTGTAGTATTGGGTAAAATATATTATTTGGTGGATGATGTTAATTGTAGTATCTTGTGCATGTCCATGCATGCATGAATCGAATATTTTATAAGTGTGAATGTATGTTCATATTTTAAATTGTTTCACTTGAGATTAAATTTTGTAAGGGTGACTAGTTGACATTCCCGGGACACTAATTTTTAAAAAAAGATAAAACCTAAACTAACTAAAAATCAATAGAATCACATGAAATCATAAATTGAATCAAATAGCAAGAAATGTTTCTAAATTCATGATAGGGTTGGATTGTTTCTATTATTAGTACTCATAAGACGGATAATGATGCAAGTAAATTAGGGCTAGAATAACAACCTAGTGGCCGGTTGTCACAATAGGAAAGACTCATCACTATTTGCTTTAGATAGAAAGCATGAAACTTCTCCAGAGGGAGATGTTTCTTGCAAATCCATCTTGCACATGTTCCCTTTCCTGGGGGCTCTAAGGAGGATGTGATCATGAGGAATGACCACTCCAGGCTTGATAACAATACACTCATGCTCAGTAAAGAGCATGTTATGACTCTGATCACAAAATTGGGATACACTCAGAAGATTGTACCCAAGTTCCTTGACAAAGTTTACCTTTTCAATGTTGAGCTTACCATTTGTGACCTTGCCCCTTCCAGAAATGTAGCCACCTTCATCTCCTCCATAATCAACTGGTCCTCCATCAATCCTCTCAAAGTTATATAGTAGTGACCTATTGCCTGTCATGTGCCTGGAACAACCACTATCAATGATCCAGACATTCTTGTTTGTCTTGAGCTGTTCCTGCACAAAGAAAATGATTAGTTACATTTGGAAACCCAAGCCTTACTTGTCTTGGGCTCACTAAGTATAATAGAAGGTAATGCAACAGTAATAGATCCTATGGTTGTGCTAGAGGGATCTTGAGCTGTTGTTGATGGAGAAACTTTAGTCACTTGGTCTTTCTTAGACTTCCACACCACCTTTGGAGTCTTGGACTTGACCTTCAAAACCTCGGAAGCTTTTGGGACATCGGAAGTTTTGATGACTGAACCTTCGGAAGATTCTACAGTCACTGCAGCAGACTTTAGTGCTTCAGAAGGATTCTTTTCTTCCGAGACCAACTTTTCTTCCGAAGGTAATTTTCCATTTGCCTTCTTCTTTGATTTGGAGCTTCCGAAGGAAACAGATTTTCCTTTCGAAGCTTGAATCTTCTTAAAACTCTTTGAAGTCTTTGTCTTGGTCATATGGACAGTACTTATAGGATTGTATAGACAATCCTTAGCAATGTGAGAGGTACTTTCACACATGACACACAACATTTTCTTCTTCACAAGAGTCTCCTTATGAGAGCAAGATTGTCTTTGGTCACATCCCTTTTCCACCCTCATCTTTGCAGATGCTGAGATATTTCTTATGGGCTGTGAACTGTTCTTGGAGTTTGATGGTCCAGGCTGTGTAGCAGTGGTACACAGCAGATCAGTCTTTTTCTTGGTACTGAGATGATTTGAACAAGAACCAGAACTCTTAGCTGAAGAGTTTTGGTTGATGTCTTCAGTCTTTACTACTTTAAACCATACAGAGATAAACACTTGTTTCCGCTTAGAGTCGAAAGTCGCCTTGATCTCTTGAGCCTTCTTTGCTTTTTTTTTGCTCTTCCTGATCATGTTCTTTCTCACTGACTTGGTCATCACAGTAGTCTTCTTCTCCTCAGAAGGATAGTGGCCCTTCTTAGAATCCTCCTCTTCACTCTTCTCAGAGGAATTCTTCACTATCTCTTCTTCATCCTCTTCACTTATACTATGAGAGGAAGCTCATCTTCACAAGTTCCATACATAGGAGATCTTACAGACAAGATTGTGTGTGGAGGAGCTATCTCATTGGATCCCAGTCGCTGTCTATTTTAATAACACACCTTGTTGTGCAGGGATGAGAATATCATGTTCTTGAAGGTCTCTTCTTCAAGAACACTCTTTTCTACCCTGGCTTTGCTGATCACAAGCTTAGCCTGGCACTCAGTCAGCTTGGTTATGAGATCTTTGATTTGAGTCCTAAAATCTGTATGTTCATGTTTTAGAACTAAAATGGTTTTCTCTAAGGCCTCTATCTTTAGTTTATAATCATTTTTAGACTTTCTAAAATCAGATTTTAAAATGTTTAAGGACTCAGGATCAGATCTCATTTCCAAATTATAGTACCTGTATCTGTTAACTTTAGCAATGCATTCAGGAGTACAGATATGTTCCAATACCTTGGCTTCATCATGATCTGCCATTAGTGATTGGTTTGGAGAGGCATCTTCCACCTGAAAACTCCAGTCAAAGCCTCCTTCTCCAACAGCAATAACAGCTTGTTGCTTTGGCTTCTCATTCTGAGGGGCTTTGTCAGTGTAGTTTGGTCTGGTTTGTGCTTGGCCACCATTTGTTTTGGGTGCCTTACACTCTCTACAAAAATGGTCCATCAAGTTACAGTTGTAACACTTGACTTTGCTTTTATCCAAGCCAAACTTTCCACTGGTTGCATTGCTTGGAAACCTCCTTCCAGTTCTCTTGTAGAACTTCTTGGCTCTATGAGTGAGAAGAGCCATTTGCTGGACTATTTTCATATATTCCAGATCATCTGGATGGATACAATCCAAGTCTTCAAGAGTGAAAAGAGAGTTGCCACAACTTTCATTAGAAGACACAAAGGCTTGAGAAGAGCTTGTCTCTTAAAATGGGCTTCCTTGAGTGTAGTTCTCCCTGGGTGTCTCCCGGAAGGTGATGAAAGGACCCTTTGGTGAGTTGGCAGGGTAGCATATGAGATGATGTTGGGGTTCTATGCTATCCCTTTAAACCACATGCAGGGTTGAACCCAATTGATTGTTGGAGTTGCCAGATGAACCTTGCATGTTCATCTCCATCTGGTAGCCACTGAGAATCCCATATAACTCTGTCAGAGTAAGAGTTTTGAGATTTTCAGTCCTTTTGATCACCACACAATAGTGTGTCCATTGCCTAGGAAGTGAGGACATGATCTTCCTTACAATGTCTCTGCTTTCATGAGGAACTCCTCCATCCACAAGGTATCCACTATCTCAACATACCTAAAGTATTACTGAGTCATGGTTTCACCTGTTTTGAAGGTGAAGTTTTCAAACTGCTGCTTTAGGAGATCCTTCTTGTTCTCCTTGGCTTCAGAGGAGCCTTCATACATCAGTTTTAGTGCATCCCACAGCTGTTTAGCTATTTTGCACTTCTTGAAACCTCTGTACACAGAGTTTGGAAGGGCAGTTTGAAGAGCAGTCATGGCTTTTCTATCAATCTCTACTCTCTTCCTATCTTCATCAGAGTAGTTAGCCACATCTTTGGGGATCATACCAGTACCAGTAGTAGAAGGAGTGCTGGGTATGAAAGGTCCATTTTCAACAGATTCCCACATTCTTAAGTCTAGAGACCTGATGAAACCTTCCATTCTCATACACCAGGTATCAAAGTCATCAAGAGTGATTAGTGGGGACTTGTTCATGGTTCCAGTTTCCATATCAGTCTTTGAAATGGATGCCATTTGAAAGTTTAGTATTTGTGTGTGTGTGAGGGATCTTAAGATGGTGAGATCTTATATCAAGAGCCTGAAAAGCTCTGATACCAATTGCAGGACCGGTGAAGGGTGGTCACTTACAACACAACAACACAAAGAGGAGATTAACCAAACTTAATCAAACAGTAAACTGGATTAACCACAATAATGATACTAAGAACACAAGTAACAAGTAAGAGACAGAACAAGAGATTTGGGTTTCAAGGATTCAGTATATTGCTTTCTCAAGTTCTATTACAAGTGTTACAAAGCATGAAGAAAGATACTAGAACATGGAATACTTATACTACAACCTACAGCCGTCTATACTTTGAAAGCCAGCTGGATACAATTGACTAGACACAAACAAAATCAATTGTAGAATCAAAAGGCATATCTGCCTTTTGACCTTGTGACTATGACATGCCATAGCTCACATCCTTATCTATTACAAAAAGGATAAAGTACATAAAGTAAAAAGTTACAGACTCAAGACCTCAGTGTACACTTACCAACAGCATGGACCTTTTCACCAACTTATGTAAGTTGGTGACTTTATAGAGATGCAGCGGAAAGGTGTCCAGCTTTATGGAACAGTACATCAAATAAAGCACGCTACTAAAAGTCTTCGGAAGAAATCTGTCTTCATAAGATGAAGCTTCAGAAGACTTTGTCTCTGAGGCTTCGGAAGACTTCATATTTGGCTTCGGAAGATATTGATCTTGGCTTTGGAAGATTTTACACTTAGAATATTTCTAGTGCATGGTGTAAAACTTCCGAAGCAATTCTACTTCAGTTCTTTAGTGCATTGCTTGCAGAGAGACTTTGGATGTTTTGGTTTGCATCAGACTTAAAGGAATCCTTACATCATATTTTGCCTATCTGTTTCCTTGTCTACCTGAGGTTCTTGTGTAGCTGCCACAGCCTCTTGCACAGGGCTTTCTTGAACTGGGGAGAGAGTTGGAACATGCTTGTATAACCTTTTCTGTCTTTTCTCCTCTTTGAATTGGAGAAGTAGCCTTGCATCCTCTGCTTCCTTCATCTCTTTTGACACTTCCATGTCAACCAGTTCATTTAATTGCTCTAAGGGGAGAGATATAATCTCATCTATGTCATAGTTCCTAGTTTGCAGGTAAGTAATCCTGACTGCCCTCAACTCATCATCTTGAGTGTTTGGTCTGGGGGCAGCCCTGATTGCAGCTTGCATAAAGCCTGAAGACATAGAGGAACTTTCTCCCCTTAGCATCCTCTCTCTCTCTCCTCCTCAATCTCCTCAGGAGTTAGAATCCTTTTCCCTTTGTCACCCATAGACCTTTGTGACACAGGGTGGAGAGAGCTTTGGCCTTCATTGATTGGTGTAGCATCTAAGCTCTGGCAAGAGAGAGGTTGTGAGACACCTTCAACAGCAGGTGTTTCACTGAGGGAATGAATTTCTAAAGCAGTTGTTGGTTTGACAGGGCTCTCAGACTCTATCACTGGGCCTTCAGCCAATGTTTTCCCTTTGAAGCTAATCTCAGGGTCTGCCTCAACATCCAGTTGACCAATGACATTACCTGATTGCCTGTGTCTCCTTCTAAGACTGAACTCTTCAGTAATTCTGTCTTGAATCCTAAGTGCTAACGTGTCAGCTTGTCTTGATTGACTTGAGTTGACAAGTGGCATGTTGATCAGGTCAAGACCTTCATAGTAGTTCAAGGACTGAAAATTAAATACTTATTGCTGCCCTTGAAGTCTATGAAGAATGAGGGCTCTTCTATCAGCATCATACATCCACCTAATAATGTAGTTTGAGGTTCCCTGAGGTGAAGATGACATAGCCCTTGGAATGCCTTCCTCAAAGAGACTCCTAATGATAGAGTCTATAATGTCCACATTAATATGAACTTGAGGAAGTTGCTGAGTATGCACAATTGCAAGTGAGGATGGTGAGTCCTCAATGTCCATACTCCCTGAAGAACTCCCAGGTTCTGTAACTATAATGACTTTCTCCTCCTTTTTGGTAGCATCACCCTCTTGCATAGGTGAGCTAGGAGTTAGGTCAATTACATTCACATGTTCTTGTGTTCCTGGTTGAGCTCCCCTTAAAGGTCTCCCAACTAGTTTTTCCCTGAGATAAGACATCTCAAGTTGCTGATCATTGACCCTATTTTGCAGGGTAGTCACCTGAGATTCAAGGTGACTAACCTTAGAGACTAAATAGGAGCATGTTTTTCACAGTTTTTGCACCTTTTGTCTCAGATTCCTCTCATCTTCATTAGAACAATCATTAGGGGATGAGATGATTGGACTAAGGTCCTCTCTCTCACCACCAGCTTTAAGTTCTTGGCTGTTGGATTTCCTCTACATATAACAGCCTCAGTTGAAGTGTCAATGGGCTGAGTTGCCATGGTTGAGGTCTTAATGATGTAATCACTTGCAGAAGTGAGAGCCTCTTCCATATGGATATCATGAACAGGTTCAGAAGTATCCACCTCAGTGATGGGTGACTGATGTGGGCTAGACAAAAGAGACTCAGGAGTACTCATCTCCCTTTGAGTAGGGGAAGACTAGAGAAACTCATGGTACCCACTAAAACCTAAGTCTTCATCAGTATAGAATAAGAGGTTGGGAATGGGTTGATTTAAGTCTAAAGGCTGGGGATGGTAACTGTCCCTGAAGGTTGTTCACTTGAGTGTTGAAACTCAGAGTGAAGGCTTACGTCAGTTTGGCTTGTGAGCTCATCAGGGTGAGCATGAGGAACCTCATCCTTGATTCTTGAAGAGATGGGAGTGGTTTGCTCCTCAAGAGAAGTGGAAGCTCTATTGTCCACTTCCTCCTGTATGGGTGAGTATATGGGGGCCTGTAAAGACTCAATAGCTTGAGCAGGGGTTCGTTTGGATTTTATTTGGTAGGTGAGGGTTATTTGTGGCCTTTTTGGTGGTTGGGAGGTAGAAGGTGTGGGTTCAACACTAACTTGTGTTGCTAGGTTGTCACCTTGAGCAATGAGCTCTAACTTTTTGGGACAAGGGCTGTTTCTACCCCTGAGAAGCCTACAGTTGGCTTCTTCATAATTTTAAAGATGCCGGTCTTAATCTGTCCCAATTTAAGAATATTATCTGTCTCCCTCAACTGTGAGCCCAGTTCATAGTTGAGAATGTGTTAAACATATCTAGGAAACATATAATACTCTAAGTAGTCCAAGTTAGCAAGCAAATTTATATAAACAAACTGAGAGTACCTGACTAGACCCCTTGAACCATTCCATTTACTATGAAGGAGAGATCCTCAAGAATCTGGTCCCACCCTCCATGCTTGTTTGACAAGCTGTGGATAACCACATGAAGCAGGTATTTCCACTGGGATGAGACCTTCCCTTTCCTGAAGGTCTTTACATAGAAATCTCCTTCATAGCTCATTTGCTCAAAGGAATAATTTACTGCTCCCTTTGGGAAGGACAACTCACCTTCTTCATCATCCAGGTGCAAGTGAGTGTTGATGATGGCTGGTGTGATGAAGATTGTCATTCCTTGCACTGTGGTAGACAGTGCCATCTCCCCATCCATGACCCCTTGGCAGGTCTTCCATAATTCAAGCAGATGATCCTCATAGAGAGTAGGATCAATAGTTAGGGAGGTGAAGTAGTTGGATAGAGCTAAGAAACGGTAAATCTTTGAGAAACTTTCATCTTTCTCAGAGCTTAACAGAGCAACCTGGTTGTGTTGCATGTGAAGTTTCATGGAGAAATCTGGGTTGTTTCTGCGGTTTAGGTTGGCCATTTGAAAAGCTTAAGGATGAAGAAAGATGAAGAACAAAAGCGGTTTGGGAGAATTTAGGTTTGAGGAATAGTGTAATTGAAGAAGATAGTGAAAGAGGGGGGGGGAACCGTTGGTTATTTATATGAAAAGGATTTGAGACAAAGTTAATGACAGAGGATAAACTTTGAAATCCGGATGTCGGTCCCACATCTAAAAAGTAGTTTACTTTTGCCCAAAAAGTAGTTTTCTTGGAAGTCGAGAAATCTTCCGAAGGTTATTTGCTTTGGAAGTTCTGAAGAAAAAGCTTTCGAAGGCAAATTGGCTTCGGAAGATATTTCAAAGTGATAGGATCAAATGTACCAATCTGTGATGATGTGTGAACACAATTCAAGGAAATACAAACAAAGTAATCAAATCAAGCAAGATATCAACAAAATTCACAGTTTCATTAATATCAAGCAAAGACAAATTACAAAGTAGGTAAGCAGTTTCGTCTCTATTTAACTGCTACAAGTATAAGCTATTTATAATGAAACACAAGGAACTAACAAAATTACAAAACTAGTCCCTATACTATTACAAATAGTAAAAAGACACCTAAAGACAACATGTTAATCTTTCTAGAGAACTAACAATACTCCCCCTACGATTTACATGGTCTTCGGTCTTCAAAATATTCAATCTTCAATTTTCAACTTTTATCTTATATCTTCTATCTTCAATCTTCAATTTTCAGCACTCAAAGAAATCTTCAGGTTCTTCTTTGATCTTGAACATTGGTTTCTTTTTATACATCTCGTGTTCTTTCAAAGCATTAGCAATTGCAGACTTAAATTTGCTAGCAAGAATGCCTTGTTCTGGTTTTGCTTCATTTGTCTTTATCTCCATTTTGCTCATTCTTTCCAATGTATCTTTTGATAGACATGTAATATCAATATTAGCATATAACTCAATAGGATTCTGACTTTCCTTTTAGTATATTTCTAATACTCCTTTTCTTGAAATTCTCATGAATTCAATGTCTTTGATGTCTTTCTTAACAATGTTTGCATAAGCAAGAGCTTTCCTTAATTATATTCTTTCGATTGCAGCATTCATCACATTGATGATAGAAAGAAAATACTTCTTATCTTCCTCTGAAATCTTTGGAGATACCTTTTCAAACTTTTGCACAGACAAAAAGGATATATAACTTGGATGCAATAGCTTCAGTTCAAAAGCATCAAATAATGTAATCATATCCTTATCCCATCGTTCGAGATTTTGGACCAGTTTAAGCTCAAAAGTCTCGGTGTTATAGAACCATCTGAGAATTGGCTTTGACTTCTGATCACCATCAATCACCTTTTGACCAGGAGTTGTGACTTTTTCAAAGTACTTGTCACAAAATTCTATCATGAGATGTTCTTCTTCAGATTGTAATCCTTTGAGCTTTTTGTTCTTCTTTAAAGTAGCAAAGTACTCTTTGTCTTCTTGATCACATCTTGTTTGAAGAAAATTACTTGATCTATCCATTCCACTTCTCAATAATTCTGTCATCATTTTACCAAGTTTAGAATCAGATGGATTGATCAGAAGTAATCTGTTTAACTCTTTCAAGTCTTGCACTGGAAGTTTAATGATGCTTGAGTAAAAATGATATACATCACAAACTGCATTTACTCTTTTTATCAAAAATGCATCAAATATATCATCATACTTCCATGCTATTATCTTTACTTGATTTGTGAAGTCAGGAGCAATCATAGCATTTAACAACTCAGCAACTGACTGTCCTCTTTGTAATACATTTCTCACCAAGTCTCCAGTTGATCTGCCATTATAAAAATTTGTCTTTTTTCAGATGTGGCTTTATATGCTTGTCTTTCAGGATCAGAAAAGATTTTAATCAGATCTTTTCGGCTATCATGAGCATCTGATTTTCTTGCCATCTGTTTAATCTCTTGAGGCTTCAACATTCTTGTTCTTTTGGTAATCTCAAGGTATTAAGGATTATCAGTATCAAGAATGATCATCTTCTTTGATTGTTTTTCAGTTTCTTGAAAGCTTCTAACAAGATTCCTCAAAGATACAGATTGTAATCTTTTCAGTTTTCTCCATGGGTAATTCCTAGCTTGCAACCAAGACCTTCAAGCTGGAATACTCATGTCATCAGGATCAGGATGGTGCAGCTCAGAGCTTGATAATTCTTCTACATTAATACTTTCTTTAGCTCTATTCCATTCACCATGTTCAATTACAATCTCATTTGGATCGATAGGAGCAACTGACTCTGCAGTAATGCATTTCTCATATTCATAATTTATTTGAGAAACAGTCAGTCCATCCAAAAATACTCTATTGTATTTTATCTTCACAAGGTAGTTGTATCTATCTTCAAAGTCCTGTGGAATTTCATCTTGATCTTGAGTTGGTTCTTGTGAAGAGAAATTTGATACAAATTGAGCTTCATCTATGTCTTCTTCATCTAAAACTTCATCATTATACCAAACATCATTGTAAAATTCTTCAATGCCTTCTAAGGCTTCAATTTGTTCTTGAATGTTTTGCTCTTCAACAGTTTCTTCTATTCTTTGTACTTTTGAAGATGACTCAGTTAAAATTGTAGCTGCTTCCTCATCAAGTTTCCTTTTTCTTTTGATCACCTCAGGATTCTCTTCAACAATCATCTCAGACCTTATCATTTGATCTGGTGAGATAGGCTTTTGAGATTCTTTTTCCTTTACTAATTCATCTTTCAATTTTTCATTTTCATCAGATAATTTCTTGAATTTCTCTTCAAGAATGTCATAATCCTTTATCATAACTTTGAAATTTTTGATAACATCTTCTTTGTCTTTTGCATAGATCAAAAGTTTTTCATCTTTCAGTAAATTTTCATCATACATCTTAGAATTTTCATCCTTTAACTTTTGAATTTCATTTTCAAGAGATATATTCATCTCTTTCAATCTTTCATTCTCA
The DNA here is from genome assembly GCA_025215565.1 of Flaveria ramosissima. NCBI lineage: Eukaryota > Viridiplantae > Streptophyta > Magnoliopsida > Asterales > Asteraceae > Flaveria > Flaveria ramosissima. The sequence continues at coordinate 34,660,459 of CM046029.1, forward strand.
ACTTTTAATTCTTCAATTTCTTTCTCTTTAATCAAATTTTCTTCTTTCAAGTTCTCCATCTCATCTATATCAACTATCTCCTCTGTTTGTACTGACACATTGTGTGTTGTACTAGCATGAATTTCTTCAACTTCAATGCACTTCAGCTTGAAACACTGGTTCATATAAAATATCATTCATGTGTAAGGCCCCGTTCCCGGAAAGCCTCACAGTTGGTTAATCATAGCATAAAATCAGTTTAATAATAAAACATTGCAGCGGAAATAATTAGACATTCATTTAAAACTTAGAAACCATATTATACTCATACATTTGTCCTTTAATTTCAAACAAAACATGCTAATTGTTCTTAAATTACAATAAATATTTCATAAATAGGAATGCCATCCATAGCTCCCCAAGTAGCTCCGTGTGCCATCCTCAGCATCAGCACTTACCTGCCAACTATTATGCATAAAAGTCATCTTCACTGAGCGAGTTCTAGTTTTAAATATTATAAGAAAATATAAACTTTATCCTTCATATAATGACCATGCATACAACATAGAATATAACATTACTTGCATCATTATAAGCATGTTAATTATCTTTCATTCTTTCATTATCTTTCACTTTCATCATAAACGAGTTTGCACAAAGCAAGAGCTCCATGTTGATTGACAACAAATGCCAATCCCTGTCGGTACACATGAATACGGTAGCTAACCCCCGACAGTTATCCACACTGCAATGCACATAGCCTGCTCATGAATACAGATCCATCATCATACATTAGACTCACATAAGTGAAGTCTATCATAGTGCTTGCAAGACTTTTCATCATCAAACGGGCCCGGGGGTAACATTCATTAAGTTTCGCTTTTCATTAATATCATCTTCCACTTTAGTATATAATACTTAATTTATCAAGTACAGAAAAAACCAAGTACTAATCATCATAAAATATAACCGACCCCCCGCGGGACAGCAGGGGTTCGGGGGCGGCAGCCCCTGACAGCGGGGTCCTAGGGGCAGCAGCCCCTAGTGGGGTCCAAGGGGCAACGCCCCTGGCTGGGTCATTTAAGAACGTAAATTTAGTATGCATGATAGCCCCAAAACATGGAAAAACTTATAAAATAGGGGATCTAGAACTCACTTGGATACCACGAATAACCTCTAGACTAAGCTTTCTAGGCTAGGATCCCACTACACAACCTGCAGACAAGTTAACGCTCTAAGGGGTTAATTTTCTGCCTAAATTCGCTGCTAATTTCGCTGTAAGATCAGCAGTTTCGCTGCTAGTTTCGCTAGCACATTCGCTGGCAGTTTCGCTGCTTTCGCTGGCATTTTTTGCTGCATTCTTGAAGCTTCACATGTCTTGCTGTTTGTTAGCAGCTCATTTTGCTGCCAGTTCCCCAACTTTCGTTGGAAAAACATGTCTGCGAAACTACCTGCGAAACTATAATTTTGCAGGAAGATCCACAGTTTCGCTGATTGAATATGCAAATTCGCTGGATGAACATACAGTTTCGCAGATCGCATAAAAATTACGAACCAGTCCGTTTTTAACCCAAATCATAACTTTTTACGTCCAATCTCTTAGTTTATATCATCCATGAGGCTAAATCTAAGCTTTATACATGTTTTCATACGTAAAAATGTGACCTTTATGCAATTCTTTGCAACTTTTCAAAACCCAAACCCTAGAATCCGGGTTTGATCTACAGAAGGGTTTAGAGGTCGATTCTTACCTGGATTTGTTGCTTCTTTCTTAGATCTTGATGCTCCAACACCCAGATCTTCAATCTCTTCACCTTAGAAGCTTCAAATCTTGAGTTTCTTCACTTTCTCTCTCTACTTTCTCTCTCTACGAATCTCTCTCTACGAATTTTGGTGGCTAGGGTTGTAATGATGGAGATGGAGGCTGATTTGGGTAGGTTAAGGGCTGATTATGGGCTTTAATCACTTAGGCTCTTGTCCATAAACCCAATTTGGCCCATAACCCATTTTCTTCTTTATTAATACCCATTAATTAAGCCCATTATCCTTAATGACTCGTTTCGACTTTTCGGGGTGTTACATCATGAAATCAAAATCAAAAGTTTGATTTTGTGAATCTTCTTCATGTACAGAATCAGCATGAATATCAGCATCATTAGTTTCTTCAGCTAAGTTTTGAGGTTCATTGACATTATCATCATCATTCCTTTCATCAATTTCTTCTTCTTGATGCGCTTCAGTTGCACCATCATTACCATCATCATCATCATTATTATCATCATTTCATCATCTTTATCATGATCTGATGAGTTTTCAGTAGCTTCATCAACACTTTCTTCATCATCATCATCAATATCATCTATAACATCCTCAATAAGATCATTTGGATATATTGATTCATCTTCAGATAAATGATAGTGTTGTTGATTGTTGTCTACTTCATCCATAGCTACATTCCTTATATAATCAAATAATGGAATGTTTTGAGCACCAGTAATCATAGCAAGTCTCTTATACACAGCTTCAGACATGTGCTCTAATTGCAACTTATCTCCTTTAACTCCTTCAACATATAAATCTGGATTTTCTTCATTAATCAACAGTTGGAGAAATCTTGGATACATCAAGTATTTGTTTATCTTACCACTTTCGAGATTGAATATGAATCCATTCATTATCCACTTTGCCATGTTAAACCTTCTGTTTGTGGCTAGAGCAATGATAGGAGATGCAATGTCCACTGGGAATGAATCCCAACCAGCACTTCATTTGGACATGCAATGTTGAAATATATAACACAAATTTCTAGTGTTTATATACTCTTGCTCTGAAGAATTGTTTCTTAGGGAAGTGATCAGGATGACCCATTTGTAGAAATACATCTCTACATTCATTGAAAGTATACTCAGATAAGTCTTCTGGGTCATTTTCACCAAGTTTAAGAGTTGTTCTGATTGCTTGTTCAGACACTTCAAGCATTCTATCAGATGTAATGAAAGCTCTTAAAACTTTATGCCCTTCTTCATCTCTTTCTACTTCTGCTGTTCTCCAGAATCTTTTGATCAATCTTGCATTAATCATTAGTCTTGCACACATTGCATAGACATATTTTGATCTTAGCAGAAATCTTATAATTTCTTCATAACCAACAGCTTCTCTGTTTTCATCATCTAAGAATGCAGCAACATTATGTTTAGGCTCAAACTTCAAAGCTGCCATCTGCAAAACATAGAGAAAAAGAATATTAGAACATTTTACATATGAATTTGCAATTTTGTAATATTGAATTCAATTTTGACTTATGATTTTGACTTTTGACTTATGAATTTAATTTGGTATCTATCAATTTTATTAATCAAGTATTTAAATTCTGATTTATCTACTTTTTATTTATTTTTTTTATTTTTGTTCAAAATTTGAATTCTGACTGTTCATCTTCTTCTTCTTCCTTCGAAGAACTGACTGATCAATCTATAATCAATATCATTTACAATTTCAGTCGATAACCTATATATCAAATTGCTCGAAATTCGATACATATCAACAATCCAGAGTCGATATTAGATATGATTAAGATTTGATTAGTTAAACTTTGAATGTTATAGTGTTCGAACGCCCAAATAGCAGTCAAACGACTATGCCAATCATCATGTTTTAACCAAAATCTACTGATTTGAATCACAAACTCACGTTTATGAACTCAAATAATATCTAACAATCGACAAGATTTGTTGCAATCACTAAGAATCTGAGACTTCGATGATGACTGAGAGTCGATAGTTCAGAGATTTGTTTTTGGAGAATTTTGAGTGTGAATGAGAAACAAGTGTAAGTGTTCAATTTATATTAAGTGAAATTTTAGACGCATGAGCACTGTTTGTGCGTATGAAACCCTAAATTTCACAAAATAATGAGACGCATGAACACTGTTTGTGCGTTTTGACTCAGACGCATGAGAACTATTCAGACGCATAAGCACTGTTTAGGCGCTTTTGCACTGTTCAGCCGCATGAAGTTCCTGAAACGTCTAACTTGTAACACTTGAAACATTTCGACACTGTGTAGACGCATGTGACCTTTAAAACGTCCAACACTTGGTTAAAATTAGACTCATTATCACTGTTTAGGCGTATGGGTTTGTGTAAAACGCCCAACACTTGATTAAACTCATGGACTTATTGTAACTGTTTAGGCGCATGGGAATATGAAAAACGCCCAACACTTCTATAAATCCTGAAAGTTCACCATGCTCCTATTTAGACGTATTGAGTTGACTTTCATGAGTCTTGCACTTGTGTTTTTCAAAATTCTTCACCTACACACTGTTTAAACATATTAGTAATATTTCATACTAATATTTAAACATTGTAAGCATATTTTTGAATTTCCCAAAATTTTTCTTTTAGTTCTTCAAATTTGACTTTTTACATTTTGCACACTCAAATGTAATTTTTAACAATTTTTAATTCTTCACTTGTTGTTTAACTTTTTAAAATTTATCTTTCCCTTCATTTTAGTCTCAAAACAAAATCAAATATCTATTTTTCAACTTTTGAAAGAAGCATTTCCACTTGCAAATTTATATAGGTTCATATTATCATTTTCAAAAGTTACATTTTCAAATTCACATACACTTTGAACATATAGCATCATCCTTTCAATTCAACATTTTAACTTTGATTTTGATTTTCTGAGAAAAACTATTTCATTTATTACTCCCCCTAAACTTTTAAGTTTGAATAACTTATAAATTTCCTAAGGTAACATAATAAGAGCAACCATTTCATTTTTAAATTGCTTTCACACACAGAAAACATGCATAAATTCAAAATGAAAGCAGAATCAAAATCTAATATAAACAAAAGAATTAATGTCTGCAGAGAGATCATATCAATAAAGATCAGTACATTAAAATAAAAAAATTTGTGAATAGTCATAGACAATGAATAAATCCTGATCAAGTGTGTTCCAAGTCAGTGATATCACGGCAAAGGAGACACAAGATCTAAGGAAGGAAAATGAGTGTTTTTGACAATTTTCAACTCACTTACTTTTTCAATTCTTGGATTCATTAGGGTATATTTAGATATGACATGATGTAAAGCATACAGAGACTGAGAGAGCTCAACTATCATCATGACATGCAATAAAGAACACATACTCAACTTGTTACCTGAAACATATGTATCACCAGAGTTCATGTTACTTAAATTAATAGAGAATGATCATGGATAACCATTTGATCAGCTCTAACTATTCATTTGAATAGTTTGTGCACATAGGCATCTTTTGCATCAAAGAGAAGATCCAGGTCTGTAATCACTTACAACAAAGGATATCTCAGCACTTCAGGTCTATGATGACTCATAACAGAGAAGTGATATGATGCTTTGTAACAGATCTTATGATTAATCACATTACCAACAGGTGTGAGTGGTGTAACTTAACAAGCAATCAATCTGAGAAGCCAAAACATCTCAAAAGTACTCAGATGAATACACACAAGCATTAAGATTTAGCGTGATCACAAGAATTTACTTTTTCAGTATAGTAGCATGATATTGTCTACACATCATATCTAATCATGTCAGACTTTATCAATGAGTGAAGAATGCAACTGATCTCACTAATGTACTATCATTTCTCACATATTGCATAAACATATTCTTTTCTAAAAAAATTAAACTAGCAATAAGAAAAAGACTCTATTTGTGGAGTTTTGATTTATACTTTTGTATTTGGTTTTTCTAAGAAAACAAAAATCACACATATACAAAATACAAACATGCAATTAACATTGAGAGGATCACTTATGATGATCTTTTGATTTAGAGAGTACACATATGATTAATAAGACCAATTGAGTCTACTAAATACTCAAACCGTCCTGGTAGGAAGGCTTTAGTAAATAGATCTGCCAACTGTTTTTCTATTGCAATTTGAATCAATATGATTAATCCTTTTTCAGAGTTATCTCTGAGAAAATGATATCGAATTTCGATATGTTTTGTTTTTGAATGTTGAACAAGATTAGCTGTAATGAACATAGCAGCAGTGTTATCAATATAATAGGTGTTTTAAGAAGAATTTGAACCCATAATCTAGTAGTTGATTTTGCAACCAGAGGATTTGGGAACATCCTGCTGATGCTAATGTACTCAGCTTCCGCAGTTGAAACAGAGACATTGTTTGTTTCTTACATTGCCACGAGACTAATCGGGGACCAAGAAATTGACACCCACCCATAGTAGATTTTCTATCTTGACAACATCCACCATAATCACTATCTGTGTATCCATGTAGTTCAAAGTTACCCTCGTAAGGATACCAAAGCCCTAAAGCTGGTTTACCTTTGAGATACCTGAATATCCTTTTGACAGCAATTAAGTGAGATTCTTTCGGGTCTGATTGATACTTGGAACAAACACAAACTGCATACATAATGTCTGGTCTAGATGAAGTAAGATACATCAAAGAACCAATCATTGATCTGTATAACGTTTGGTCAATAGATTTCCCTTTTAGATCAGGTTCAATCTTGGTGTTAACATCTGCTGGAGTACGTATGGACTGACAGTCTTGCAACTTAAATTTCTTCAAGAGCTTGTCAACAAACCTCTCTTGATTGATAAAAATTCCATCGTCAGTTTGCTTGACTTGAAGTCCAAGGAAGAAATTAATCTCTCCCATAGAACTCATTTGAAACCGAGATTTCATGATTTCTTCAAATTCATTGCACAATTTTGGACTGGTAGAACCAAATATGATATCATCAACGTACACTTGTACACATAAGAGATCATCATTATCCTTCTTTATGAATAAAGTTGGATCCATTTTCCCTCTTGTGTATCCATGTTGGATTAAGTGTTGTGATAATGTCTCATACCAAATTCTAGGGGCTTGATGAAGTCCATATAAAGCTTTACTCAGCTTATATACTCGATGTGGAAATTCCGCATCCTCAAATCCCGTAGGTTGCTTCACAAACACATCGTCAGTGATAGGACCATATAGAAATGCACCCTTTACATCCATTTGATACACCTTAAATTTCATGAATGAAGCATAAGCCAGGAAAACTCGAATGGATTCAAGTCTTGCATTTGGTGCAAACACTTCATCATAATCTATCCCTTCTTCCTGTATGTACCCTTGTGCAACTAGTCTCGCTTTGTTCCTTATTACTACACCACGATCATCAGTCTTATTTCTAAACAACCATTTCGTGCCTATAGCATTTTCTCCTTCAGGTAAATCCACTAAATTCCATACTTCTTGTTTGCGAAATTGAAGTAATTCTTCTTGCATGGCTTCTATCCAACCATTATCCTTTAATGCTTCGGTAACATTTTTAGGAATAATTTGAGAAAGAAAACAAGAGTATAAGCACAAGTTTGCTTGTTCTGATTTACTCCTTGTTGTTCTCTCATTCAATGGACCAATAATCTGAGAAATTGGATGATTCTTGTGAATACGAGATGTTGGAATCTCATCACATTGAACATTCACATCCAGATTTGTTTTGTTTAAGTTGGAAAGCTGATGTAACAAATTAGAAGAATGTGGATTGAAATTTGGAACTTGAGTCGGTGAGTTAATAAAGTAATCAAAGTTACCAGTATCAACTGCATCGCCAGAGATGGATGATGTTCCAGACTCAGGTTGCACAAACTCATTACCATCATTAGGAATTGGTTGTGAGTCTTCCTGATCAAAAGAGACTGAATGATCTGAAGCTGTATTAGAATGATTATTATCATTGAATCGTATTGTTGAGTCCTTAACAAATGATAAAAATGGGTAGTCTGAGCTAGAATCATCTGGGTCGTCAGAATCTGAATCCTCACTGAAAGATCCAAGATCTCCTTTAGAGTTCTTCTTACCTGTAGAATCAAGACAATTTGATTGATTAAACAAGTTAGATTGAAGAGAGTTTGATAATGAATCTAAATCAAATAACCATGCAGGACCATTTGAAACTGATGGAAAAGAATTTTCCAGAAATTTAACGTTGAATGTTTCAAGAATTATATTCGTCCTAGAGTTGTACACTCGATAGGCTTTTAAAAAGATGAGTATCCAACGAAAAATCCATTATCAGATTTTGCTTCAAATTTTCCTAATTGGTCATTTGAATTAAGAATCATAACAGGACAACCAAATAATTTTAAAAAGTTTATGTTCGGTTTTCTGCCAAACATTAACTCATATGGAGTTTTCATTTTATCTTTCACAATTAAGATTTTGTTCTGAACAAAACACGCAGTTGATATAGCTTCATCCCAAAAAGTGATAGGAATTTTTGCATCAGCTAACATAGAACGAGCAGCTTCAATCAGTGTTCTATTCTTCCTTTCAGCAACTCCATTTTGTTGAGGGGTTCTGGGAGCACTGAACTGATGAGCTATCCCTTTCTGTGCACAAAACATTTCAATGTTAGCATTTTTGAATTCCGTTCCATTATCACATCTTATTATTTTCACTTTATTTTCTAATTGATTTTCAACTTTAATGATTAATTCTTTCAGTAAATCAGCTGTTTCAGATTTAGCATACAAAAAGAAAACCCATGAAAATCTTGTATAGTCATTAATGATAACTAAACAATATGATTTTCGTCCAATACTCTTGATATTTGTTGGTCCAAAAAGGTCCATATGTAACATTTGAAGAGGTTTGGAAGTTGAGTTTATGAGCTTGGTCTTATAAGACGCTCTGTGTTGCTTACCCTTCAAACATGCTGAGCAGTGATCAGTCGTTGCAAACTTCTTAGATGGAAGTCCAATGACATAATTTCCTGATACAAGCTTGTTCATATTCTTGAAATTTGAATGTCCGAGACGTCTATGCCAAAGCTGGCTTTCATCATTTGATGCTTTAGCAATTAGGCATGTTCTTTCAGTTGTAGGATCAACTTGAGACATATCCAGCTTGTATACATCTCTATCTCTTTCAGCTGTAACAATTACCCAATCTTTGCTTATCTGAAAACCTAGCTTCAAAACATAACAGAATGAATCATCAAATAGAACAGAGTATGATTTATCACATATTTAGGATACACTTAAAAGATTAAAGTTCAACTGTGAACAAAAGTTGACTTTGTCAAAGCTTATTATCCCATTTGATATTGTTCCTTCTCCTGTTATTTTTTCTCCAGCATCACCACCAAAGGCGACGTGTGTTCCATCCTTTAACTTAAATTCTTGTAACAAGGCAGGATTGCCTGTCATATGCCGGCTACACCCACTATCCACGTACCATGTATTAAGTGGTCTTCTTGGGCATACATGCACAGCAAGAAAATTAAGTTGAGATATCCACCCAAGCCGAGATGGTCTTGGGTTTTCCAAATTTATCAACAATGGTAAATTGTTTGTAATGAAGATTATTCAAATCAGGTTTATTCTTGATGAATTTACCAATCTTGTTTTGAAAATTGTTTTGAAAATTGTTTTGAAAATTGTTTGAGTTATTTTTGAGAACATTCATACCATTTGATTGATCAATTTTTGACATGTATTTATGACTAACTTTTTTTTAGTCATTCTTACAGATCTTGGTATGAATTGTTCTTGCAGATTTTGTTTAGATCTCACATAATTGTTCTTTTGAAAAGATCTCAATCCTAAAGAAGGTTGATCAGTTAATTTTTGAAATCCATCAGTTTTATTTTGCATATATTGAGGATCAACATAACCTTTGCTCATGTTTGAATTTGCAAATCCTCTAGTATGTGATCTCTTTCTAAAATAACAATTTGCAGTATTATGAGTCTTCTCATCACAATAAGTACAGTATTTGTTAAAATAACAATCTGTTGTGGAATGATTTCTCTTGTCACATATGTGACAGTACTTTTGAAATAGCACTCAACAGTATTGTGATTTTTCTTATCACATATTTCACAGTACTTTTGTGGAGTTAAAAACAACTGTTTGTTAACTTTTGACATTGACACTTTATTTGATTTTGGTGTCAAATAGTTAAACTGTTGTTTTTCATTTTTCACATTTTGATTTTGTTCCCAATTATTTTGCATCTGTTTAACATGAACTTCCTTCTTAAATTCATTAGGAACAAATCTTTTTGCTATAGCGGAAGTCTTAGAATCTGAACTTGATTTCAGATCTGAGTGAGATTTGTTCATAGTATTTTACCTTGTTGTTTTGAAGAAAATTTATATTAACAAACCTGCTGACACAAATTTTATCGGTTTAAGTTTTGTTGCCTGATTTGTTGCTTTGATCAACTTTTCTGAACTTTTGTTTTGTTCAGATTTTGTTTCTGATGATTTTTCTTTCTTCTTCTTTGATTCTTTGACTTAGAAGAACTTGGTTTACTTCCAGATTGAACATCATCAGAAGAAGATTCCTTTTCAGACTGAACTTGTTTTAGATTAATAGTGTTTGAATCTTCTGATGTTCCTACCTGTTGTTTATTTTTTTCTTTGCTTTGAACTTTCACTTCTTCTAATACAACTTGAATTTGATCATATGTATTTTGTTTTGTTTGTTTTGGTTCATAAGATTTTATCTTGATTGGATGACCATTTTTAATCTTTTCTTGATCATTTTCAACAAAAACTTGTACATTTTCCTTTTCTTCTTCTGAATTCTTGTTTTTGACCTGAAAAGCTTTAAGTTTAGCTTTATTCTCAGGAGAATGATCATGTGTATTAAAGTTCTCTGGTAGAGTGTTTGTAATAGATTCAGGCATAGGTTCATGAGTGAAACCTAACCCTGCTTTCTGTTTATCTTTTCTCTCACTTACCAGTTTTTCTACAATCATTTTTGAACTTTTTACTTTAGCAAGATCCATTTGAGCAGCAGCATGTGCTATCTTCTCCTGTTCAATATTTTTGGTCATCTCTTCCAATTGTTTAGAAACAATTTCTAATTCTTTTAGTGTTTTGTTCCATGAAGTTTGAAGAGAGATAATCTTTTGATCTGCTGTTTTATGATCAGATTTTAGTTTGTTATGCATTGACTCTTCTTGTTTTAGCATCTCACAGATTTTATATGAGTAGTTTCTATAGTATTCAACATGCTCATAGCATGATTTTGTGCAGAGTTTTTCTCTCACTTCAGATGGGATTTCAGAAATTTTGACATAAGGTTTCAGATTTTGAAGATGAAGTGTTAATCTTAGGTTGATCAGACTGTGCCATTAGAGCTACTTCATCTCTATCCTCCTTAGGATCAGATTTGTCACTCCAATCATAGTCATCTTCTTCATTCTCACTTTCCACCTTTGGATCATTATTTTCTGACCATTCTTCTCCCTGGATTTCTACAACAAGAGATAAACTTGATGTTAAATCATTAATAAATTGATCTGCATATGCACTCTAATCATAACCATCTTTAATGCTGACTACTAAAGCTTTCTTGGTTTCATCAGATGATTTTGTTTCATCTTTAAGCTCAGGCATAGGAAGACTTTGATAAGGCTTTTGAAAAGTCTTCTGAGCTGGTTGAAACCTTTGATTGATAGAACTTCATTGAGCATTTCCTCCATTATTCCTTGGAGCTTTGCATTCTCTAGAGAAATGTCCATAACTGTTACAGTTAAAACACCTTGATTTTGACTTATCAAACCCAACAGTCTTGTTAGCACTTGGCTTGTACTTTCTGTTGACATATGAGTGTTTTTGTGTCCTGTAAGAAATCATCACCATCTGCCAGTTTAAGTCCATCTCTTCAACATCTTCAGGATCCATTTCAAACAAATCCTGCAAAACAAGGTTTAATTGAGTTAAATGGCTACCTTGATATGCTTGAAAACTAGCCATAAATGCAGTGAATGCAGTTTTAGACTCTTCATCCTCTAATAGGATGTTTATCACATCTTTAACTTTGCAAGATTTAGCAGAGTTAGATGAAGAAGTCTCTGTTTGAACATTAGATGTTTGAGACTGAGATTTAGGAGGAGATTGAGAATGAGACTGAGTTGTATAAGCAGGAGCACTAGTAAATGATGACTCAGTGAAAAATCCTGCTCCAACAAATAAATCTCCCTCTTCTTCTGTAATTTTTTCACTTTTTGCCATGAATTTTTTTTCAATAGTAGTTGCAGGAGAAGCAACAAACTGATACTGAGACATTGATGCTGCTCTATTATTATTCCTTGTGCTTTCATCAATCTCTACTGACTCTATCTTGGCAATAAGTAGATCTAGATCCATAGGGAACTTCTCAGTATGCTTTAGTAAGGTTATTGTTTGTTTCCATGATGAGGGTAAAGCATTGAGTAGTCTAAGATTTAGATCTTCAAGATCAGGCTTAATACCAGCTGTTGACATCTCAGTTGTAAGTTGAACAAATCTGTTCATCATCTGATTTATGGTTTCTCCAGACAAATGTTGAAACAATTCTAATTGCCTTTTCAACTTTTGTTTCTTGAGATTTTGAATCTCCTTGCCTCCTTCACAAATGGTCTTTAAGGCTTTATATAAGGTGTATCCAGTTTGATATGCATCAAGCCTTGCAAGAACTTCCAAAGGTAGTCCTTTACACATCAAGGAATATGCTTTGATATCATTCTTTACTCTTCTCAAATCATCTCCTTGAAGACCATCTTTAGGATAGGGTTCTGGAGAATCTTTAGTATAAACAAACCCTCTCTCAGGCCCATCAGTGATTATAGGAATGTATGGTCCTTTCTCTATAGATTTCCAAAGATCAGTGTCAATGGAATTAAAATGTTGTTTTAACCTAAGAGACCAATTTTTGAAATCTGCTCTATTTTTATGTTTTGGAACTCTATTTTCAGAATCTTCTGATTTCACCATTCTTATATTTTTGTTGTTTTTCTTAGATTTTGAATTGAGAAAAGAAATGAAAAAGTTTTTTAAAAATTTTCTTAAAAAATCTAAGTATCAAGGGTGATACGCCTTAACAGTAATCAAACGCTCAAACAGTTAATGCGCCTAAGTTGAGAGACATCTAAGGGAATGCCTTAGAAAAATTTTCAAAACGCCCAAGTTGATGTGTTTGAACAGTTGTAAAACACCTGAACAGTTGACATGCGCCTACACAGTTGTAAAGCGCCTCAACAGTCAAACGTCTAAACAGTTCTAATAAGCCTCAATAAAGATGATACATCTGGCCTTTTTCTCTTTAACAGTAATCAACCGTCTGAACTGAAAACGTCTACACAGTGTTAATGCGACTAAACAGTAGTCAAACGCCTAACACTTAGACAATTTTTCAGCAAATCTTAACTCTAATGCGCCACATTCATCATGTTCATATGAATGTAACTAACTCAAATCTTCTGAAATTCTTCAAAAAATGATGAATTGGATTGAAACTTTCCAATTAGACATGTTTTATACCGATAATCATTCTTCTAACATCAATTTATTTCAATATCAACAACAAATCAATCAATTTTGTGATTTTCAGATCAAAAAATAGTAACCTTTTTCGAACACAAATTCAACAAATTATCTCGAATTTGATGAATTTAACTGCTAATTGTGATTCAAATCATGTTTCTGATGATAAAACACATCTGAAATCTACAAATTTTCAATTGAATTGTCTATCAATCAAAGATTCAGTGAATTTTTGAGTTTGAAAGTTCGACAAACAAACCTCAAAAATCACTCACCAACAGCTATGATACCATTTGATAGGATCAAATGTACCAATCTGTGATGATGTATGAACACAATTCAAAGAAATACAAACAAAGTAATCAAATCAAGCAAGATATCAACAAAATTCATAGTTTCATTAATATCAAGCAAAGACAAATTACAAAGTAGGTAAGCAGTTTCGTCTCTATTTAACTACTACAAGTCTAAGCTATTTATAATGAAACACAAGGAACTAACAAAATTACAAAACTAGTCCCTATACTATTACAAATAGTAAAAAGACACCTAAAGACAATATGTTAATCTTTCTAGAGAACTAACACAAAGTTTTTTGAGAATTTTGCTTCGGAAGAGAATTTACACTCAGGGATTTTTTTATTCTAAGGAGAATAAAAACTTCCTAAGGTAAATTCCTTTCGGAAGAAACTTGTTTTTTGAAAACATACAGAGTACTTAAGTTGATTTTAAGCTTCGGAAGATATTTCAAAAATTTTTTCCGAAGGTAAAATTACTGAAGCAATTATTTGTTTAATAAGACATAAATTTCTTCCGAAGGTAATTTTAAATCTTCCGAAAAAAAGAGATCAAAATTTTCAAAAATCTAAGAAAAGTCTTTTGAAAAGATTTTCTTCCAAAGAAACAAGGGCTTGTGAAGGTGATAATATAGACAACTTAGGACACACAGGTTTTAGAAATAAATATGATTAAGTTTTAAGAAAAGCTATTCAAAGTTAATCATCCCAATAATTGATACAAGATACTTAAATCTCTGCTCATCAAAAGCTTTGGTGAACAGATCAGCATATTGTTTATTTGTGTTAACTTTGACTAGTTTGATATCTTGCACAAATGCATGTAGCAAACATGATATCCGGCCTGCTAGCTATGAGGTACATAAGAGACCCAATCATTTCCCTATAGAGATGCTCATCAACACACTCCCCCTCAAGATCAGGTCCAAGGAAGTGATTTCTGGCTATGGGTATCTTAGCAATCTTACAATCAGTTATGTTGAACCTTTTAAGTATGTCTTGTACATACTTTGACTAACTTATGAAGATGCCGTTGTCAACTTGCTTCACTTGAATTCCTAGAAAGAAATTGAGTTCCCCCATGGCACTCATTTCAACCTGTCCTTCATCAGCTTCTCAAAGTCTTTGCTGAGCTTTGGATTAGTTGACCCAAAGATAATGTCATCTACATATACTTGAACTACCATTATTTCATTTCCTATTCCTTTGATGAAAAGAGTTCCATCTATAGTACCCCTTTTGTAGCCATGTTGACAGATATACTAAGATAGAGTCTCATACCACTTCCTTGGTGCTTGGTGCAGCCCATAAAGAGCTTTATCAAGCATGCATACATAATCAGGATGATCAAGATCTGCAAACCCTGGTGGCTGTTTGACATACACCTCTTCATCAATCACCCCATAGAGAAAAGCGCACTTGACATCAAGTTGGTAGACCTTGAAGTTCTTGGATGCAACAAAAGCTAAGAATATCCTTACAGCTTCAAGTCTTGCTACAGGGGCAAAACATCTGTGTAGTCAATTCCTTCTTCTTGAGTATACCCTTGAACAACTAGTCTTGCCTTGTTCTTGATAACAAGTCCTCTATCATCCTTCTTATTCCTAAAAACCCATTTTGTTCCTATGGTAGTCTTCCCTTAAGGAAGAGGACATAGGTTCCAAACCTTTTGCCTTTTGAGTTGGTACAGCTCTCTTGCATAGCTTCAACCCAACTTCCATCCTTTAGAGCCTCATCAATTTTCTTTGGCTCTATGTAGGACAAGAAACAAGAGTGAAGACAAACATCTGCTTCATGGGTTTGTGCTCTTGTTCTCACCCCTGAATCAACATCTCCAATGATGTTTGTAGTAGGATGAGACTTGTGGATCCTCAGCTCAGGGATCAGAGCAAGTTGCTTAGACAGATCTAAATTTGAAAAATTCTGATCTGGCAAGGAAGATTCATCCTCCACATCACCATATTTATCAAGATTAACTTGATCCAATGAGTGTGTGACATCATTGATGTTGTCTTCAATGGAGTGGTTATCAGCATCAAGAAATTCCTGATCACTTTCACCACCACCATTTTCTCCAACATTTGAAGGCACCTTAGAAGTATCAGCAGGATTTATCATTGATGTGCTGGTAGAAGCTTCATTTGCATGATTAGTTACCACTAGAGCAGAAGATGTGTAACTTGAAGGTCTTCTTAGCTCAAATCTTGGGTCAGGACCACCTGTAGGTAGTATATTTATAGATCCTGAAACATTCTCACAAGATTTGTTAAACAGTTGGTAAATAAATCAAGATCAAATAGCCCATCCGGACCAGAACCTTTCACATTGGGAGTGTGCTCATTGAAAGTCACATTGGCTGACTCCTCAACTACTCTAGTTCTGAGATTGTATACTCTATAAGCTTTAGCTTGAGAAGAGTATCCAATAAAGTGTCCATCATCTGATTTCTCAGCAAACTTGACAATTTGATCTTTGGTATTCAAGATGGTGCAAGGACATCCAGATGACCTGAGAAAACCAATGAAAGGTTTTCTTTTGTGCCAAAGTTCATAAGGAGTCTTACTATGTGTCTTAACCACTAAAACTCTGTTTTGCACATAGCAAGCAGTGCTCACTGCCTCTGCCCAGAAGGTGATGGGCACTTTAGATTCAGACAACATAGTTCTTGCAGCTTCAATTAGTGTCCTGTTTCTCCTCTCAGCAACACCATATTGCTGAGGAGTCTTAGGAGCACTATATTGTCTTGTAATACCCTTTTCATCACAAAATGTATCAAAGATTTGATTCTTGAATTCAGTTCCTTGATCACATCTTATGGTTTTGACCTTGTTATAACATTGATTCTCAATCTTTAAGATGAAATTCTTTAGAATCTCAGGTGTTTCATCCTTAGTTCTAAGAAAGAAGACCCAAGTGAATCTTGTAAAATCATCTGTGATCACCAAACAATAAGAGGTCCTTCCTAGACTCATTACACTGGTGGGGCCAAAGAGATCCATATGTAATAAGTGTAGGGGATTAATGATGGAATTTCTTTCCTTTGGATTGTGAGATACCTTGTGTTGCTTCCCCTTCAGGCATGCAACACAGTGGTCATCACTTGTAAACTCTTTCTTTGGTATTCCAGTTACCAAATCATTCTTAATTAATTTATTCATGTTTTTAAAGTTTACATGGCACATTCTTTTATGCCAGAGGAAAGATTCATCATTATTTTCTTTAGACAGAAAGCATAAAACTTCTCCTGAGGGAGATGTTTCTTGCAAGTCCATCTTGTACATGTTCCCTTTCCCGGGGGTTTTGAGCAGGATGTGATCATGAGAAATGACCACCCCATACCTGAGAACAATGCACTTATGCTCAGTGAAGAGCATGTTATGACTCTGATCACAAAATTAGGATACACTCAAAGATTGTACCTAAGCTCCTTGACAAAGTTTACCTTCTCAATGCTGAGCTTACCATTTGTGACCTTGCCCCTTCTTGTAATGTAACCTCCTGAATCTCCTCCAAAAGCAACTGGTCCTCTATCAATTCTTTCAAACTTTTGGAGTAGTGACCTATTGCCTATCATGTGTATAGAACAGCCACTATCAATGATCCATATATTTCTGTTTGTCTTGAGCTGTTCCTGCACGAAAGAGATAGTTAGTTACATTTGGAAACCCAAGCCTCATTGGTCATGGGCTCATCAAAAGAACTTGAAGACAATGCAACAGTAATTGATCCTATAGTCATGCTAGAAGGATCATTTGCTGATGTTGATGAAGAACTTTCAGCCACTTGGTCTTTCTTTGACTTCCACACCACCTTTGGAAGCTTAGACTTGACGTTCAGTACTTTGGAAGTTTTGATGACTTCGGAATTTTTGATGACTGGACCTTCGGAAGATCTTGCTTTCACTGTAGCAGGCTTCGGTGCTTCGAAAGTATTCCTTTCTTTCGAGACCAAATTTTCTTCCGAAGGCAAGTTTCCACTTGTCTTCTTCTTCATTATGGAGCTTCCGAAGGAAACAGAATTTCCTTCCGAAGCTGGCTTCTTCTTTTTTCAAACTCTTAGAAGTTTCTTTCTTGGTCATGTGGAGAGTACTCTTTGGATTGTAAACACAATCCTTAGCAAGATAAGAAGTACTCCCATACATAACACAACCATTTTCTTCCTTCTAGGAGTTTTCCTTTGTGAACAAGGCTGAACTTGATCACTTTTCTTCTCCATCTTCATCTTTGCAGACGTTGTGGCAATTCTTGTGGGGATAGAGCTACCTTTGGAGCTGGATGGTTCAGGTTGTACAGTAGTGGTGCACAAATGACCAGCCTTCTTCTTGATTATGGGATGGTTTGGACATGAACCAGAACTCTTGTTGATGTAGTTCAAGTTGGTGTCTTCAGCCTTCACCACTTCAAATCCTGCAGAGATGAAGACTTGTTTCTATGCAGAATTGAAGGTGGCCTTGATCTCTTGAGCCTTTTTGGTCTTTCTTTTGGCCTTCCTGATCAAGTTCTTTCTTCTTGACTTGGTCATCCCAATAGCTTTGCTCTCCACAAAGGGATGGTGACCCTTCTTAGAATGCTCTTCTTCACTATTCTCAGAGCCATTCTCCACCATCTCCTCTTCATCCTCTTCAGTCACAGGATCTATGAGGGGAAGCTCATCTTCACAAGTTCCACACCTAGGAGATCTTATAGACAAGATTGTGTGTGGAGGAGCTATCTCACAAGATCGTAGTCCCCGCTTATTTTGATAACAAACTTTTGCATGAAAGGATGAGGATATTATGTTCTTGAAGGTCTATTCTTCAAGAACATATTTTTCTGCCTGGCTTTGCTGATCACAAGCTCAGCCTGGCATTCAGTTAACTTAGTAATGAGGTATTTGATCTGAGTCCTATAGTTTGTATGCTAATGTTTAAGAGTTGAAATGGTTTTCTTTAAGTCCTCTATCTTTAGTTATAATCATTTTCAGATCTTTTTAAAAATAGCTTTTAAGATATTTAAGGACTCAAGATCAAATCTTATTTCTAAGTTAGAGGACATGTATCTATTGACTTTAGCAATGCATTCAGGAGTACAAAGATGTTCCAATACCTTGGCTTCATCGTGGTCTGCCATGAGTGCTTGGTTTGGAGATTCATCTTCTACCTAAAAGCTCCAGTCAAAGCCTCTTTCTTCAAAAGCAACTGCAGCTTGCTGCTTTGGCTTCTCATTCTGGGGGGTTTCTCAGTATAGTTTGGTCTGGTTTGTGCTTGGCCACCATCTGTCCTTGGTGCCTTACACTCTCTTGCAAAGTGTCCCATCTGGTTACAGTTGTAACACTTTACTTTGCTTTTATCCAGCCCAAACTTTCCACTGGCTGCATTGCTTGGAAACTTTCTCCATGTCCTCTTGTAGAACTTCTTGGCTCTGTGAGTAAGAAGAGCCATCTGCTGAACTATCTCCATGTACTCCAGATCATCTGGATGGATACAGTCCCAATATTCAAGGGTGAAGAGAAAGTTGCCTGAGGTTTCATCAGCAGAGACAAAAGCATGAGAAGAACTTGTCTCTTGGAAGGGACTTTCATGAGTGTAGCTTTCCCTTGGAGTCTCCGGAAAGGTGATGAAAGGGCCCTTTTGTGAGTTGTCAGGGTAGCATATAAGATGATGTTGTGGCTCAATGCTTTCCCTTTCAACCACATGGAAGGCTGAAATCAGTTGATTGCTGGAGTTACCAGATGAGTTTTGCATGTTCATCTCCATCTGGTAGCCACTAAGAATACCATACAACTCTGTGAGAGTAAGAGTCTTAAGGTTCTCATTCCTCTGGATAACCACATAATAATGTGTCCATTGTCCAGGAAGAGAGGACATAAACTTCCTTACAATGTCCCTGTTGTCAAGAGTTACTCCAACATCCATTAGAGTACCCACAATCTCACATACCTGAAGTATTATTGAGTCATGGTTTCACCTACCTTAAAGGTGAAGGTTTCAAACTGCTGCTTCAGGAGATCCTTCTTGTTCTCCTTTGCTTCAGTAGAGCCCTCATACATCAGCTTCAGTGCTTCCCATAATTGCTTGGCAGTTTTGCACTTCTTGAAGCCTCTGGAGATGGAGTTTGGAAGAGCAGTTTGAAGGGCTGTCATGGCTTTCTGATCAATCTCTATTCTCTTCCTGTCTGCTTCAGAGTAATCAGCCACAACCTTAGGAATCATACCACCACCAGTAGCAGAAGTGGTGCTTGGTATGTAAGGTCCTTCAACAACAGAGTCTCATATCCTGAAGTCTTGAGACTTGATGAAGCCTTCCATTCTTTGAGGAGTGATCAATGGAGACTTTGTCATAGTTCCAGTTTCGATATCAGCTTTGGTAATAGCTGCCATTTGAGTTGTTAAGTATTTTGTTTGTGTGAGGGATCTTAAGATGGTCAGATCTTATATCAGGAGCCTGAAATGCTCTGATACCAAATGCAGGACCGGTGAAGGGTATGCACTTACAACACAACAACACAATGAGGAGAGTTTCTTAGAACACTATAGATCAAATAGGGAACTGGTTAACTTGTTAATGAAAGATGCTAAGAACACAAGTAAATATGAGATAGAACAAGTTGGCAAACAACACAAGTAATTGGTTTTCAAGAATGTTGTATATTGCTTCTTAAGTTATATAACAAATGTTACAAAGAAAGTTACAAGTACTTGAGATACATATACTACATCCATACTTTGATGGCCAGCTGGATACAATTGACTAGACAACTACAAAATCAAATGTAGAGTCAAAAGGCAGATTTGCCTTTTGACTAGTGACTATGACATGTCATAGCTCACATCCTAATATATTACAAAAGGATAAAAGTACATAAAGTAGAAAGCATGGACTCAAGACCTTAATGTACAATTTCCAAAAGCATGGACCTTTCACCAACTCATGTAAGTTGGTGACTTTATAGAGTTGCAGCGGAAAAGTGGTCCAGCTTTATGGTAAAGTACATCAGATAAAAGCATGTCTCTAAAAGTCTTTGGAAGAAATCTGTCTTCACTCTTTGGCTTCGGAAGTCTTTGTCTTTGAGCTTTGGAAGACTTCACTTTTGGCTTCGGAAGATGTTGGTCTTGGCTTTGGAAGATTTTCCACTTAGAATATTTCTAGTGCATGGTGTAAAACTTCCGAAGCATTTCTACTTCTGTTCTTCAGTGCATGCATGCAGAGAGACTTTGGATGTTTTGGCTGCATCAGACTTATAGGAATCCGTACAGATCATGCACTCTGTGATTTGCACAAATCGTTATGTTTCATCCCAGATATTGTCCATTTATCAAGCTTTGACTGAAGTTTACTTGTTTCAAACCAGCAAGTGCAACCCTTTAGTCAAAGTATTAATTTCAACATTTCTTTCCAAGACAATTCTTTTTAAGTGTTCATTTTATTTTAAAGCTTCATTTAATTTAACAAAATATTCCGACTCGTTAATTTTAAGATCTTCATTAATACGTTTTAAATCCTTTTCGTTATCGAGTAATAGACGATTTGCTTTAAACACACCAAAAATCCTTATTTTGCATGCGAATAGCACATATCTTGTATTACCTCATATGGAAGACCAATCACAACCTCCTCTGCCGCCAAAGCCTTCTCCCATTGACACACCGGAGTACTCTTATTGTTTTCCCTCAACAGTGGTTGCAGCATAAATCTTCTCTTTCTATAGCTCTTCAGTTTGGCTTCCAGCTTTCAGCATCTTCTCATCTTCACCCTCTATCACAGTCTCAGCCTTCAAGTCATCAACTTTATCCTTCTTTACACACTCCTCACAATCCTCCTTCACATCCACAGTTACTTCAGCTTCACCTCTGAACTCTTTAAAGGGATCAAACTCTTCCTCACAATCCACCTTTTCTTCAACAATCTCAACAACCAGAGCTTGATTGATTTCATCTTTAGTCTCTTCTGCTTCTACATACCAGTCAAAGTTAGAAATCAAGCTGTCTCTTTCTTCTGTTTCATTTTTTCCTTATCTCCGCTGGAAGCTAATCTCGGGACTCCTGAATTGCTTGGATCAATGATAATCGGCAATGGACATTCTCGTTTGAAGTGTCCTAACTGCTTGCAATTAAAGCACCTCAGTTTCGATTTATCAAAGCCTAATTTGGAGTTAGAGTTTTGACCTCCAAAATTCTTTCAACCAGTTCTCTCCATAAATCTTCGGGTTCTAAGAGTCAACATCGCCATTTGCCACTGAATGTTAGTCTCTTCTAGATCATCCGGATCCACCTGATACATATCCTCCATAGTCATTCCTTTCCCTTTCAAATCTCCAGCCACTAATGCCTCATAACTCTGTACGAACATACCAAACAGTGCCATCATTTCAAATGGAATTGACGTTTCAGCAATTGCTTTTGAGTTAGCTTGTTCTCTACTAGAATTAACACATCCACCAGATTGATCACATGTATTCACTCCTCCTTGTCTTGATGCTTGCATTGGAGAGCTTGCAGCGGAAGTAAGCAATGCAGCATCCTGAGTGAAACCAGATGATGGCATCATGGTCTGATTAAACTCCCTTCTCTTCATGTCTAACTCAAATGATTTAAGCTTATTAATGATGTCCATAAGCTTATAGTCAGTGAAACCTCTTTCTTGCTTCAACATCCTCACCTGTAAACTCACTAAGGTTAGAGAGTTTCTCATCATATTTCTTCAAAGTGCTAGAGACTGTCAGTTGATGGTTTGTTAGGTCAGTGAGGCTCTGATTCTTGTAACCAACAAATGAGTTAAACTCCTTTTCAGCTTGAATACCCTTGTCTTTCACTAACTCATCATTTCCATCATAAAACTCATAGAGAGCATAATAGAGAGACTTAGCATTCTTGTGTTCTGCAAAACGATTGTAGATGTCTGGTGCCAGACATAAAGTTAAAGCTCCAAAAGCTTTCTGATCTCTGTCAATCAACTTTAAATCTTTTTTGATAAACGTGGCTGGGTCCTTGTTTTGAGAAACAACATCACCAACAGTAACAGTTGGTATGTGTGGACTAGAGATAATTGATTCCATTGGTTGTGATCAGTGTAGAAAAAGAATGCCTTAAGACATCTCTTCCAATCTTCAAAATTGTATCCGTTGATGAGCCTCGGGGGTCTGTTGAGAGCCATACTTTCTAAATTAGCAAGAGTGAGAGTAGTCATCTTTGACATGACAGTTTCGCAGAAGAAATGACAGTTTCGCTGGATTTGCTAGTTTCACTAAGTGAACAGTAGTTTCGCTGCTAATTTCGACAGCAGTTTCGCTAGCCAGAAGCTTGAATATGCTTAGTTTCGCTGACAGTTTCGCATGAATCAAGCTTGAACTTTCGTTCAGATCTATTTTTGGCAGCAATTTCGCTTGAAAGAGGAACACAAGCACTATTGAACTTTCATTCAAAGATTATACTTTCGCTAGGATTCTCAAAACAACCAAAAAGTGCAAAACACTTGTAGTTTCGCAGGATGAAGATGGTACTTTCGCTGATGAATCTGAATAACTTTTTGAACACGAAATCAATCTGAAATCACCCAAATCTTAATGAACTTGAGATTTGATGATTACCACGACTTTCCCAACCAAGAACAAACAAATTTCAATCAAATTTGATATCAAATACACTAAAATTTGATCTGGAATTGATGAACTTGTGATATTGAACTCAACTACCAAAAACCTCAAACAATCAAGAGCACAAAGGCTGTGATACCATTTGTTGGTCCATATGATCGAATTACAGTAAACTTGAGAGGTTGAATCGTTCAATATCAACAATAACACCAAACAACAAACAATATGATAATGAAGAAGAACACAAAAGTATTCAACATATAACAATCATGATCCAATACTATCAAAGTAACAAAGCTCAATATATTTCTATGATAAACCAGCTTACAATAGACACTTGCAATAAGAATAATCGAATTAGGGTTTTGCAAGGATGCCTAACAATGAAAAAGATCAAAACTATATATAGTAATGATAGTTTCGCTGACAGTTTCGCTGTCAGCGAAACTATCCTGCCAAAGACACAGTTTTGCCCGGCTGAGACAAACAATTTCGCCGGGTGAAACTAGCAGCTTGCTATGAGCGAAACTATAGTTTTGCTCATAGTTTCGTTGGGCAGAAAAACTTAACTAATTAACCAACTTACAAAAGTAAACTAACATTAAACCTATTACAATCAAACATAATCAAAATCTCATCTAAGGTGAGTCCAACCTATACTTGATCTTCAGAAAGTTTTGGAGACTGAAGCTTTGGAAGATCTTGCTTTCATTGCAGTAGGCTTCAGTACTTTAGAAGTATTCCTTTCTTCTAAGACCAACTTTTCTTCCGAAGGCAAGTTTTCACTTTTCTTCTTCATGTTGGAGCTTTCGAAAGGAAAAGACTTTCCTTTCGAAGCTAGCTTCTCCTTCTTTTTCGCAAAAGCTTTCCTCTCATGTGGATAGTACTTTTAGGATTGTAGAGGCAATCCTTAGCAAGATGAGAAGTATTACTACACATGATGCAATCTATCTGCTTCCTTCTAAGAGTCTTCTTTTGAGATGAAGACTAACCTTGATCACTTTCCACCTCCATCTTCATCTTTACAAATGATGCAACAATCTTCTTAGGGTGAGGCTTGCTTTTGGAACTAGATGGTTCAGACTGTATAGCAGTGGTATACAGTTGATCAGCCTTTTTCTCTTTGCTGGGATGAGTTGGACAAGAACTAGAACTCTTAGTACTAGAGTTCATGGTTGAGTATCCAGCCTTCACCACTTCAAATCCTGCAGAGATAAACACTTGTTTCGCTTAGAGTTGAAAGTGGTGTTGACCTCTTGAGCTTTCTTTGATTTCCTCTTGGCTTTTTTGATCAAGTTCTTCTTCTTGGACTTGGTCATCCTAGACTCTTTTCCCTCCTCAGAAGAATAGTGACCCTTCTTAGGATGATATTCTTCACTCCTCTTTGAATCATCCTTCACTATCTTTTCTTCATATTCTTCATTAATAGGGTCTATGAGGGAAGCTCATCTTTAAAAGTTTCACACCTTGGAGATCTTACAGAAATAGAGTGTGCGAAGGAGCTATCTTAGTAGATCTCAATCCCTGTGTATTCTGATAATGAACTTTTGATTGCAAGGATAAGGATATCATGTTCTTGAAGGTCTCTTCTTCAAGAACATGTTTTTCTGCCCTAGCTTTGCTGATCACAAGCTCAGCCTGGCATTCAGTTCACTTAGTGATAAAACCTTTTATCTGAGTCTTGTATTTGGTATGTTCATGCTTAAAAGTTTAAATGTTCTTCTCTAAATCTTCTATTTTAAGTTTGTAATCATTTTTAGCTCTTTAGAAATCAGCTTTTAAAATAATTAAGGATTCAAGATCAGATCCCATCTCTAAGTTATAGGGTATCTGTTAACTTTAGCAATACATTCAGGTGTGAAAAGATATTCCGATACCTTGGCTTCTACATGATCTGCCATTAGTGCTTGGTTTGGATATGCATCCTCAACCTGAAAGCTCCAGTCAAAGCCTCCTTCTTCAATAGCAACTGCAGCTTGCTGCTTGGGCTTCTCATTCTGAGGAGTTCCATTAGTGTAGTTTGGTCTGGTTTGTGCATGGCCACCATTTGTTCTTGGTGCCTTGCACTTTCTACCAAAGTGTCCTTTTTGGTTATAGTTGTAATACTTCACTTTGCTCTTGTCCAGGCCAAACTTCCCATTGGATGCATTGCTAGGAAACTTCCTCCCTGTCCTCATGTAGAACTTTTTGGCTCTGTGAGTGAGTAGAGGCATCTGCTGGACTATTTCCATGTACTCCAGATCATATGTATGGATAAAGTCCCAGTCTTCAACGGAGAAGAGAAAGTTGCTTGTGTGACACTCCACATAAATCTCACATCAGCCGTGGACAAGAGAGATTCCTAGTTCATAAGGAATGTCTGGGCTCTAATCTTATTAACGTGTTTTGGGCGTATTGGCTGTGGATAAGAGGAGAACTCCACAGTTAAGCATGCTCAGGTGACAGCAATCCAGGGATGGGTGACCTCCATGGGAAGTTTTCACTCGACAACAAGAAGCAAATCCATGAGATCCTTGTGGGCAAAATGGAAAATATTGGTTAAACGAGGGGCCGGTTGTTTCAGAATGGTATCAGAGCCACTCCTGTGCCGTTCAGGATCTGGGACATACCTCACCGAGGATGGTGACTTCTCGGGCTCATCGAGGACGATAATTCCAAAGGGGCGTTGATTGTGACACCCTACATAAATCCCATATTAGTTGTGAACAGGGGAGATTTCTGGTTCATAAGGAATGTTTAGGCTCTAATATCATCAATGTGTTTTGAGCGTATTGGTTGTGGATGAGAGGAGAACTCCACAGTCAAGCATGCTCAGGTGACAACAATCCAGGGATGGGTGACCACCCGGGGAAGTTTTCACCTAGGCAACCAAAAGCAAATCCGTGAGCTCCTCGTGGGCAAAGCGGACAGTATTGGTGATACGAGGGGCCGGGTGTTTCAGCATGTGATTTCATCAGCAGACATAAAGACTTGTGAAAAGCTTGTCTCTTGGCATGGGCTTCCTTGGATGTAGCTCTCCCTTGTTGTCTCAGGGAAGATGATGAAAGGACACTTTTATGAGTAGTCAAGGTAGTACATGAGATGATGTTGTGGTTCTCTGCAATCCCTTTCAACCACATGAAGAGCTGAATTTTGCTGATTGTTGGAGTTCATAGATGGATTTGGCATGTTCATCTCCATCTGGTAGCCATAGAGGATACCATACAACTCAGTGAGAGTAAGGGTCTTAAGGTTCTTAGTCCTCTTAATGACCACACAATAGTGTGTCTATTGTCTGGGAAGAGAGGACATGAACTTTCTCATAATGTCCCTGTTCTCAAGATTTACTCCAACATCCATTAGAGTATAAACACTCTTAACATATGTGATGTATTGTTGAGTCATGGTTTTACCAGCCTTAAAGGTGAATTTATCAAACTGCTGCTTTAGGAGGTCCTTCTTGTTCTCTTTTGCTTTAGTGGACCCCTCATACATGAGTTTTAGTGCATCCAATAGTTGCTTAGCAGTCTTGCACTTCTTGAAGCCTCTATTGAGGGAATTTGGAGGAGCATTTTGGAGGGTGGTCATGGCTTTCTGATCTACATCTATATTCTTCTAATCTTCTTTAGAATAGTAAGCAGCTTCCTTTGGTATCAAACCACCACCACCAGTAGCTGAAGAGGTGGATGGTATATAAGGTCTAGAGACAACAGATACCCACATCCTAGAATCTTGAGACTTGATGAAGCCTTCCATTCTTTGGCACCAAGTATCAAATTCATCAAGAGTGATTAGTGGAGACATTGTCATGGTAGCGGTTCCATATCATCCTTTGTGAAAGCTGCCATTTGAGTTGTTAAGTATTTTGTGAAACTTAAGGGATTTAAGATGGTGAGATCTTACAATCAAGAGCCTAAAATGCTCTAATACCAATTGCAGGTTCGGTTAAGGGATGGTCAATACAATCAGTCCCACAATGAGAAGAGTGTTAGAACACTTAACAGATCAAATAAGAAACCGGGTTTATATGAAAGATACTAAAAAACACAAGTAAACAATGAGAAAGAACTAAGAACAAGAACAGATGAAATGGTTTTCAAGAATGTTGTATATTGCTCTCAAGTTCTTTTACAAGTGTTACAATCATGAAAAGGAATATAAGAACATGAGATACTTTATATTACATCCTAAAGCCGACCATACTGTAAGGATTCCGGAAGTCTGATGCAACCCAAAACAGCCTAAATGTCTCAGCAGCATGCACTAAGTACTGAAGTGAAGAATGCTTCGGAAGTTTTACACAAAGCATTAGAAAATACTCTAAGTGTAAAATCTTCCGAAGCCAAGACCAATATCTTCCGAAGCCAAACATGAAGTCTTCCGAAGCTTCAGAGACAAGTCTTCCGAAGCTTCAACCTATGAAGACAGATTTCTTCCGAAGACTTTTAGTACACATGCTTTATCTGATGTACTGTTCCATAAAGCACCTTTTCCGCTGCATCTCTTAAAGTCACCAACTTACATGAGTTGGTGAAAAGGGCCTTGCTTTTGGTAACTGTACATTGAGGTCTTGAGTCTTCAACTTTCCACTTTATGTACTTTATCCTTTTTTGTATTGTATAAGGATGTGAGCTATGGCATGTCATAGTCACAAGGTCAAAAGGCAGATATGCCTTTTGATCCTACAATTGATTTTGTTAGTGTCTAGTCAATTGTATCCAGCTGGCTTTTCAAAGTATAGCCGGCTGTAGGTTGTAGTATAAGTATTTCAAGTTCTTTGTGAGCCGATTAGCTTCCAGCGGAGATAAGGAAAAAATGAAACAGAAGAAAGAGACAGCTTGATTTCTAACTTTGACTGGTATGTAGAAGCAGAAGAGACTAAAGATGAAATCAATCAAGCTCTGGTTGTTGAGATTGTTGAAGATAAGAAGAAGGTGGATTGTGAGGAAGAGTTTGATCCCTTTAAAGAGTTCAGAGGTGAAGCTGAAGTAACTGTGGATGTGAAGGAGGATTGTGAGGAGTGTGTAAAGAAGGATAAAGTTGATGACTTGAAGGCTGAGACTGTGATAGAGGGTGAAGATGAGAAGATGCTGAAAGCTGGAAGCCAAACTGAAGAGCTATAGAAAGAGAAGATTGATGCTGCAACCACTGTTGAGGAAAACAATAAGAGTACTCCGGTGTGTCAATGGGAGAAGGCTTTGGCGGCAGAGGAGGTTGTGATTGGTCTTCCATATGAGGTAATACAAGATATGTGCTATTCGGCATGCAAAATAAGGATTTTTGGTGTGTTTAAAGCAAATCGTCTATTACTCGATAACGAAAAGGATTTAAAACGTATTAATGAAGATCTTAAAATTAACGAGTCGGAATATTTTGTTAAATTAAATGAAGCTTTAAAATAAAATGAACACTTAAAAAGAATTGTCTTGGAAAGAAATGTTGAAATTAATACTTTGACTAAAGGGTTGCACTTGCTGGTTTGAAACAAGTAAACTTCAGTCAAAGCTTGATAAATGGACAATATCTGGGATGAAACATAACGATTTGTGCAAATCACAGAGTGCATGATCTGTAC
Source organism: Flaveria ramosissima (assembly GCA_025215565.1). Classification (NCBI taxonomy): domain Eukaryota; kingdom Viridiplantae; phylum Streptophyta; class Magnoliopsida; order Asterales; family Asteraceae; genus Flaveria; species Flaveria ramosissima. The sequence continues at coordinate 34,689,202 of CM046029.1, forward strand.
GGATTCCTATAAGTCTGATACAGCCAAAACATCCAAAGTCTCTCTGCATGCATGCACTGAAGAACAGAAGTAGAAATGTTTCGGAAGTTTTACACCATGCACTAGAAATATTCTAAGTGGAAAATCTTCCAAAGCCAAGACCAACATCTTCCGAAGCCAAAAGTGAAGTCTTCCAAAGCTCAAAGACAAAGACTTCCGAAGCCAAAGAGTGAAGACAGATTCTTCCAAAGACTTTTAGAGACATGCTTTTATCTGATGTACTTTACCATAAAGCTGGACTACTTTCCGCTGCAACTCTATAAAGTCACCAACTTACATGAGTTGGTGAAAGGTCCATGCTTTTGGAAATTGTACATTAAGGTCTTGAGTCCATGCTTTCTACTTTATGTACTTTTATCCTTTTGTAATATATTAGGATGTGAGCTATGACATGTCATAGTCACTAGTCAAAAGGCAAATCTGCCTTTTGACTCTACATTTGATTTTGTAGTTGTCTAGTCAATTGTATCCAGCTGGCCATCAAAGTATGGATGTAGTATATGTATCTCAAGTACTTGTAACTTTCTTTGTAACATTTGTTATATAACTTAAGAAGCAATATACAACATTCTTGAAAACAATTACTTGTGTGTGTTTGCCAACTTGTTCTATCTCATATTTACTTGTGTTCTTAGCATCTTTTCATTAACAAGTTAAACCAGTTACATATTTTGGGAAATTTTTTTTCTTTATTCAGGGTTTTGTTTTTTTTTTTTTTTATAGAAACTCTCCTCATTGATGTTTGTTGTGTTGTAATTACCCATACCACTTCAACGGTCCTGCATTTTGCTTCAGTCCAGCCCTCATAAATCAGCTTCAAGAAGTGCCAAAACTTGCCCCAAGCAATTATGGGAAGCACTGAAGCTGATGTATGAGGGCTCTACTGAAGCAAAGGAGAACAAGAAGGATCTCCTGAAGCAGCAGTTTGAAACCTTCACCTTTAAGGTAGGTGAAACCATGACTCAATAATACTTCAGGTATGTTGAGATTGTGGGTACTCTAATGGATGTTGGAGTAACTCTTGACAACAGGGACATTGTAAGGAAGTTTATGTCCTCTCTTCCTGGACAATGGACACATTATTATGTGGTTATCCAGAGGAATGAGAACCTTAAGACTCTTACTCTCACAGAGTTGTATGGTATTCTTAGTGGCTACCAGATGGAGATGAACATGCAAAACTCATCTGGTAACTCCAGCAATCAACTGATTTCAGCCTTCCATGTGGTTGAAAGGGAAAGCATTGAGCCACAACATCATCTTATATGCTACCCTGACAACTCACAAAAGGGCCCTTTCATCACCTTTCCGAAGACTCCAAGGGAAAGCTACACTCAAGAAAGTCCCTTCCAAGAGACAAGTTCTTCTCATGCTTTTGTCTCTGCTGATGAAACCTCAGGCAACTTTCTCTTCACCCTTGAATATTGGGACTGTATCCATCCAGATGATCTGGAGTACATGGAGATAGTTCAGCAGATGGCTCTTCTTACTCACAGAGCTAAGAAGTTCTACAAGAGGACATGGAGAAAGTTTCCAAGCAATGCAGCCAGTGGAAAGTTTGGGCTGGATAAAAGCAAAGTAAAGTGTTACAACTGTAACCAGATGGGACACTTTGCAAGAGAGTGTAAGGCACCAAGGACAGATGGTGGCCAAGCACAAACCAGACCAAACTATACTGAGAAAGCCCCCCAGAATGAGAAGCCAAAGCAGCAAGCTGCAGTTGCTTTTGAAGAAAGAGGCTTTGACTGGAGCTTTTAGGTAGAAGATGAATCTCCAAACCAAGCACTCATGGCAGACCACGATGAAGCCAAGGTATTGGAACATCTTTGTACTCCTGAATGCATTGCTAAAGTCAATAGATACATGTCCTCTAACTTAGAAATAAGATTTGATCTTGAGTCCTTAAATATCTTAAAAGCTATTTTTAAAAAGATCTGAAAATGATTATAACTAAATATAGAGGACTTAAAGAAAACCATTTCAACTCTTAAACATTAGCATACAAACTACAGGACTCAGATCAAATACCTCATTACTAAGTTAACTGAATGCCAGGCTGAGCTTGTGATCAGCAAAGCCAAGGCAGAAAAATATGTTCTTGAAGAATAGACCTTCAAGAACATAATATCCTCATCCTTTCATGCAAAAGTTTGTTATCAAAATAAGCGGGGACTACGATCTTGTGAGATAGCTCCTCCACACACAATCTTGTCTATAAGATCTCCTAGGTGTGGAACTTGTGAAGATGAGCTTCCCCTCATAGATCCTGTGACTGAAGAGGATGAACAGGAGATGGTGGAGAATGGCTCTGAGAATAGTGAAGAAGAGCATTCTAAGAAGGGTCACCATCCCTTTGTGGAGAGCAAAGCTATTGGGATGACCAAGTCAAGAAGAAAGAACTTGATCAGGAAGGCCAAAAGAAGACCAAAAAGGCTCAAGAGATCAAGGCCACCTTCAATTCTGCATAGAAACAAGTCTTCATCTCTGCAGGATTTGAAGTGGTGAAGGCTGAAGACACCAACTTGAACTACATCAACAAGAGTTCTGGTTCATGTCCAAACCATCCCATAATCAAGAAGAAGGCTGATCAGTTGTGCACCACTACTGTACAACCTGAACCATCCAGCTCCAAAGGTAGCTCTATCCCCACAAGAATTGCCACAACGTCTGCAAAGATGAAGATGGAGAAGAAAAGTGATCAAGTTCAGCCTTGTTCACAAAGGAAAACTCCTAGAAGGAAGAAAATGGGTTGTGTTATGTATGGGAGTACTTCTTATCTTGCTAAGGATTGTGTTTACAATCCAAAGAGTACTCTCCACATGACCAAGAAAGAAACTTCTAAGAGTTTGGAAAAGAAGAAGCCAGCTTCGGAAGGAAATTCTGTTTCCTTCGGAAGCTCCATAATGAAGAAGAAGACAAGTGGAAACTTGCCTTCGGAAGAAAATTTGGTCTCGAAAGAAAGGAATACTTTCGAAGCACCGAAGCCTGCTACAGTGAAAGCAAGATCTTCCGAAGGTCCAGTCATCAAAACTTCCGAAGTCATCAAAACTTCCAAAGTACTGAACGTCAAGTCTAAGCTTCCAAAGGTGGTGTGGAAGTCAAAGAAAGACCAAGTGGCTGAAAGTTCTTCATCAACATCAGCAAATGATCCTTCTAGCATGACTATAGGATCAATTACTGTTGCATTGTCTTCAAGTTCTTTTGATGAGCCCATGACCAATGAGGCTTGGGTTTCCAAATGTAACTAACTATCTCTTTCGTGCAGGAACAGCTCAAGACAAACAGAAATATATGGATCATTGATAGTGGCTGTTCTATACACATGATAGGCAATAGGTCACTACTCCAAAAGTTTGAAAGAATTGATAGAGGACCAGTTGCTTTTGGAGGAGATTCAGGAGGTTACATTACAAGAAAGGGCAAGGTCACAAATGGTAAGCTCAGCATTGAGAAGGTAAACTTTGTCAAGGAGCTTAGGTACAATCTTCTGAGTGTATCCTAATTTTGTGATCAGAGTCATAACATGCTCTTCACTGAGCATAAGTGCATTGTTCTCAGGCCTGGGGTGGTCATTTCTCATGATCACATCCTGCTCAAAACCCCCGGGAAAGGGAACATGTACAAGATGGACTTGCAAGAAACATCTCCCTCAGGAGAAGTTTTATGCTTTCTGTCTAAAGAAAATAATGATGAATCTTTCCTCTGGCATAAAAGAATGTGCCATGTAAACTTTAAAAACATGAATAAATTAATTAAGAATGATTTGGTAACTGGAATACCAAAGAAAGAGTTTACAAGTGATGACCACTGTGTTGCATGCCTGAAGGGGAAGCAACACAAGGTATCTCACAATCCAAAGGAAAGAAATTCCATCATTAATCCCCTACACTTATTACATATGGATCTCTTTGGCCCCACAAGTGTAATGAGTCTAGGAAGGACCTCTTATTGTTTGGTGATCACAGATGATTTTACAAGATTCACTTGGGTCTTCTTTCTTACAACTAAGGATGAAATCCCTGAGATTCTAAAGAATTTCATCTTAAAGATTGAGAATCAATGTTATAACAAGGTCAAAACCATAAGATGTGATCAAGGAACTGAATTCAAGAATCAAATCTTTGATACATTTTGTGATGAAAAGGGTATTACAAGACAATATAGTGCTCCTAGGACTCCTCAGCAATATGGTGTTGCTGAGAGGAGAAACAGGACACTAATTGAAGCTGCAAGAACTATGTTGTCTGAATCTAAAGTGCCCATCACCTTCTGGGCAGAGGCAGTGAGCACTGCTTGCTATGTGCAAAACAGAGTTTTAGTGGTTAAGACACATAGTAAGACTCCTTATGAACTTTGGCACAAAAGAAAACCTTTCATTGGTTTTCTCAGGTCATCTGGATGTCCTTGCACCATCTTGAATACCAAAGATCAAATTGTCAAGTTTGCTGAGAAATCAGATGATGGACACTTTATTGGATACTCTTCTCAAGCTAAAGCTTATAGAGTATACAATCTCAAAACTAGAGTAGTTGAGGAGTCAGCCAATGTGACTTTCAATGAGCACACTCCCAATGTGAAAGGTTCTGGTCCGGATTGGCTATTTGATCTTGATTTATTTACCAACTGTTTGAACAAATCTTGTGAGAATGTTTCAGGATCTATAAATATACTACCTACAGGTGGTCCTGACCCAAGATTTGAGCTAAGAAGACCTTCAAGTTACACATCTTCTGCTCTAGTGGTAACTAATCATGCAAATGAAGCTTCTACCAGCACATCAATGACAAATCCTGCTGATACTTCTAAGGTGCCTTCAAATGCTGGAGAAAATGGTGGTGGTGAAAGTGATCAGGAATTTCTTGATGCTGATAACCACTCCATTGAAGACAACATCAATGATGTCACACACTCATTGGATCAAGTTAATCTTGATAAATATGGTGATGTGGAGGATGAATCTTCCTTGCCAGATCAGAATTTTTCAAATTTAGATCTGTCTAAGCAACTTGCTCTGATCCCTGAGCTGAGGATCCACAAGTCTCATCCTACTACAAACATCATTGGAGATGTTGATTCAGGGGTGAGAACAAGAGCACAAACCCATGAAGCAGATGTTTGTCTTCACTCTTGTTTCTTGTCCTACATAGAGCCAAAGAAAATTGATGAGGCTCTAAAGGATGGAAGTTGGGTTGAAGCTATGCAAGAGAAGCTGTACCAACTCAAAAGGCAAAAGGTTTGGAACCTATGTCCTCTTCCTTAAGGGAAGACTACCATAGGAACAAAATGGGTTTTTAGGAATAAGAAGGATGATAGAGGACTTGTTATCAAGAACAAGGCAAGACTAGTTGTTCAAGGGTATACTCAAGAAGAAGGAATTGACTACACAGATGTTTTTGCCCCTGTAGCAAGACTTGAAGCTGTAAGGATATTCTTAGCTTTTGTTGCATCCAAGAACTTCAAGGTCTACCAACTTGATGTCAAGTGCGCTTTCTCTATGGGGTGATTGATGAAGAGGTGTATGTCAAACAGCCACCAGGATTTGCAGATCTTGATCATCCTGATTATGTATGCATGCTTGATAAAGCTCTTTATGGGCTGCACCAAGCACCAAGGAAGTGGTATGAGACTCTATCTTAGTATATCTGTCAACATGGCTACAAAAGGGGTACTATAGATGGAACTCTTTTCATCAAAGGAATAGGAAATGAAATAATGGTAGTTCAAGTATATGTAGATGACATTATCTTTGGGTCAACTAATCCAAAGCTCAGCAAAGACTTTGAGAAGCTGATGAAGGACAGGTTGAAATGAGTGCCATGGGGGAACTCAATTTCTTTCTAGGAATTCAAGTGAAGCAAGTTGACAACGGCATCTTCATAAGTTAGTCAAAGTATGTACAAGACATACTTAAAAGGTTCAACATAACTGATTGTAAGATTGCTAAGATACCCATAGCCAGAAATCACTTCCTTGGACCTGATCTTGAGGGGGAGTGTGTTGATGAGCATCTCTATAGGGAAATGATTGGGTCTCTTATGTACCTCATAGCTAGCAGGCCGGATATCATGTTTGCTACATGCATTTGTGCAAGATATCAAACTAGTCAAAGTTAACACAAATAAACAATATGCTGATCTGTTCACCAAAGCTTTTGATGAGCAGAGATTTAAGTATCTTGTATCAATTATTGGGATGATTAACTTTGAATAGCTTTTCTTAAAACTTAATCATATTTATTTCTAAAACCTGTGTGTCCTAAGTTGTCTATATTATCACCTTCACAAGCCCTTGTTTTCTTTGGAAGAAAATCTTTTCAAAAGACTTTTCTTAGATTTTTGAAAATTTTGATCTCTTTTCTTTTCGGAAGATTTAAAATTACCTTCGGAAGAACTTTATGTCTTATTAAACAAATAATTGCTTCAGTAATTTTACCTTCGGAAAAAATTTTTGAAATATCTTCCGAAGCTTAAAATCAACTTAAGTACTCTGTATGTTTTCAAAAAACAAGTTTCTTCCGAAAGGAATTTACCTTAGGAAGTTTTTATTCTCCTTAGAATAAAAAAATCCCTGAGTGTAAATTCTCTTCCGAAGCAAAATTCTCGAAAAACTTTGTGTTAGTTCTCTAGAAAGATTAACCTGTTGTCTTTAGGTGTCTGTTTATTATTTGTAATAGTATAGGGACTAGTTTTGTAATTTTGTTAGTTCCTTGTGTTTCATTATAAATAGCTTAGACTTGTAGTAGTTAAATAGAGACGAAACTGCTTACCTACTTTGTAATTTGTCTTTGCTTGATATTAATGAAACTATGAATTTTGTTGATATCTTGCTTGATTTGATTACTTTGTTTGTATTTCTTTGAATTGTGTTCATACATCATCACATATTGGTACATTTGATCCTATCAAATGGTATCATAGCTGTTGGTGAGTGATTTTTGAGGTTTGTCGAACTTTCAAACTCAAAAATTCACTGAATCTTTGATTGATAGACAATTCAATTGAAAATTTGTAGATTTCAGATGTGTTTTATCATCAAAAACATGATTTGAATCACAATTAGCAGTTAAATTCATCAAATTCGAGATAATTTGTTGAATTTGTGTTCGAAAAAGGTTACTATTTTTTTATCTGAAAATCACAAAATTGATTGATTTGTTGTTGATATTGAAATAAATTGATGTTAGAAGAATGATTATCGGTATAAAACATGTCTAATTGGAAAGTTTCAATCCAATTCATCATTTTTTGAAGAATTTCAGAAGATTTGAGTTAGTTACATTCATATGAACATGATGAATGTGGCGCATTAGAGTTATGATTTGCTGAAAAATTGTCTAAGTGTTAGGCGTTTGACTACTGTTTAGTCGCATTAACACTGTGTAGACGTTTTCAGTTCAGACGGTTGATTACTGTTAAAGAGAAAAAGGCCAGATGTATCATCTTTATTGAGGCTTATTAGAACTGTTTAGACGTTTGACTGTTGAGGCGCTTTACAACTGTGTAGGCGCATGTCAACTGTTCAGGTGTTTTACAACTGTTCAGACACATCAACTTGGGCGTTTTGAAAATTTTTCTAAGGCATTCCCTTAGATGTCTCTCAACTTAGGCGCATTAACTGTTTGAGCGTTTGATTACTGTTAAGGCGTATCACCCTTGATACTTAGATTTTTTAAGAAAATTTTTAAAAAACTTTTTCATTTCTTTTCTCAATTCAAAATCTAAGAAAAACAACAAAATTATAAGAATGGTGAAATCAGAAGATTCTGAAAATAGAGTTCCAAAACATAAAAATAGAACAGATTTAAAAAATTGGTCTCTTAGGTTAAAACAACATTTTAATTCCATTGACACTGATCTTTGGAAATCTATAGAGAAAGAACCGTACATTCCTATAATCACTGATGGGCCTGGGAGAGGGTTTGTTTATACTAAAGATTCTCCAGAACCCTATCCTAAAGATGGTCTTCAAGGAGATGATTTGAGAAGAGTAAAGAAAGATATCAAAGCATATTCCTTGATGTGTAAAGAACTACCTTTGGAAGTTCTTGCAAGGCTTGATGCATATCAAACTGGATACACCTTATATAAAGCCTTAAAGACCATTTGTGAAGGAGGCAAGGAGATTCAAAATCTCAAGAAACAAAAGTTAAAAAGGCAATTAGAATTGTTTCAACATTTGTCTGGAGAAACCATAAATCAGATGATGAACAGATTTGTTCAACTTACAACTGAGATGTCAACAGCTGGTATTAAGCCTGATCTTGAAGATCTAAATCTTAGACTACTCAATGCTTTACCCTCATCATGGAAACAAACAATAACCTTACTAAAGCATACTGAGAAGTTCCCTATGGATCTAGATCTACTTATTGCCAAGATAGAGTCAGTAGAGATTGATGAAAGCACAAGGAATAATAATAGAGCAGCATCAATGTCTCAGTATCAGTTTGTTGCTTCTCCTGCAACTACTATTGAAAATACATTCATGGCAAAAAGTGAAAAAATTACAGAAGAAGAGGGAGATTTATTTGTTGGAGCAGGATTTTTCATTGAGTCATCATTTACTAGTGCTCCTGCTTATACAACTCAGTCTCATTCTCAATCTCCTCCTAAATCTCAGTCTCAAACATCTAATGTTCAAACAGAGACTTCTTCATCTAACTATGCTAAATCTTGCAAAGTTAAAGATGTGATAAACATCCTATTAGAGGATGAAGAGTCTAAAACTGCATTCACTGCATTTATGGCTAGTTTTCAAGCATATCAAGGTAGCCATTTAACTCAATTAAACCTTGTTTTGCAGGATTTGTTTGAAATGGATCCTGAAGATGTTGAAGAGATGGACTTAAACTGGCAGATGGTGATGATTTCTTACAGGACACAAAAAACACTCATATGTCAACAGAAAGTACAAGCCAAGTGCTAACAAGACTGTTGGGTTTGATAAGTCAAAATCAAGGTGTTTTAACTGTAACAGTTATGGACATTTCTCTAGAGAATGCAAAGCTCCAAGGAATAATGGAGGAAATGCTCAATGAAGTTCTATCAATCAAAGGTTTCAACCAGCTCAGAAGACTTTTCAAAAGCCTTATCAAAGTCTTCCTATGCCTGAGCTTAAAGATGAAACAAAATCATCTGATGAAACCAAGAAAGCTTTAGTAGTCAGCATTAAAGATGGTTATGATTAGAGTGCATATGCAGATCAATTTATTAATGATTTAACATCAAGTTTATCTCTTGTTGTAGAAATCCAGGGAGAAGAATGGTCAGAAAATAATGATCCAAAGGTGGAAAGTGAGAATGAAGAAGATGACTATGATTGGAGTGACAAATCTGATCCTAAGGAGGATAGAGATGAAGTAGCTCTAATGGCACAGTCTGATCAACCTAAGATTAACACTTCATCTTCAAAATCTGAAACCTTATGTCAAAATTCTCTGAAATCCCATCTGAAGTGAGAGAAAAACTCTGCACAAAATCATGCTATGAGCATGTTGAATACTATAGAAACTACTCAAATAAAATCTGTGAGATGCTAAAACAAGAAGAGTCAATGCATAACAAACTAAAATCTGATCATAAAACAGCAGATCAAAAGATTATCTCTCTTCAAACTTCATGGAACAAAACACTAAAAGAATTAGAAATTGTTTCTAAACAATTCGAAGAGATGACCAAAAATATTGAACAGGAGAAGATAGCACATGCTGCTACTCAAATGGATCTTGCTAAAGTAAAAAGTTCAAAAATGATTGTAGAAAAACTGGTAAGTGAGAGAAAAGATAAACAAAGAGCAGGGTTAGGTTTCACTCATGAACCTATGCCTGAATCTATTACAAACACTCTACCAGAGAACTTTAATACACATGATCATTCTCCTGAGAATAAAGCTAAACTTAAAGCTTTTCAGGTCAAAAACAAGAATTCAGAAGAAGAAAAGGAAAATGTACAAGTTTTTGTTGAAAATGATCAAGAAAAGATTAAAAATGGTCATCCAATCAAGATAAAATCTTATGAACCAAAACAAACAAAACAAAATACATATGATCAAATTCAAGTTGTATTAGAAGAAGTGAAAGTTCAAAGCAAAGAAAAAAATAAACAACAGGTAGGAACATCAGAAGATTCAAACACTATTAATCTAAAACAAGTTCAGTCTGAAAAGGAATATTCTTCTGACGATGTTCAATCTGGAAGTAAACCAAGTTCTTCTAAGTCAAAGAATCAAAGAAGAAGAAAGAAATCATCAGAAACAAAATCTGAACAAAACAAAAGTTCAGAAAAGTTGATCAAAGCAACAAATCAGGCAACAAAACTTAAACCGATAAAATTTGTGTCAGCAGGTTTGTTAAATATAAATTTTCTTCAAAACAACAAGGTAAATACTATGAACAAATCTCACTCAGATCTGAAATCAAGTTCAGATTCTAAGACTTCCGCTATAGCAAAAAGATTTGTTCCTAATGAATTTAAGAAGGAAGTTCATGTTAAACAGATGCAAAATAATTGGGAACAAAATCAAAATGTGAAAAATGAAAAACAACAGTTTAACTATTTGACACCAAAATCAAATAAAGTGTCAATGTCAAAAGTTAACAAACAGTTGTTTTTAACTCCACAAAAGTACTGTGAAATATGTGATAAGAAAAATCACAATACTGTTGAGTGCTATTTCAAAAAGTACTGTCACATATGTGACAAGAGAAATCATTCCACAACAGATTGTTATTTTAACAAATACTGTACTTATTGTGATGAGAAGACTCATAATACTGCAAATTGTTATTTTAGAAAGAGATCACATACTAGAGGATTTGCAAATTCAAACATGAGCAAAGGTTATGTTGATCCTCAATATATGCAAAATAAAACTGATGGATTTCAAAATTAACTGATCAACCTTATTTAGGATTGAGATCTTTTCAAAAGAACAATTATGTGAGATCTAAACAAAATCTGCATGAACAATTCATACCAAGATCTGTAAGAATGACTAAAAAAAAGTTAGTCATAAATACATGTCAAAAATTGATCAATCAAATGGTATGAATGTTCTCAAAAATAACTCAAACAATTTTCAAAACAATTTTCAAAACAAGATTGGTAAATTCATCAAGAATAAACCTGATTTGAATAATCTTCATTACAAACAATTTACCATTGTTGATAAATTTGGAAAACCCAAGACCATCTCGGCTTGGTGGATATCTCAACTTAATTTTCTTGCTGCGCATGTATGCCCAAGAAGACCACTTAATACATGGTACGTGGATAGTGGGTGTAGCCGGCATATGACAGGCAATCCTGCCTTGTTACAAGAATTTAAGTTATAGGATGGAACACACGTCGCCTTTGGTGGTGATGCTGGAGAAAAAATAACAGGAGAAGGAACAATATCAAATGGGATAATAAGCTTTGACAAAGTCAACTTTTGTTCACAGTTGAACTTTAATCTTTTAAGTGTATCCTAAATATGTGATAAATCATACTCTGTTCTATTTGATGATTCATTCTGTTATGTTTTGAAGCTAGGTTTTCAGATAAGCAAAGATTGGGTAATTGTTACAGCTGAAAGAGATAGAGATGTATACAAGCTGGATATATCTCAAGTTGATCCTACAATTGAAAGAACATGCCTAATTGCTAAAGCATCAAATGATGAAAGCCAGCTTTGGCATAGACGTCTCGGACATTCAAATTTCAAGAATATGAACAAGCTTGTATCAGGAAATTATGTCATTGGACTTCCATCTAAGAAGTTTGCAACGACTGATCACTGCTCAGCATGTTTGAAGGGTAAGCAACACAGAGCGTCTTATAAGACCAAGCTCATAAACTCAACTTCCAAACCTCTTCAAATGTTACATATGGACCTTTTTGGACTAACAAATATCAAGAGTATTGGACGAAAATCATATTGTTTAGTTATCATTAATGACTATACAAGATTTTCATGGGTTTTCTTTTTGTATGCTAAATCTGAAACAGCTGATTTACTGAAAGAATTAATCATTAAAGTTGAAAATCAATTAGAAAATAAAGTGAAAATAATAAGATGTGATAATGGAACGGAATTAAAAAATGCTAACATTGAAATGTTTTGTGCACAGAAAGGGATAGCTCATCAGTTCAGTGCTCCCAGAACCCCTCAACAAAATGGAGTTGCTGAAAGGAAGAATAGAACACTGATTGAAGCTGCTCGTTCTATGTTAGCTGATGCAAAATTCCTATCACTTTTTGGGATGAAGCTATATCAACTGCGTGTTTTGTTCAGAACAAAATCTTAATTGTGAAAGATAAAATGAAAACTCCATATGAGTTAATGTTTGGCAGAAAACCGAACATAAACTTTTTAAAATTATTTGGTTGTCGTGTTATGATTCTTAATTCAAATGAGCAATTAGGAAAATTTGAAGCAAAATCTGATAATGGATTTTTCGTTGGATACTCATCTTTTTCAAAAGCCTATCGAGTGTACAACTCTAGGACGAATATAATTCTTGAAACATTCAACATTAAATTTCTGGAAAATTCTTTTCCATCAGTTTCAAATGGTCCAGCATGGTTATTTGATTTAGATTCATTATCAAACTCTATTCAATCTAACTTGTTTAATCAATCAAATTGTCTTGATTCTACAGGTAAGAAGAACTCTAAAGGAGATCTTGGATCTTTCAGTGAGGATTTAGATTCTGACGGCCCAGATGATTCTAGCTCAGACTACCTATTTTATCATTTGTTAAGGACTCAACAATACGATTCAATGATAATAATCATTCTAATACAGCTTCAGATCATTTAGTCTCTTTTGATCAGGAAGACTCACAACCAATTCCTAATGATGGTAATGAGTTTGTGCAACCTGAGTCTGGAACATCATCCATCTCTGGCGATGCAGTTGATACTGGTAACTTTGATTACTTTATTAACTCACCAACTCAAGTTCCAAATTTCAATCCACATTCTTCTAATTTGTTACATCAGCTTTCCAACTTAAACAAAACAAATCTGGATGTGAATGTTCAATGTGATGAGATTCCAACATCTCGTATTCACAAGAATCATCCAATTTCTCAGATTATTGGTCCATTGAATGAGAGAACAACAAGGAGTAAATCAGAACAAGCAACTTGTGCTTATACTCTTGTTTTCTTTCTCAAATTATTCCTAAAAATGTTACCGAAGCATTAAAGGATAATGGTTGGATAGAAGCCATGCAAGTAGAATTACTTCAATTTCGCAAACAAGAAGTATGGAATTTAGTGGATTTACCTGAAGGAGAATATGCTATAGGCACGAAATGGTTGTTTTAGAATAAGACTGATGATCGTGGTGTAGTAATAAGGAACAAAATGAGACTAGTTGCACAAGGGTACATACAGGAAGAAGGGATAGATTATGATGAAGTGTTTGCACCAAATGCAAGACTTGAATCCATTCGAGTTTTCCTGGCTTATGCTTCATTCATGAAATTTAAGGTGTATCAAATGGATGTAAAGGGTGCATTTCTATATGGTCCTATCACTGACGATGTGTTTGTGAAGCAACCTACGGGATTTGAGGATGCGGAATTTCCACATCGAGTATATAAGCTGAGTAAAGCTTTATATGGACTTCATCAAGCCCCTAGAATTTGGTATGAGACATTATCACAACACTTAATCCAACATGGATACACAAGAGGGAAAATGGATCCAACTTTATTCATAAAGAAGGATAATGATGATCTCTTATGTGTACAAGTGTACGTTGATGATATCATATTTGGTTCTACCAGTCCAAGATTGTGCAATGAATTTGAAGAAATCATGAAATCTCGGTTTCAAATAAGTTCTATGGGAGAGATTAATTTCTTCCTTGGACTTCAAGTCAAGCAAACTGACGATGGAATTTTTATCAATCAAGAGAGGTTTGTTGACAAGCTCTTGAAGAAATTTAAGTTGCAAGACTGTCAGTCCATACGTACTCCAGCAGATTTTAACACCAAGATGAACCTGATCTAAAAGGGAAATCTATTGACCAAACGTTATACAGATCAATGATTGGTTCTTTGATGTATCTTACTTCATCTAGACCAGACATTATGTATGCAGTTTGTGTTTGTTCCAAGTATCAATCAGACCCGAAAGAATCTCACTTAATTGCTGTCAAAAGGATATTCAGGTATCTCAAAGGTAAACCAGCTTTAGGGCTTTGGTATCCTTACGAGGGTAACTTTGAACTACATGGATACACAGATAGTGATTATGGTGGATGTTGTCAAGATAGAAAATCTACTATGGGTGGGTGTCGATTTCTTGGTCCCCGATTAGTCTCGTGGCAATTTAAGAAACAAACAAATGTCTCTGTTTCAACTGCGGAAGCTGAGTACATTACTGCATCAGCAGGATGTTCCTAAATCCTCTGGTTGCAAAATCAACTACTAGATTATGGGTTCAATTTTCTTAAAACACCTATTTATATTGATAACACTGCTGCTATGTTCATTACAGCTAATCTTGTTCAACATTCAAAAACAAAACATATCGAAATTCGATATCATTTTCTCAGAGATAACTCTGAAAAAGGATTAATCATATTGATTCAAATTGCAATAGAAAAACAGTTGGTAGATCTATTTACTAAAGCCTTCCTACCAGGACGGTTTGAGTATTTAGTAGACTCAATGGTCTTATTAATCATATGTGTACTCTCTAAATCAAAAGATCATCATAAGTGATCCTCTCAATGTTAATTGCATGTTTGTATTTTGTATATGTGTGATTTTTGTTTTCTTAGAAAAACCAAATACAAAAGTATAAATCAAAACTCCACAAATAGAGTCTTTTTCTTATTGCTAGTTTAATTTTTTTAAGAAAAGAATATGTTTATGCAATATGTGAGAAATGATAGTACATTAGTGAGATCAGTTGCATTCTTCACTCACTGATAAAGTCTGACATGATTAGATATGATGTGTAGACAATATCATGCTACTATACTGAAAAAGTAAATTCTTATGATCATGCTAAATCTTAATGCTTGTGTGTATTCATCTGAGTACTTTTGAGATGTTTTGGCTTCTCAGATTGATTGCTTGTTAAGTTACACCACTCACACCTGTTGGTAATGTGATTAATCATAAGATCTGTTACAAAGCATCATATCACTTCTCTGTTATGAGTCATCATAGACCTGAAGTGCTGAGAAATCCTTTGTTGTAAGTGATTACAGACCTGGATCTTCTCTTTGATGCAAAGATGCCTATGTGCACAAACTATTCAAATGAATAGTTAGAGCTGATCAAATGGTTATCCATGATCATTCTTTATTAATTTAAGTAACATGAACTCTGGTGATACATACATATGTTTCAGGTAACAAGTTGAGTATGTGTTCTTTATTGCATGTCATGATGATAGTTGAGCTCTCTCAGTCTCTGTATGCTTTACATCATGTCATATCTAAATATACCCTAATGAATCCAAGAATTAAAAAAGTAAGTGAGTTGAAAATTTGTCAAAAACACTCATTTTCCTTCCTTTGTCTTGTGTCTCCTTTGCCGTGATATCACTGACTTGGAACACACTTGATCAGGATTTATTCATTGTCTATGACTATTCATAAATTTTTTTATTTTAATGTATGATCTGATTATTGATATGATCTCTCTGCAGACATTAATTATTTTGTTTATATTAGATTTTGATTCTGCTTTCATTTTAAATTTATGCATGTTTTCTGTGTGTGAAAGCAATTTAAAAATGAAATGGTTGCTGTTATTATGTTACCTTAGAAAACTTATAAGTTATTCAAATTTAAAAGTTTAGGGGGAGTAATAAATGAAATAGTTTTTCTCAGAAAATCAAAATCAAAGTTAAAATGTTGAATTGAAAGGATGATGCTATATGTTTAAAGTGTATGTGAATTTGAAAAGTAACTTTTGAAAATGATAATATGAACCTATATAAATTTGCAAGTGGAAATGCTTCTTTCAAAAGTTGAAAAAGATATTTGATTTTGTTTTGAGACTAAAATGAAGGGAAAGATAAATTTTAAAAAGTTAAACAACAAGTGAAGAATTAAAAATTGTTAAAAATTACATTTGAGTGTGCAAAATGTAAAAAGTCAAATTTGAAGAACTAAAAGAAAAATTTTGGGAAATTCAAAAATATGCTTACAATGTTTAAATATTAGTATGAAATATTACTAATATGTTTAAACAGTGTGTAGGTGAAGATTTTTGAAAAACACAAGTGCAAGACTCATCAAAGTCAACTCAATACGTCTAAATAGGAGCATGGTGAACTTTCAGGATTTATAGAAGTGTTGGGTGTTTTTTCATATTCCCATGCGCCTAGACAGTTACAATAAGTCCATGAGTTTAATCAAGTGTTGGGCGTTTTACACAAACCCATACGCCTAAATGGTGATAATGAGTCTAATTTTAACCAAGTGTTGGACGTTTTAAAAGTCACATGCGTCTACACAGTGTCGAAATGTTTCAAGTGTTACAAGTTAGACGTTTCAGGAACTTCATGCGGCTGAACAGTGCAAAAGCGCCTAACAGTGCTTTTGCGTCTGAATAGTTCTCATGCGTCTGAGTCAAAACGCACAAACAGTGTTCATGCATCTCATTATTTTGTGAAATTTAGGGTTTCATACGCACAAACTGTGCTCATGCGTCTAAAATTTCACTTAATATAAATTGAACACTTACATTTGTTTCTCATTCACACTCAAAATTCTCCAAAAACAAATCTCTGAACTATCGACTCTCAGTCATCATCGAAGTCTCAGATTCTTAGTGATTGCAACAAATCTTGTCGATTGTTAGATATTATTTGAGTTCATAAACGTGAGTTTGTGATTCAAATCAGTAGATTTTGGTTAAAACATGATGATTGGCATAGTCGTTTGACAGCTATTTTGGCGTTCGAACATATAACATTCAAAGTTTAACTAATCAAATCTTAATCATATCTAATATCGACTCTGGATTGTTGATATGTATCGAATTTGAGCAATTTGATATATAGGTTATCGACTGAAATTGTAAATGATATTGATTATAGATTGATCAGTCAGTTCTTCGAAGGAAGAAGAAGAAGATGAAGAGTCAGAATTCAAATTTTGAACAAAAATAAAAAAAATAGATAAAAAGTAGATAAATCAGAATTTAAATACTTGATTAATAAAATTGATAGATACCAAATTAAATTCATAAGTCAAAAGTCAAAATCATAAGTCAAAATTGAATTCAATATTACGAAATTGCAAATTCATATGTAAAATGTTCTAATATTCTTTTTCTCTATGTTTTGCAGATGGCAGCTTTGAAGTTTGAGCCTAAACATAATGTTGCTGCATTCTTAGATGATGAAAACAAAGAAGCTGTTGGTTATGAAGAAATTATAAGATTTCTGCTAAGATCAAAATATGTCTATGCAATGTGTGCAAGACTAATGATTCATGCAAGGATGATCAAAAGATTCTGGAGAACAGCAGAAGTAGAAAGAGATGAAGAAGGGCATAAAGTTTTAAGAGCTTTCATTACATCTGATAGAATGCTTGAAGTGTCTGAACAAGCAATCAGAACAACACTTAAACTTGGTACAAATGACCCAGAAGACTTATCTGAGTATACTTTCAATGAATGTAGAGATGTATTTCTACAAATGGGTCATCCTGATCACTTCCCTAAGAAACAATTCTTCAGAGCAAGAGTATATAAACACTAGAAATTATTGTGTTATATATTTTAACATTGCATGTCCAAATGAAGTGCTGGTTGGGATTCATTCCCAGTGGACATCGCATCTCCTATCATTGCTCTAGCCACAAACAGAAGGTTTAACATGGCAAAGTTGGTAATGAATGGATTCATATTCAATCTCGAAAGTGGAAAGAGAAACAAATACTTGATGTATCCAAGATTTCTCCAACTGCTGATTAATGAAGAAAATCCAGATTTATATGTTGAAGGAGTTAAAGGAGATAAGTTGCAATTAGAGCACATGTCTGAAGCTGTGTATAAGAGACTTGCTATGATTACTGGTGCTCAAAACATTCCATTATTTGATTATATAAGGAATGTAGCTATGGATGAAGTAGACAACAATCAACAACACTATCATTTATCTGAAGATGAATCAATATATCCAAATGATCTTATTGAGGATGTTATAGATGATATGATTGATGATGATGATGAAGAAAGTGTTGATGAAGCTACTGAAAACTCATCAGATGATGATAATGATGATAATAATGATGATGATGATGGTAATGATGGTGCAACTGAAGCGCATCAAGAAGAAATTGATGAAAGGAATGATGATGATAATGTCAATGAACCTCAAAACTTAGCTGAAGAAACTAATGATGCTGATATTCATGCTGATTCTGTACATGAAGAAGATTCACAAAATCAAACTTTTGATTTTGATTTCATGATGTAACACCCCGAAAAGTCGAAACGAGTCATTAAGGATAATGGGCTTAATTAATGGGTATTTAATAAAAGAAGGAAATGGGTTATGGGCCAAATTGGGTTTATGGACAAGAGCCTAAGTGATTAAGGCCCATAATCAGCCCTTAACCTACCCAAATCAGCCTCCATCTCCATCATTACAACCCTAGCCACCAAAATTCGTAGAGAGAGAAAGTAGAGAGAGAAAGTGAAGAAAACTCAAGATTTGAAGCTTCTAAGGTGAAGAGATTGAAGATCTGGGTGTTGGAGCATCAAGATCTAAGAAAGAAGCAACAAATCCAGGTAAGAATCGACCTCTAAACCCTTCTGTAGATCAAACCCGGATTCTAGGGTTTTGGGTTTTGAAAAGTTGCAAAGAATTGCATAAAGGTCACATTTTTACGTATGAAAACATGTATAAAGCTTAGATTTAGCCTCATGGATGATAAACTAAGAGATTGGACGTAAAAAGTTATGATTTTGGGTTAAAAACGGACTGGTTCGTAATTTTTATGCGATCTGCGAAACTGTATGTTCATCCAGCGAATTTGCATATTCAATCAGCGAAACTGTGGATCTTCCTGCGAAATTATAGTTTCGCAGGTAGTTTCACAGACATGTTTTTCCAACGAAAGTTGGGCGAAACTGGCAGCGAAGATGCCAGCGAATGTGCTAGCGAAACTAGCAGCGAAACTGCTGGTGAAACTAGCAGCGAAAGTGTTGGCGAATCTAGCTGCGAAATTGCTGATCTTACAGCGAAATTAGCAGCGAATTTAGGCAGAAAATTAACCCCTTAGAGCGTTAACTTATCTGCAGGTTGTGTAGTGGGATCCTAGCCTAGAAAGCTTAGTCTAGAGGTTATTCGTGGTATCCAAGTGAGTACTAGATCCCCTATTTTATAAGTTTTTCCATGTATTGGTGCTATTATGCATACTAAATTTACGTTCTTAAATGACCAAGATTTTAAGGGGTTTTAACAGGAAGAACGATTTTTCTATAAGTAAATTTTTCAGCCCGGCCCCAGCCAGGGGCGTTGCCCCTTGGACCCCACTAGGGGCTGCTGCCCCTAGGACCCCGCTGTCAGGGGCTGCCGCCCCCGAACCCCTGCTGTCCCACGGGGGGTCGGTTATGTTTTATGATGATTAGTACTTGGTTTGTTGTGTACTTGATAAATTAAGTATTATATACTAAAGTGGAAGATGATATTAATGAAAAGCGAAACTTAATGAATGTTACCCCCGGGCCCGTTTGATGATGAAAAGTCTTGCAAGCACTATGATAGACTTCACTTATGTGAGTCTAATGTATGATGATGGATCTGTATTCATGAGCGGGCTATGTGCCTTGCAGTGTGGATAACTGTCGGGGGTTAGCTACCGTATTCATGTGTACCGACAGGGATTGGCAATTGTTGTCAATCAACATGGAGCTCTTGCTTTGTGCAAACTCGTTTATGATGAAAGTGAAAGATAATGAAAGAATGAAAGATAATGAACATGCTTATTATGATGCAAGTAATGTTATATTCTATGTTGTATGCATGGTCATTATATGAAGGATAAAGTTTATATTTTCTTATAATATTTAAAACTAGAACTCGCTCAGCAAAGATGACTTTTATGCATAATAGTTGGCAGGTAAGTGCTGATGCTGAGGATGGCACACGGAGCTACTTGGGGAGCTATGGATGGCATTCCTATTTATGAAATATTTATTGTAATTTAAGAACAATTAGCATGTTTTGTTTGAAATTAAAGGACAAATGTATGAGTACAATATGGTTTCTAAGTTTTAAATGAATGTCTAATTATTTCCGCTGCAATGTTTTATTATTAAACTGATTTTATGCTATGATTAACCAACTGTGAGGCTTCCCGGGAACGGGGCCTTACACATGAATGATATTTTATATGAACCAGTGTTTCAAGCTGAAGTGAATGAAGAAGTTGAAGAAATTCATGTTAGTAGAACACACAATGTGTCAGTACAAACAGAGGAGATAGTTGATATAGATGAGATGAAGAACTTGAAAGAAGAAAATTTGATTAAAGAGAAAGAAATTGAAGAATTAAAGTTGAGAATGAAAGATTGAAAGAGATGAATATATCTTTGAAAATGAAATTCAAAAGTTAAAGGATGAAAATTCTAAGATGTATGATGAAAATTTACTGAAAGATGAAAAACTTTTGATCTATGCAAAGACAAAGAAGATGTTATCAAAAATTTCAAAGTTATGATAAAGGATTATGACATTTTGAAGAGAAATTCAAGAAATTATCTAATGAAAATGAAAAATTGAAAGATGAATTAGTAAAGGAAAAAGAATCTCAAAAGCCTATCTCACCAGATCAAATGATAAGGTCTGAGATGATTGTTGAAGAGAATCCTGAGGTGATCAAAAGAAAAAGGAAACTTGATGAGGAAGCAGCTACAATTTTAACTGAGTCATCTTCAAAAGTACAAAGAATAGAAGAAACTGTTGAAGAGCAAAACATTCAAGAACAAATTGAAGCCTTAGAAGGCATTGAAGAATTTTACAATGATGTTTGGTATAATGATGATGTTTTAGATGAAGAAGACATAGATGAAGCTCAATTTGTATCAAATTTCTCTTCACAAGAACCAACTCAAGATCAAGATGAAATTCCACAAGACTTTGAAGATAGATACAACTACCTTGTGAAGATAAAATACAATAGAGTATTTTTGGATGGACTGACTGTTTCTCAAATAAATTATGAATATGAGAAATGCATTACTGCAGAGTCAGTTGCTCCTATTGATCCAAATGAGATTGTAATTGAACATGGTGAATGGAATAGAGCTAAAGAAAGTATTAATGTAGAAGAATTATCAAGCTCTGAGCTGCACCATCCTGATCCTGATGATATGAGTATTCCAGCTTGAAGGTCTTGGTTGCAAGCTAGGAATTACCCATAGAGAAAACTGAAAAGATTACAATCTGTATCTTTGAGGAATCTTGTTAGAAGCTTTCAAGAAACTGAAAAACAATCAAAGAAGATGATCATTCTTGATACTGATAATCCTTAATACCTTGAGATTACCAAAAGAACAAGAATGTTGAAGCCTCAAGAGATTAAACAGATGGCAAGAAAATCAGATGCTCATGATAGCCGAAAAGATCTGATTAAAATCTTTTCTGATCCTGAAAGACAAGCATATAAAGCCACATCTGAACAAAGACAAATTTTTGATAATGGCAGATCAACTGGAGACTTGGTGAGAAATGTATTACAAAGAGGACAGTCAGTTGCTGAGTTGTTAAATGCTATGATTGCTCTCGACTTCACAAATCAAGTAAAGATAATAGCATGGAAGTATGATGATATATTTGATGTATTTTTGATAAAAAGAGTAAATGCAGTTTGTGATGTATATCATTTTTACTCAAGCATCATTAAACTTCCAGTGCACGACTTGAAAGAGTTAAACAGATTACTTCTGATCAATCCATCTGATTCTAAACTTGGTAAAATGATGACACAATTATTAAGAAGTGGAATGGATAGATCAAGTAATTTTCTTAAAACAAGATGTGATCAAGAAGACAAAGAGTACTTTGCAACTTTAAAGAAGAACAAAAAGCTCAAAGGATTACAATCTGAAGAAGAACATCTCATGATAGAATTTTGTGACAAGTACTTTGAAAAAGTCACAACTCCTGGTCAAAAGGTGATTGATGGTGATCAGAAGTCAAAGCCAATTCTCAGATGGTTCTATAACACCGAGACTTTTGAGCTTAAACTGGTCTGAAATCTCGAACGATGGGATAAGGATATGATTACATTATTTGATGCTTTTGAACTGAAGCTATTGCATCCAAGTTATATATCCTTTTTGTCTGTGCAAAAGTTTGAAAAGGTATCTCCAAAGATTGCAGAGCAAGATAAGAAGTATTTTCTTTCTATCATCAATGTGATGAATGCTGCAATGGAAAGAATATAATTAAGGAAAGCTCTTGCTTATGCAAACATTGTTAAGAAAGACATCAAAGGCATTGAATTCATGAGAATTTCAAGAAAAGGAGTATTAGAAATATACTAAAAGGAAAGTCAGAATCCTATTGAGTTATATGCTAATATTGATATTACATGTCTATCAAAAGATACATTGGAAAGAATGAGCAAAATGGAGATAAAGACAAATGAAGCAAAACCAGAACAAGGCATTCTTGCTAGCAAATTTAAGTTTGCAATTGCTAATGCTTTGAAAGAACACGAGATGTATAAAAAGAAACCAATGTTCAAGATCAAAGAAGAACCTGAAGATTTCTTTGAGTGCTGAAAATTGAAGATTGAAGATAGAAGATAGAAGATAAAAGTTGAAAATTGAAGATTGAATATTTTGAAGACCGAAGACCATGTAAATCGTAGGGGGAGTATTGTTAGTTCTCTAGAAAGATTAACATGTTGTCTTTAGGTGTCTTTTTACTATTTGTAATAGTAGAGGGACTAGTTTTGTAATTTTGTTAGTTCCTTGTGTTTCATTATAAATAGCTTAGACTTGTAGCAATTAAATAGAGACGAAACTGCTTACCTACTTTGTAATTTGTCTTTGCTTGATATTAATGAAACTGTGAATTTTGTTGATATCTTGCTTGATTTGATTACTTTGTTTGTATTTCTTTGAATTGTGTTCATACATCATCATAGATTGGTACATTTGATCCTATCACTTTGAAATATCTTCTGAAGCCAATTTGCCTTTGGAAGCTTTTTCTTCAGAACTTCCGAAGCAAATAACCTTCGGAAGATTTCTCGACTTCCAAGAAAACTACTTTTTGGGCAAAAGTAAACTACTTTTTAGATGTGGGACTGACATTCGGATTTCAAAGTTTATCCTCTGTGATTAACTTTGTCTCAAATCCTTTTCACATAAATAACCAACGGTTCCCCCCCCCCTCTTTCACTATCTTCTTCAATTACACTATTCCTCAAACCTAAATTCTCCCAAACCGCCTTTGTTCTTCATCTTTCTTCATCTTTAAGCTTTTCAAATGGCCAACCTAAACCATAGAAACAACCCAGATTTCTCCATGCAACTTCATAGGCAACATAACCAGGTTGCTCTGTTAAGCTCTGAGAAATATGAAAGTTTCTCAAAGATTTACCGTTTCTTAGCTCTATCCAACTACTTCACCTCCCTAACTATTGATCCTACTCTCTATGAGGATCATCTGCTTGAATTCTGGAAGACCTGCCAAGAGGTCATGGATGGGGAGATGGCACTGTCTACCACAGTGCAAGGAAGGACAATCTTCATCACACCAGCCATCATCAACACTCACTTGCAGCTGGATGATGAAGAAGGTGAGTTGTCCTTCCCAAAGGGAGCTGTAAATTATTCCTTTGAGCAAATGAGCTATGAGGGAGATTTCTATGTAAAGACCTTCAGGAAAGGGAAGGTCTCATCCCAGTGAAAATACCTGCTTCATGTGGTTATCCACAGCTTGTCAAACAAGCATGGAGGGTGGGACCAGATTCTTGAGGATCTCTCCTTCATAGTAAATGGAATGGATTAAGGGGTCTAGTTAGGTACTCTCAGTTTGTTTATATATATTTACTTGCTAACTTGGACTACTTAGAGTATTATATGTTTCCTAGATATGTTTAACACATTCTCAACTATGAACCGGGCTCACAGTTGAGGGAGACAGATAATATTCTTAAATTGGGACAGATTAAGCCCGGCATCTTTAAAATTATGAAGAAGCCAACTGTAGGCTTCTCAGGGGTAGAAACAGCCCTTGTCCCAAAAAGTTAGAGCTCATTGCTCAAGGTGACAACCTAGCAACACAAGCTAGTGTTGAACCCACACCTTCTACCTCCCAACCACCAAAAAGGCCACAAATCACCCTCACCTACCAAATAAAATCCAAACGAACCCCCGCACAAGCTATTGAGTCTTTACAGGCCCCCATATACTCACCCATACAGGAGGAAGTGGACAATAGAGCTTCCACTTCTCTTGAGGAGCAAACCACTCCCATCTCTTCAAGAATCAAGGATGTGGTTCCTCATGCTCACCCTGATGAGCTCACAAGCGAAACTGACTTAAGCCTTAACTCTGAGTTTCAACACTCAAGTGAACAACCTTCAGGGACAGTTACCATTCCCAGCCTTTAGACTTAAATCAACCCATTCCCAACCTCTCATTCTATACTGATGAAGACTTAGGTTTCAGTGGGTACCATGAGTTTTTCTACTCTTCCCCTACTCAAAGAGAGATGAGTACTCCTGAGTCTCTTTTGTCTAGCCCACATCAGTCACCCATCACTGAGGTCGATACTTCTGAACCTGTTCATGATATCCATATGGAAGAGGCTCTCACTTCTGCAAGTGATTACATCATTAAGACCTCAACCATGGCAACTCAGCCCATTGACACTTCAACTTAGGCTGTTATATGCAGAGGAAATCCAACAGCCAAGAACTTAAAGCTGGTGGTGAGAGAGAGGACATTAGTCCAATCATATCATCCCCTAATGATTGTTCTGATGATGATGAGAGGAATCTGAGACAAAAGGTGCAAAAACTGTGAAAAACATGCTCTTATTTAGTCTCTAAGGTTAGTCACCTTGAATCTCAGGTGACTACCCTGCAAAATAGGGTCAATGATCAGCAACTTGAGATGTCTTATCTCAGGGAAAAACTAGTTGGGAGACCTTTAAGGGGAGCTCAACCATGAACACAAGAACATGTGAATGTGATTGACCTAACTCCTAGCTCACCTATGCAAGAGGGTGATGCTACCAAAAAGGAGGAGAAAGTCATTATAGTTACAAAACCTCGGAGTTCTTCAGGGAGTATGGACATTGAGGACTCACCATCCTCACTTGCAATTGTGCATACTCAGTAACTTCCTCAAGTTCACATTAATGTGGACATTATAGACTCTATCATTAGGAGTCTCTTTGAGGAAGGCATTCCAAGGGCTATGTCATCTTCACCTCAGGGAACCTCAAACTACATTATTAGGTGGATGTATGATGCTGATAGAAGAGCCCTCATTCTTCATAGACTTCAAGGGCAGCAATAAGTATTTAATTTTCAGTCCTTGAACTACTATGAAGGTCTTGACCTGATCAACATGCCACTTGTCAACCCAAGTCAATCAAGACAAGCTGACACGTTAGCACTTAGGATTCAAGACAGAATTACTGAAGAGTTCAGTCTTAGAA
Source organism: Flaveria ramosissima (assembly GCA_025215565.1). Lineage (NCBI taxonomy): Eukaryota > Viridiplantae > Streptophyta > Magnoliopsida > Asterales > Asteraceae > Flaveria > Flaveria ramosissima. The sequence continues at coordinate 34,714,892 of CM046029.1, forward strand.
GGAGACACAGGCAATCAGGTAATGTCATTGGTCAACTGGATGTTGAGGCAGACCCTGAGATTAGCTTCAAAGGGAAAACATTGGCTGAAGGCCCAGTGATAGAGTCTGAGAGCCCTGTCAAACCAACAACTGCTTCAGAAATTCATTCCCTCAGTGAAACACCTGCTGGTGAAGGTGTCTCACAACCTCTCTCTTGCCAGAGCTTAGATGCTACACCAATCAATGAAGGCCAAAGCTCTCTCCACCCTGTGTCACAAAGGTCTATGGGTGACAAAGGGAAAAGGATTCTAACTCCTGAGGAGATTGAGGAGGAGGAGAGAGAGAGGAAGCTAAGGGAAGAAAGTTCCTCTATGTCTTCAGGCTTTATGCAAGCTGCAATCAGGGCTGCCCCCAGACCAAACACTCAAGATGATGAGTTGAGGGCAGTCAGGATTACTTACCTGCAGACTAGGAACTATGACATAGATGAGATTATATCTCTCCCCTTAGAGCAATTAGATGAACTGGCTGACATGGAAGTGTCAAGAGAGATGAAGGAAGTAGAGGATGCAAGGCTACTTCTCCAATTCAAAGAGGAGAAAAGACAGAAAAGGTTATACAAGCATGTTCCAACTCTCTTCCCAGTTCAAGAAAGCCCTGTGCAAGAGGCTGTGGCAGCTACACAAGAACCTCAGGTGGAGAAGTAAACAGATAGGCAAAATATGGTGTAACCTTTAAGTCTGATGCAAACCAAAACATCCAAAGTCTCTCTGCAAGCAATGCACTAAAGAACTGAAGTAGAATTGCTTCGGAAGTTTTACACCATGCACTAGAAATATTCTAAGTGTAAAATCTTCTGAAGCCAAGATCAATATCTTCCGAAGCCAAATATGAAGTCTTCCGAAGCCTCAGAGACAAAGTCTTCTGAAGCTTCATCTTATGAAGACAGATTTCTTCCGAAGACTTTTAGTAGCGTGCTTTATCTGATGTACTGTTCCATAAAGCTGGACACCTTTCCGCTGCATCTCTATAAAGTCACCAACTTACAGAAGTTGGTGAAAAGGTCCATGCTTTTGGTAACTGTACACTGAGGTCTTGAGTCTGTAACTTTTTACTTTATGTACTTTACCCTTTTTGTAATAGATAAGGATGTTAGCTATGGCATGTCATAGTCACAACGTCAAAAGGCAGATATGCCTTTTGATTCTACAATTGATTTTGTTTGTGTCTAGTCAATTGTATCCAGCTGGCTTTCAAAGTATAGACGACTGTAGGTTGTAGTATAAGTATTCCATGTTCTAGTATCTTTCTTCATGCTTTGTAACACTTGTAATAGAACTTGAGAAAGCAATATACTGCATCCTTGAAACCCAAATCTCTTGTTCTGTCTCTTACTTGTTACTTGTGTTCTTAGTATCATTATTGTGGTTAATCCAGTTTATTGTTTGATTAAGTTTGGTTAATCTCCTCTTTGTGTTGTTGTGTTGTAAGTGACCACCCTTCACCGGTCCTGCAATTGGTATCAAAGCTTTTCAGGGTCTTGATATAAGATCTCACCATCTTAAGATCCCTTACACACACACAAATACTAAACTTTCAAATGGCATCCATTTCAAAGACTGATATGGAAACTGGAACCATGAACAAGTCCCCACTAATCACTCTTGATGACTTTGATACCTGGTGTATGAGAATGGAAGGTTTCATCACGTCTCTAGACTTAAGAATGTGGGAATCTGTTGAAAATGGACCTTTCATACCCAGCACTCCTTCTACTACTGGTACTGGTATGATCCCCAAAGATGTGGCTAACTACTCTGATGAAGATAGGAAGAGAGTAGAGATTGATAGAAAAGCCATGACTGCTCTTCAAACTGCCCTTCCAAACTCTGTGTACAGAGGTTTCAAGAAGTGCAAAATAGCTAAACAGCTGTGGGATGCACTAAATCTGATGTATGAAGGCTCCTCTGAAGCCAAGGAGAACAAGAAGGATCTCCTAAAGCAGCAGTTTGAAAACTTCACCTTCAAAACAGGTGAAACCATGACTCAGTAATACTTTAGGTATGTTGAGATAGTGGATACCCTTGTGGATGGAGGAGTTCCTCTTGAAAGCAGAGACATTGTAAGGAAGATCATGTCCTCACTTCCTAGGCAATGGACACACTATTGTGTGGTGATCAAGAGGACTGAAAATCTCAAAACTCTTACTCTGACAGAGTTATATGGGATTCTCAGTGGCTACCAGATGGAGATGAACATGCAAGGTTCATCTGGCAACTCCAACAATCAATTGGGTTCAACCCTGCATGTGGTTTAAAGGGATAGCATAGAACCCCAACATCATCTCATATGCTACCCTGACAACTCACCAAAGGGTCCTTTCATCACCTTCCCAGAGACACCCAGGGATAACTACACTCAAGGAAGCCCATTCTAAGAGACAAGCTCTTCTCAAGCCTTTGTGTCTTCTGATGAAAGTTGTGGCAACTCTCTTTTCACTCTTGAAGACTTGGATTGTATCCATCCAGATGATCTGGAATATATGGAAATAGTCCAGCAAATGGCTCTTCTCACTCATAGAGCCAAGAAGTTCTACAAGAGAACTGGAAGGAGGTTTCCAAGCAATGCAACCAGTGGAAAGTTTGGCTTGGATAAAAGCAAAGTCAAGTGTTACAACTGTAACTTGATGGGCCATTTTTGTAGAGAGTGTAAGGCACCTAAAACAAATGGTGGCCAAGCACAAACCAGACCAAACTACACTGACAAAGCCCCTCAGAATGACAAGCCAAAGCAACAAGCTGCTGTTGCTGTTGAAGAAGGAGGCTTTGACTAGAGCTTTCAGGTGGAAGATGCCTCTCCAAACCAAGCACTAATGGCAGATCATGATGAAGCCAAGGTATTGGAACATCTCTGTACTCCTGAATGCATTGCTAAGGTTAACAGATACAGGTACTATAATTTGGAAAGGAGATCTGATCTTGAGTCCTTAAACATTTTAAAATCTGATTTTAGAAAGTCTGAAAATGATTATAAACTAAAGATAGAGGACTTAGAGAAAACCATTTCAGTTCTAAAACATGAACATACAGATTTTAGGACTCAAATCAAAGATCTCATTACCAAGCTGACTGAGTGCCAGGCTGAGCTTGTGATCAGCAAAGCCTGGGCAGAAAAGAGTGTTCTTGAAGAAGAGACCTTCAAGAACATGATATCCTCATCCCTGCACAACAAGGTGTGTTATTAATATAGACAGGGACTGGGATCCAATGAGATAGCTCCTCCACACACAATCTTGTCTGTAAGATCTCCTAGGTGTGGAACTTGTGAAGATGAGCTTCCTCTCATAGTATAAGTGAAGAGGATGAAGAAGAGATAGTGAAGAATTCCTCTGAGAAGAGTGAAGAGGAGGATTCTAAGAAGGGCCACTATTGTAAGGATTCCTGAAGTCTGATGCAATCCAAAACAGCCTAAGTGTCTCAGCAACATGCACTAAGTACTGAAGAGAAGAATGCTTCGGAAGTTTTACACAAAGCATTAGAAAATACTCTAAGTGTAAAATCTTCCGAAGCCAAGACCAATATCTTCCGAAGCCAAACATGAAGTCTTCCGAAGCTTCAACCTATGAAGACAGATTTCTTCCGAAGACTTTTAGTACACATGCTTTATCTGATGTACTGTTCCATAAAGCACCTTTTCCGCTACATCTCTGTAAAGTCACCAACTTACATGAGTTGGTGAAAAGGGCCTTGCTTTTGGTAACTGTACATTGAGGTCTTGAGTCTGTAACTTTCCACTTCATGTACTTTATCCTTTTTGTAATGTATAAGGATGTGAGCTATGGCATGTCATAGTCACAAGGTCAAAAGGCAGATATGCCTTTTGATCCTACAATTGATTTTGTTAGTGTCTAGTCAATTGTATCCAGCTGGCTTTCAAAGTATAGCCGGCTGTAGGTTGTAGTATAAGTATTTCAAGTTCTTGTATCTTTCTTTATGCTTTGTAACACTTGTAAAAGAACTTGAGAAAGCAATATACTGCCTCCTTGAAACCCATACTCTCTTGTTCTGTCTCTTGCTTTACTTGTGTTCTTTGTATCACTTTGGTTAACCCAGTTTACTGTTTGATTAAAGTTTAGTTAGTCTCCTCATTGTGTTGTTGTGTTGTAATTGTGTTTAAGCCCTTAAACGGTCCTGCAATTGGTATCAGAGCTTTCCAGGCTCTTGATATAAGATCTAACCATCTTAAGATCCCTCACACACACAAAAGCTAAACTTTTCAAATGGCTTCCATCTCAAAGACTGATATGGAGACTGGAACCATGAACAAATCCCCACTGATCACTCTTGATGATTTTGACACCTGGTGCATGAGGATGGAAGGCTTCATCAGGTCTCTTGATTCAAGAATGTGGGAATCTGTTGAGAATGGACCTTTCATACCCAGCACCCCCTCTGCTACTGGTGCTGGTATGATTCCTAAAGATGTGGCCAACTACTCAGATGAAGATAGAAAAAGAGTAGAGATTGACAGGAAGGCCATGACTGCTCTTCAGACTGCTCTCCCAAACTCTGTATACAGAGGTTTTAAGAAGTGCAAGACAGCCAAACAGCTGTGGGATGCACTGAAGCTGATGTATGAAGGCTCCTCTGAAGCCAAGGAGAACAAGAAAGATCTTCTGAAGCAGCAGTTTGAGAATTTCACCTTCAAAGCAGGTGAAACCATGACTCAACAATACTTCAGGTATGTTGAGATTGTGGATACCCTAGTGGATGGAGGAGTTCCTCTTGAGAACAGGGACATTGTAAGGAAGTTCATGTCCTCACTTCCTAGGCAATGGACACACTATTGTGTGGTGATCAAGAGGACTGAGAACCTTAAGACTCTTACTCTTACAGAGTTGTATGGGATTCTCAGTGGATACCAGATGGAGATGAACATGCAAGGTTCATCTGGCAACTCCAACAATCAAATGGGTTCAGCCCTTCATGTGGTTGAAAGGGACAGCATAGAACCCCAACATCATCTCATATGCTACCCTGACAACTCACAAAAGGGTCCTTTCATCACCTTCCCGGAGACACCAAGGGAGAACTTTACTCAAGGAAGCCCATTCCAAGAGACAAGTTCTTCTCAAGCCTTTGTGTCTGCAGATGAAAGCTGTGGAATTATCTTTTCACTCTTGAAGACCTGGACTGTATCCATCCAGATGACCTGGAATACATGGAGATAGTTCAGCAGATGGCTCTCCTCACTCACAGAGCCAAGAAGTTCTACAAGAGGACAGGAAGAAGATTTCCAAGCAATGCTACCAGTGGTAAGTTTGGGCTGGATAAAAGCAAAGTTAAGTGTTACAACTGTAACCTTATGGGTCACTTTGCTAGGGAGTGTAAGGCACCTAAAGCAAATGGGGGCCAAACACAACCCAGACCAAACTACACTGACAAAGCCCCTCAGGCTGAGAAGACAAAGCAACATGCTGCTGTTGCTGTTGAAGAGGGAGGCTTTGACTGGAGTTTTCAGGTGGAGGATGCTTCTCCAAACCAAGCACTGATGGCTGACCATGATGAAGCCAAGGTATTGGAACATCTTTGCTCCCCTGAATGCATTGCTAAAGTAAATAGATACAGGTCCTACAACCTAGAGATGAGATCTGATCTTGAGTCATTAAACATATTAAAATCTGATTTTAGAAAGTCTGAAAATGATTACAAGTTAAAGATAGAGGACTTGGAGAAAACCATTTCAGTACTAAAACATGAACATACAGATTTTAGAACTCAGATCCAAGATCTCATCACTAAGTTGACTGAGTGCCAGGCTGAGCTTGTGATCAGCAAAGCCAAGGCAGAGAAGAGTGTTCTTGAAGAAGAGACCTTCAAGAACATGATATCCTCATCCCTGCACAACAAGGTTTGTTATCAAAATAGACAGGGACTGGGATCAAATGAGATAGCTCCTCCACACACAATCTTGTCTGTAAGATCTCCTAGGTGTGGAACTTGTGAAGATGAGCTTCCTCTCATAGATCCTATAAGTGAGGATGATGAAGAAGTGATAGTGAAGAATTCCTCTGAGAAGAGTGAAGAAGAGGATTCTTCCAAGGGCCACTATCCTTCTGAGGAGAAGAAATCAACTGTGATGACCAAGTCCAAGAGAAAGAACTTGATCAGAAAGAGCAAAAGGAAAGCAAAGAAGGCTCAAGAAATCAAGGCTACTTTTGATGCTAAGCAGAAACAAGTTTTTATCTCTGCAGGTTTCAAAGTAGTAAGGACTGAAGACATCAACCAAGACTCCTCAGCTAAGAGTCTGGTTCTTGTTCAAATCATCTCAGTACAAAGAAGAAGACTGAGCTGCTGTGTACCACTGCTGCACAGCCTGGACCATCAAACTCCAAGAACAGTTCACAGCCCAAAGGAACTGTCTCAGCATCTACCAAGATGAAGGTGGAGAAGGGATGTGACCAAAGCCAGTCTTGCTCTCAAAAGGAGACTTCTTTGAAGAAGAAAATGTTGTGTGTTATGTGTGAAAGTACTTCTCACATTGCTAAGGATTGCCCATACAATCCTAAAAGTACTGTCCACATGACCAAAACAAAGACTTCAAAGAGTCTCAAGAAGTCTCAAGCTTCGGAAGGAAAGTCTGTTTCCTTCGGAAGCTCCAAATCAAAGAAGAAGGTAAATGGAAAATTACCTTCGGAAGCAAAGTTGGTCTCGGAAGAAAGGAGTTCTTCCGAAGCACTGAAGTCTGCTGCAGTGACTGTAGATTCTTCCGAAGGATCAGTCATCAAAACTTGTGAAGTTCCAAAAGCTTCTAAGGTTTTGAAGGTCAAGTCCAAGACTCCAAAGGTGGTGTGGAAGTCTAAGAAAGACCAAATGACTGAAGTTTCTCCATCAACAACAGCTGAAGATCCCCATAGTACAACCATAGGATCTATTACTGTTGCATTACCTTCTATTACACTTAATGAGCCCAAGACAAGTAAGGCTTGGGTTTCCAAATGTAACTAATCATTTTCTTTGTGCAGGAACAGCTCAAGACAAACAGAATGTCTGGATAATTGACAGTGGCTGTTCCAGGCACATGACAGGCAATAGGTCTCTACTCCATAATTTTGAGAGAATTGATGGAGGACCAGTTGCTTTTGGAGGAGATGAAGGTGGTTACATTTCTGGAAGGGGCAAGGTCACAAATGGTAAGCTCAGCATTGAGAAGGTAAACTTTGTTAAGGAGCTTGGGTACAATCTTCTGAGTGTATCCCAATTTTGTGATCAGAGTCATAACATGCTCTTTACTGAGCATGAGTGCATTGTTCTCAAGCCTGGTGTGGTCATTCCTCATGAGCATATCCTGCTCAGAGCCCCCAGGAAAGGGAACATGTACAAGATGGATTTGCAAGAAACATCTCCCTCTGGAGAAGTTTCATGCTTTCTATCTAAAGCAAATAGTGATGAGTCTTTCCTATGGCATAAAAGAATGTGCCATGTAAACTTTAAGAACATGAATAAATTAATTAAACATGATCTGGTAACTGGAATGCCAAAGAAAGAGTTTACTAGTGATGATCATTGTGTTGCATGCCTGAAAGGGAAGCAACACAAGGTATCTCACAAGCCTAAGGAAAAGAACTCCATCACTACTCCCCTACACTTGTTACATATGGATCTCTTTGGCCCCACCAGTGTAATGAGTTTAGGAAGGACCTCTTACTGTCTGGTGATCACAGATGATTTTACAAGATTCACTTGGGTTTTCTTCCTTAGAACTAAGGATGAAACCCCTGAGATTCTGAAGAATTTCATCTTAAAAGTTGAGAATCAATGTGATCACAAGGTCAAAACCATAAGATGTGATCAAGGAACTGAATTCAAGAACCAAATCCTTGATACATTTTGTGATGAAAAAGGTATTACAAGACAATATAGTGCTCCCAGGACTCCTCAGCAAAACGGAGTTGCTGAGAGGAGAAACAGGACACTTATTGAAGCTGCAAGAACTATGTTGTCTGACTCTAAACTGCCTATCACCTTCTGGGCAGAGGCAGTTAATACTGCTTGCTATGTGCAAAACAGAGTTTTAGTAGTTAAGACACATGGTAAGACTCCTTATGAACTTTGGCACAAGAGGAAACCTTTCATTGGTTTTCTCAGGTCATTTGGATGTCCCTGCACCATCTTGAATACCAAAGATCAAATTGCCAAGTTTGCTGAGAAATCAGATGATGGACATTTCATTGGATACTCTTCCCAAGCTAAAGCTTATAGAGTATACAATCTCAGAACTAGAATTGTTGAGGAGTCAGCCAATGTGACTTTCAATGAGCACACTCCCTGTGTGGCTGGTTCTGGTCCGGATTGGCTGTTTGATCTTGATTTAGTTACCAACTGTTTTAACAAATCTTGTGAGCATGTTTCAGGATCTGCAGAAAATCTAAATACAGGTGATCCTGATCCAAGATTTGAGCTAGGAAGACCTTCAACTCATACATCTTCAGCTCCAGTTGGAACTACTTCAGCAAATGAGGTTTCTATCAGCACAACAATGACAAATTCAGCTGATACATCTGGCATGCCTTCAAATTCCAGCTCAGAGGCCTCTCAACCAGATAAAGACACCTCACTTGTAGAAGACAACAATGGTGATGGTGATAGTGATCAGGAATTTCTTGATGCTAATAACCATACCATAGATGACAACATCAATGATGTCTCACACTCATTGGATCAAGTTAATCTTGATAAGTGTGATAATGTGGAGGGTGAATCTTCCAGACCAGATCTAAATTTCTCAAATTTAGATCTTTCTCAACAACTTGCTGTGATCCCTCAGCTAAGGATCCACAAGTCTCACCCCACCACAAACATCATTGGAGATGTTGTCACAGGGGTAAGAACAAGAGGACAAACCCATGAAGCAAATGTTTGTCTTCACTCTTGTTTCTTATCTCAGATAGAGCCTAAGAAAGTTGATGAAGCTCTAAAGGATGGAAGTTGGGTTGAAGCTATGCAACAAGAGCTGCTTCAATTCAAAAGGCAGAAAGTTTGGAACCTTTGTCCTCTTCCTCATGGGAAGACTACCATTGGAACCAAATGGGTTTTTAGAAATAAGAAGGATGATAGAGGAATCATCATCAAGAACAAGGCAAGACTAGTTGTTCAAGGATACACACAAGAAGAAGGGATTGACTACACTGATGTCTTTGCTCCTGTAGCAAGACTAGAAGCTGTTAGGATATTCCTGGCATTTGCTGCATCCAAGAACTTCAAGGTCTACCAACTTGATGTAAAGTGTGCTTTCTTATATGGAGTGATTGATGAGGAGGTTTATGTCAAACAGCCACCTGGTTTTGTAGATCCTGATCATCCTGATTATGTCTGCAAGCTTGACAAAGCTCTTTATGGGCTGCATCAGGCACCCAGGAAGTGGTATGAGACACTATCTGAGTATCTTTGTAAACATGGATACAGGAGAGGTACTATAGATGGAACTCTCTTCATCAAAGGACAGGGAAATGACTTATTGCTGGTTCAAGTATATGTAGATGACATCATCTTTGGTTCAACTAATCCAAAGCTCTGCAAAGACTTTGAGAAGCTGATGAAAGACAGATTTGAGATGAGTTCAATGGGAGAACTCAACTTCTTTCTGGGAATTCAAGTGAAGCAGGTTGAAGATGGCATCTTCATAAGTCAGTCAAAGTATGTTCAAGACATACTCAAGAGGTTCAACATGACTGATTGTAAGATTGCTAAGACACCCATAGCCAGAAACCACTCCCTTGGTCCAGATCTTGAGGGGGAGTGTGTAGATGAGCACTTATACAGGGCTATGATTGGGTCTCTTATGTATCTTACAGCTAGCAGGCCTGATATCATGTTTGCTACATGTATTTGTGCAAGATATCAAGCCAACCCTAAGATGTCTCACTTAATCACTGTGAAAAGGATTTTAAGATACCTCAAAGGTGCTTCAACACTTGGTCTATGGTATCCAAAGAATCCAAATTTCAATCTGTATGCCTATACAGATAGTGATTATGGTGGTTGCAATATGACTGCAAAGTCTACATCTGGGGGATGTCAATTCCTTGGTGGAAGGGTTGTCTCATGGCAATGCAAGAAACAATCCTGTGTGTCTGCATCAACTGCTGAGGCTGAATACATTGCTGCTGCAAGCTGCTGTGCTCAAGTGCTTTGGATTCAAAATCAGATGCTGGACTATGGATTTAACTTCAAAGAGACTCCTATCCACATAGACAACAATAGTGCTATCTCTATCACTGAGAACCCTGTGCAGCACTCAAGGACCAAACACATCAACATCAGGTATCATTTAATAAGAGATAACTATGAAAAAGGATTAATTAAACTAGTCAAAGTTCATACAGATGAACAATATGCTGATCTGTTCACAAAAGCTTTTGATGAACAGAGATTTAAGTATCTGATATCAGCTATTGGGATGATTAACTTTGAGTAGACTTTTTCTTAAAACTAATTCTAATTATTTCTTCTTAAAATATGTGTGTCCTAAGTTGTCTAGTTCATCACTTTCATAAGCTCATGTTTTCTTTGGATGTAAAATTCTTTTTGAAGACTTTCCTTAGATTCTTGAAAATTTTTGATACTTCGGAAGATAAAATTTTATCTTCGGAAGAAAAACATGTCTTCAAAATACATAACTGTCTAAGAGATTTTACCTTCGGAAGAAGTCAAATTCATCTTCCGAAGCTTAAAATTCTTATCTCAGACACTTATTTATTTTTAAGGACTTTTCCTTCCGAAGCAAAATTAACCTTCGGAAGCTTTGTTTATTCCTATACAAAGCATTCAAGGGTTTATTTCTCTTCCGAAGCATAAATCTTCAAGACTCTCAGGAAAATCTTCCGAAGCCATTTTAGCTTCGGAAGCTTTTTCAATCAAAACTTCCGAAGACAAATAAACTTCGGAAGCTTTTCGAATTCCAAGAAAACTACTTTTTGAGCAAAAGTAAACTACCTTTTCAGAGGTGGGACCGACTTCCGGATTTCAAAGTTTATCCTCTTTCATTAACTTTGGTTCAAATCCCTTTTCATATAAATACCCAACGGTTCCCCCTCTTTCCCACTATCTTCCTCAATTCTACTATTTCTCTAACCTAATTCTCTAAACCGCCTTTGCTTTCTACCTTTCTTCACCCTTAAGCTTCTGAAATGGCCAACCTTAACCGCAGAAACAACCCTGATTTCTCCATGCAACTTCACAGGCAACATAATCAAGTTGCTCTGTTAAGCTCTGAGAAAGATGCAAGTTTCTCAGAGATTTGCCAATTCTTGACTCTGTCAAACTACTTCACCTCCCTGACCATTGATCCTACTCTATATGAGGATCACTTGCTTGAATTCTGGAAGACCTGCCAAGAGGTCATTATGGATGGGGAGAAGGCACTGTCTGCCACAGTGCAAGGGAGGACAATCTTCATCACTCCGGCCATCATTAATCAACATTTGCAGCTGGATGATGAAGAAGGTGAGGTGTCCTTCCCAAAAGAAGCTGTTAATCATTCTTTTGAGCAGATGGGCTATGAGGGAGATTTCTCTGTAAAGACCTTTAGGAAAGGGAAGGTCTCATCCCAATGGAAATTCCTGCTCCATGTGGTTATCCACAGCTTGTCAAACAAGCATGGTGGATGGGACCAGATTCCTGAGGATCTCTCCTTTATAGTTCATGGAATGGTTCAGGGGGTCAAGTTCAGGTATTCACAATTTGTTTATACTAATTTACTTGCAAACTTAGACTCCTTAGAGTATTACATGTTTCCTAGATATGTTCAACACATTCTCAACTGTGAACTGGGCTCACAGTTGAGGGAAACAAGTAATATTCTTAAATTGGGACAGATGAAGCCCGGCATCTTTAAAATAATGAAGAAGCCAACTGTAGGCTTCTCAGGGGTAGAAACAGCCCTAGTCCCAAAAATGTTAGAGCTCATTGCTCAAGGTGACAACCTAGCAACACAAGCTAGTGTTGAACCCACACCTCTTTTGTCCTTACCTTTAAAAAGACCAGAAATCACCCTCACCTACCAAAGAAAATCCAAACGAACCCCTGCTCAGGCTATTGAGTCTGTGTAGGCCCCCAAATACTCAACCTTACAGGAAGAAGTGGACACTAGAGCTCCCACTTCTCCTGAGGAGCAAACCACTCCCATTACTTCACCTATCAGGGCTGAGGTTCCTCAAGCTCACCCTGATGAGCTCACTAGCCCAACAGCCTTAAGCCTTCACTCTGAGTCTCAACACTCAAGTGAACAACCTTCAGGGGACAGCTACCATCCCCAGCCTTTGGATCTCAACCAACCAATTCCCAACCTATCCTTCTACACTGATGAAGACTTAGGATTCAGTGAGTACCATGAGTCTCCCTTCTCCTCCCCTACTCAAAGAGAGATACATGAGTCTCCCTTCTCCTCCCCTACTCAAAGAGAGATGAGTACCTCTGACTCTCCTCAGTCTATCCCACATCAGTCACCTATTACTGAGGTGGATACTTCTGAACCTGTTCAGGATGTCCATATGGAAGAGGCTCTCACTTTTGAAAGTGATTACATCATTAAGACCTCAACCATGGCAACTCAGCCCACTGGCATCCCAACTGAGGCTGCCAGTGAGCAGAGGAAAACCAGCAGCCAAGAAACTCAAGCTGGTGGTGAGAGAGAGGACTTTGGTCCAATCATCTCATCCCCCAATGAATCTTCTGATTAAGATGAGGGGAATTTGAGACTAAAGGTGCAAAAATTGTAAAAAACATGCGCCTATTTAGTCTCTAAGGTTAGTCACTTGGAATCTCAGGTGACTACCCTGCAAAACAGGGTCAATGATCAGCAACTCCAGATCTCATATCTGCAGGAAAAACTAGCTGGGAGACCTTTAAGGAGAGCTCAACCAGGAACACAAGAACCTGTGGAAGTGATTGACTTATCCTCCAGCTCACCTATGCAAGTGGGTGATGCTACCAAAAAGGGGGAGAAAGTTGTTACAACCACAGAACCTGGGAGTTCTTTAGAGAGAATGGACATAGAGGACTCACCATCCTCACTTGTTGTTGTGCATTCTCAGCAACTTCCTCAAGTTCACATTAATGTGGACTCTATAGACTCTCTCATCAGGAGTCTCTTTGAGGAAGGTATACCAAGGGCTGTCTCATCTCCACCATAAGGAACTAGCAACTACATCATAAGGTGGAGGTATGATGATGACAGGAGAGCCCTTATACTTCAGAGAGTTCAAGGCCAACAAGAAATTTTTCAATTCCAAAGCCTGAGCTTCTATGAAAGACTGGATTTAGTCCTGCACAGGAAGAAGTGGCTCCAAAGCCTGAGCTTCTATGCAATGATACTTCTCCAACTCAAAGAGGAGAAGAAACAGAAAAGACTTTACAAGCATGCTCCCACTCTCTCACCAGTTCAAGAAAGTCCTGCACAGGAAGATGTGGCTCCACAAGAACCTCAGGTAGATAAAGAAGAAGATAGGATCAAGATGATCAACTACCTGAGTGCCACAGGCTTCTATCAGGCAGATGCACTTCTTCCCTTGTCCTATGACTTCATTGAGTTTGAGTATCTAAAGCAACTTGAGCTTGAGTTAGTCAAGGAAAGAAAGACAACTAAAAGGAAGCTAAGTGAAGAAGCTGCAAAGTCAAGAGCCATCATTCAAAAGAATGCAAAGAAGTCTGCTGACAGACAAAGAATGGTGAGCTTCTTGAAGTTGTATGGATTCTCTGGAAGGAGACTTGGCCCCATGTCTCTATCCACTATGGATGAGCATATTAGGGTGATCAAGCAGAAGATTAAAAGTGAAGAACTCATTGACTTGCACTCTCTTCCAAGTCAAGTCCCACCTGAAGTGGAGGTCAAGTTTGAACAACCAGAGACACCTCAACCAGCACCTCCAGTTGAGCCTCAGCAAGCTTCATCTTCTGATCCTAGGCAGGGTCAAACTCCCTCTCCTTCTGAACCTATGAGGGGGGAACACCCAACTGAGAAAGACACTGATGATCAACATGGTGCTGCAGACCAGTCTTCTCAGTTAAAGACATCCAAGAGGAAGAAGAGGATGGCTTCTAAACCAAAGACTAAAAAGAAGAAGCCAAAGTCATCTACCTCTGCACTTCAGGCTGAATCAGATCAACCTGAGGAAGTGCATGATGAGGCAGCCCAATCAACTCCTATTCAAGTGGCTCCTCTAACTAGTGAGACACCCATCTTGTCCTGGACTTACTCTACCAATCCAGAAAGATGGAATGTTATCAGAGATCAAGGTGTTGAGAATGTCTACTCATGGCAAGACATAATCAACTTACCTCTGCATGATCTTTTGAGATGAGAAGATACTATGAGAGTCTTGATGATCCTGACCATCTCATGAAGAAAGGAATGGTCCTGATTATACTGAAGACTACCAACATTTGAAGATCTTCTAAGTGTTTTGGTAGCATCAGCCTAGGGGGAGTTTGTAAGGATTCCTGAAGTCTGATGCAACCCAAAACAGCCTAAGTGTCTCAGCAACATGCACTAAGTACTGAAGAGAAGAATGCTTCGGAAGTTTTACACAAAGCATTAGAAAATACTCTAAGTGTAAAATCTTCCGAAGCCAAGACCAATATCTTCCGAAGCCAAACATGAAGTCTTCCGAAGCTTCAACCTATGAAGACAGATTTCTTCCGAAGACTTTTAGTACACATGCTTTATCTGATGTACTATTCCATAAAGCACCTTTTCCGCTGCATGTCTGTAAAGTCACCAACTTACATGAGTTGGTGAAAAGGGCCTTGCTTTTGGTAACTGTACATTGAGGTCTTGAGTCTGTAACTTTCCACTTCATGTACTTTATCCTTTTTGTAATGTATAAGGATGTGAGCTATGGCATGTCATAGTCACAAGGTCAAAAGGCAGATATGCCTTTTGATCCTACAATTGATTTTGTTAGTGTCTAGTCAATTGTATCCAGCTGGCTTTCAAAGTATAGCCGGCTGTAGGTTGTAGTATAAGTATTTCAAGTTCTTGTATCTTTCTTTATGCTTTGTAACACTTGTAAAAGAACTTGAGAAAGCAATATACTGCCTCCTTGAAACCCATACTCTCTTGTTCTGTCTCTTGCTTTACTTGTGTTCTTTGTATCACTTTGGTTAACCCAGTTTACTGTTTGATTAAAGTTTAGTTAGTCTCCTCATTGTGTTGTTGTGTTGTAATTGTGTTTAAGCCCTTAAACGGTCCTGCAACTATCCTTCTGAGGAGAAGAAGACTACTGTGATGGCCAAGTCAATGAGAAAGAACTTGATCAGGAAGAGCAAAAAAAAAAGCAAAGAAGGCTCAAGAGATCAAGGCGACTTTCGACTCTAAGCGGAAACAAGTGTTTATCTCTGCAGGGTTTAAAGTAGTAAAGACTGAAGACATCAACCAAAACTCTTCAGCTAAGAGTTCTGGTTCTTGTTCAAATCATCTCAGTACCAAGAAGAAGACTGATCTGCTGTGTACCACTGCTACACAGCCTGGACCATCAAACTCCAAGAACAGTTCACAGCCCATAAGAACTATCTCAGCATCTGCAAAGATGAGGGTGGAAAAGGGATGTGACCAAAGACAATCTTGCTCTCATAAGGAGACTCTTGTGAAGAAGAAAATGTTGTGTGTCGTGTGTGAAAGTACCTCTCACATTGCTAAGGATTGTCTATGTCGATATGACCAAGACAAAGACTTCAAAGAGTTTTAAGAAGATTCAAGCTTCGAAAGGAAAATCTGTTTCCTTCGGAAGCTCCAAATCAAAGAAGAAGGAAAATGGAAAATTACCTTCGGAAGAAAAGTTGGTCTCGGAAGAAAAGAATCCTTCTGAAGCACTGAAGTCTGCTGCAGTGACTGTAGAATCTTCCGAAGGTTCAGTCATCAAAACTTCCGAAGTCCCAAAAGCTTCCGAGGTTTTGAAGGTCAAGTCCAAGACTCCAAAGGTGGTGTGGAAGTCTAAGAAAGACCAAGTGACTAAAGTTTCTCCATCAACAACAGCTCAAGATCCCTCTAGCACAACCATAGGATCTATTACTGTTGCATTACCTTCTATTATACTTAGTGAGCCCAAGACAAGTAAGGCTTGGGTTTCCAAATGTAACTAATCATTTTCTTTGTGCAGGAACAGCTCAAGACAAACAAGAATGTCTGGATCATTGATAGTGGTTGTTCTAGGCACATGACAGGCAATAGGTCACTACTCTATAACTTTGAGAGGATTGATGGAGGACCAGTTGATTATGGAGGAGATGAAGGTGGCTACATTTCTGGAAGGGGCAAGGTCACAAATGGTAAGCTCAACATTGAAAAGGTAAACTTTGTCAAGGAACTTGGGTACAATCTTCTGAGTGTATCCCAATTTTGTGATCAGAGTCATAACATGCTCTTTACTGAGCATGAGTGTATTGTTCTCAAGCCTGGAGTGGTCATTCCTCATGATCACATCCTCCTTAGAGCCCCCAGGAAAGGGAACATGTGCATGATGGATTTGCAAGAAACATCTCCCTGTGGAGAAGTTTCATGCTTTCTATCTAAGGCAAATAGTGATGAGTCTTTCCTATTATGACAACCAGCCACTAGGTTGTTATTCTAACCCTAATTTACTTGCATCATTATCCGTCTTATGAGTACTAATATTAGAAACAATCCAACCCTATCATGAATTTAGAAACATTTCTTGCTATTTGATCCAATTTATGATTTTGTGTGATTCTATTGATTTTTAGTTAGTTTAGGTTTTACCTTTTTTTAAAAATTAGTGTCCCGGGAATGTTAACTAGTCACCCTTACAAAATTTAATCTCAAGTGAAACAATTTAAAATATGAACATACATTCACACTTATAAAATATTCGGTTCATGCATGCATGGACATGCACAAGATACTACAATTAACATCATCCACCAAATAATATATTTTACCCAATACTATAAAATTACACTACCTAATAATCATTTACCATTAAAATTTAAATCAAAACACCCTCACAAGATGCCAAATCGGCCACCCTCTCTCCCTCCACTCACCTCTCTTCTACACCACCCACACTCTCACCATTCCAACTTCATGCAAAGACTCTATCACTACACCTCTCTCTCTCATTCTTTCAAACTCACATCAGCTGATTTCACACTCCAAAACACACACACAAACCATTCTCTCTAAATTTCCAGCCTTGTTCATCGAAGAACAAGGCATTCGCATACCCGGTCGAACGAAAATCACAAGAAGGTGGCCATATTCGCAAGTTTGGACACACCTCTACATCTTGTTTGACTTTTCCAGCTTTGTTAGAAGATTCTTCAGCCTTGTCCAAGGAGCTTCGAGCTATCCAAGACCATCTACACTCTCCAAAACGTGAACAACACCAAGTGTAAGCTTCATGTCACCCGAAAATGGTCTTTTCATGTGTTTCTTTCACTTCTCTTTTAAAAACAACTCCTCTCTTTGTTGTAGCAGAAACCCGACACTATTATCTTGTTCTTGAGGAGCTTTCAACTTCACAAGAGGTATCTCACTCGTTATATTTGTCATTCTTAAGGTGGAAACCGATTTCCACCCTGAAAACCCTATTTTTGGACTCTTTGCACCATCTAACTTGTAGATCTTGTAACCCTTGAAAGCAAAACTTATAACCTGCTTTTTAATGGTTTAATGGACTCCTAATAACCTGTTTTGAAAGTTACAAAAGAATATACACCGTGGATATATGGTTATAGCTCAAGATACACCTTAAAAACCTTCTTTTTACAAGAAATGTTGTAACACACTAATAATCTGATATTAAAGTTAAATGAGGTTTTGGTAATGTTTAAATACAAGTTTGTAATGATTTACACATGTGTTATGGTCGGTTATGGCAAAATCACTAAGTTGATGGTTCATTGTTGTGATGGGTAACCTAGCCGTGAGTTTGGACATACTTTCATAAAGTTTTGATGTATATTAAGTGTGTGACAAATGGTTAATCTTTGGAAATTAAGGACATGTTAAGATTAGACCCATTTTGGTTAATTTCGGGACCCGAAACATGGTAAAACAACCTTAAAAATAGTAAAACATGGTTTTAACCATTTTAAAAAGAACTCCAGGCTTAATAATGGTTAATAAAGTGTTCTGGAGTCAATGGGTAATTTAAATGGTCAAAAGAACAATTAAATGACGTTTTAACTAAAAAAGGGTACCAACCGGGCATCGTTTTTGAGGAAAATCCAAGAAAAAGGAGTTTAAAGCTAAGATTTATAAAAATCATGTAATTTCAGTAAGTTAGGTAATAAAAGACCTAAAGGATTTGAAAAATTGGTCAAACAAGCTTTAAATGGTCTAATACGGTTAAAATCGCGTTTTAACGGGTTAAACGTAAAAACGAGAATTTCAACTATTAGAGGCAAAATTTCACAATTTAAGGACTTAAAACTTATAAAACTATCTTTTAGATGATACCTAATTATCCAAGACTCAAATTTATGGAAGCCCTAAATTAACCGTTAAAACTCTCCGGTTTTACCTCAACCGGGAGCGTTAAACGCATAGTTTTTAAACCGGACCCATAAACTGAAATTTTGGAACACTTACTCAATAATAAGTCAATTTTTACTCTAAGAACCTGATTTTTGGTGTTAAGTGTCATAAAGGACAAGAAACCAAACTTGAGGGTAGAAACTGTCAATTTTGAAACTTAAGGGGCTAAATTGTAAAATTTTACCAAACTTTATAACCGACTCCTATGAAACCGTCATGGCATGTAAGCCTAAGGACTTCTACGACACCCAGGGTGCTATAGAGACTTACAGATGGATTGACGAAATGGAAGCTATCTTGGACATTAGCGAGTGCAAGATGGACCATATGGTGAGGTTCGCATCACAATCCCTCAAGGGATCAGCTCTTGAATGGTGGAAGTCAATTACTCAGACCCGTGGAAGAAACGTGGCTAATCGAATGAGTTGGACCGAATTCAGAGAGCTAATGACCAGCAAGTATTGCCCCATCAATCAACTCGAGAAGCTGGAGACAGAATTCCTAAGTCTGGAAATGAAAGGTCCCAACTACACGGAATATATCAATCGTTTCTTAGCCCTATCCCGACTTGTTCCCCATCTAGTGACACCTGAAACTAAAGGTGTAGCACGATTCATCTGGGGGCTACACCCAAGAGTTAGGGGAATGGTCCGTTCCTCCCAACCTTCCACCCTACAAGCTGTTATTGACCTTACCAGCTGTTTGACTGATGACTTAATTAGGGCTAGATGGACTGAGCAAGCAAGGGCTGATGAGAAGAGGAAGTTTGTTAGTGAGAAAAGATAGTGGTTTGAAGTAAAGAGAGCGGTTGGAAGTAGTAGCGGGTCAGGTAGAAAGAGTTCTGAAGGTGCGAGGCGCGATGATCAGGGAAGCAAGACCCGGAGACTGTACTCGGGGACAAGCCCATTTTGCAACAAGTGCAAATACACCATCAAGGGGAATGTAACCCGATGCCTTGTTTCAGATGCAAGAGAACAGGTCATTTAATCAAAGACTGCACTTATGCACCAGGAAAACAATGCTATGAATGCGGAGATCCAGGGCACATGAGGAACAAGTGTCCTAAGCTGGGTAGAGACAAGGATGCCAAGCACAACAAGCCAAAGGGAAGAGCATTCGGTATGGACCCAGCTGGAGCCCGTAGGGAACCCGATGTGGTTAACGGTACGTTCCTTGTAAACAATCATCCTGCTACTGTTCTGTTCGATACTAGAGCGACTGCTAGTTTTGTCTCTAGTACTTTTAGGCCTTTGATTGACTTAGACGCGTGTACCTTAACCAATACGTTTACCGTAGAATTAGCTGACAGTAACATTTTAGAAACTAATGAAGTCATCAGAGATTGATCGCTGAATCTAAAGGGAAATACGTTTAGGATAAACCTGATGCCCATTAAGTTAGGAGGATTCAATGTGGTTATTGGTATGGATTGACTAGCTAAGCATAGTGTCGAAATCGTATGTGATGAGCGTCTACTCAAGATACCGTTGAGCGACAAGGAAGTGTTAGTGGTACAAGGCGAAAGGAGTAACACCCTATACCCCATGGTATCCCACTTAAAATCTACCAAGAGCTTAATGAAGGGATGCCCAGCTTTCATAGTTTATGTGATGAAGAACCAAAAAGAGAAAATGGGTCGAGCTGTTAATTGATTACGAGTGCGAAATCCGCTACCATCCCGGTAAGGCCAATGTTGTGGCAGATGCGTTGAGCAGAAATGAGAGAGAAAAGCCTCTTCGTGTACGAGCCTTAAGGATGAGCGTGTATACCAACCTCATCGCAAAACTGAAAGAAGCTCAAAACGAAGCATTAAAGGAAGAAAGGTTAAAAGAAGAAGGTTTAACCGGAATGGAAAAGCGATTTGAGACAGGGGACGATGGTACATACAGGTACGAAAGGAGAACTTGGGTGCCGAAGCACGGAGGAATTCGAGAAGAAATCCTAGACGAAGCACACAAGTCTAGGTATTCGGTTCACCCTGGAAGTGATAAGATGTACCAGGATCTAAAGGCACTTTTCTGGTGGCCTGGAATCAAAAATCAATCGCCGTTTATGTGGGGAAATGTCTAACCTGTGCCATGGTAAAAGATGAAAATCAAAAACCGTCAGGAATGTTACAACAACCCTAAATCCCAGAATGGAAATGGGATAACGTCACGATGGATTTTGTTACAAAGTTACCCAGAACGTTTAGAGGCCATGATGCTATTTAGGTGATAGTAGATAGGCTAACGAAGTCAGCTCACTTTTTGCCAATAAGAGAAGACTACGACATGACGAAATTGGCTCAACTATATGTCGACGAGATAGTAACGAGGCATGGAGTGCCTTTGTCGATCATCTCCGACCGTGATAGCCGTTTCACTTCTCGTTTCTGGAAATCATTCCAGCAGGCTTTAGGAACCCGTTTGGATCTAAGCACCGCATACCACCTTCAAACCGACGGTCAGAGCGAACGGATTATTCAAACGTTGGAAGATATGTTAAGAGCTTGCGTTATTGACTTTGGCGGAAACTGGGACAACCATCTCCCTTTGGTGGAATTCGCGTAGAATAATAGTTACCACGCGAGTATTAAAGCCTCTCCGTATGAGGCTCTATATTGCATGAAATGCCGATCACCATTGAGCTGGAATGAGATTGGTGATAGCCAAGTGATGGGACCCGACATCATGTTGGAGGACATTGACAAGATCTTTAAAATTAAGGAGCGACTAAAAGCAGCCAGAGACCGGCAAAAGAAGTACGCTGATAGGAGACGGAAACCTTTAGAGTTTCAAGTGGGCGACAGAGTAATGCTGAAGGTAGCACCATGGAAGGGAACCGTAAGGTTCGGAAAGAGAGGAAAGTTAAGCCCGAGATACATTGGACCATTCAAAATACTGGCAAGAATTGGTCCAGTGGCTTACAAGTTGAAGCTACCCCAAGGGTTGAGCCATATACATCAAAACTTTCCAGAGATTAACCATTTGTCACACACTTAATATACATCAAAACTTTCTGAAATTACGTACAAACTCACGGCTAGGTTACCCATCACAACAATGAACCATCAACTTAGTGATTTTGCCATAACCGACCATAACACATAATTTCAGAAGCTACCCCAAGGGTTGAGCCATATACACGACACCTTTCATGTGTTGAACTTGAAGAAGAGTATGGTAGACAAAACCCTGGAGCTGCTATTGAAAGAAGCAAGAATCAATGACAAGCTGAATTTCGTGGAAGAACCCGTGGAGATCACGGACCGCTTGGTCAAGCAACTCAGGCGGAGCCGCATACCGAAGGTCAAGGTTAGATGGAACTCAAAGCGAGGACCTGAATTTACTTGGGAACGTGAAGATGAGATGAGGAAGAATTATCCACACCTCTTCAAACCCACCCGTTCAGACTCTAATCGAAGCTAAAATTTCGGGATGAAATTTCCTAAACGGTGGGAGAATGTAACAACCGGCCTCTAGGTTGTTATTCTAACCCTAATTTACTTGCATCATTATCCGTCAGTACTAATAATAGAAACAATCCAACCCTATCATGAATTTAGAAACATTTATTGCTATTTGATCCAATTTATGATTTCATGTGATTCTATTGATTTTTAGTTAGTTTAGGTTTTACCTTTTTTTAAAAATTAGTGTCCCAGAAATGTTAACTAATCACCCTTACAAAATTTAATCCCAAGTGAAACAATTTAAAATATGAACATACATACACAAGATACTACAGTTAACATAATCCACCAAATAATATATTCTACCCAATACTACAGAATTACACTACCTAATAATCATTACCATTAAAATATAAATCAAAACACCCTCACAAGATGCCAAAATCGGCCGCCCTCTCTCCCTCCACTCACCTCTCTTCTACACCACCCACACTCTCACCATTCCAACTTCATGCAAAGACTCTATCACTACACCTCTCTCTTTCATTCTTTCAAACTCACATCAGCTGATTTCACACTCCAAAACACACACACAAACCATTCTCTCTAAATTTCCAGCCTTGTTCATCGAAGAACAAGGCATTCGCATACCCGGTCGACCGAAAATCACAAGAAGGTGGCCATATTCGCAAGTTTGGACACACCTCTACATCTTGTTCGACTTTTCCAGCTTTGTTAGAAGATTCTTCAGCCTTGTACAAGGAGTTTCGAGCTATCCAAGACCATCTACACTCTCCAAAACGTGAACAACACCAAGTGTAAGCTTCATGTCACCTGAAAATGGTCTTTTCATGTGTTTCTTTCACTTCTCTTTTAAAAACACCTCCTATCTTTGTTGTAGCAGAAACCCGACACTATTATCTTGTTATTGAGGAGCTTTCAACTTCACAAGAGGTATCTCACTCGTTGTATTTGTCATTCTTAAGGTGGAAACCGATTTCCACCATGACAACCCTATTTTTGGACTCTTTGCACCATCTAACTTGTAGATCTTGTAACCCTTGAAAGCAAAACTTATAACCTTCTTGTTAATGGTTTAATGGACTCCTAATAACCTGTTTTGAAAGTTACAAAAGAATATACACCGTGGATATATGGTTATAGCTCAAGATACACCTTAAAAACTTTCTTTTTACAAGAAATGTTACAATCTAAGCACTTGTTTGAAAACCCTTTTAACCAAGGTTTACAACCTTCTTATGAACGACTTTGTAACACACTAATAATCTGATATTAAAGTTAAATGAGGTTTTGGTAATGTTTAAATACAAGTTTGCAATGATTTACACATGTGTTATGGTCGGTTATGGCAAAATCACTAAGTTGATGGTTCATTGTTGTGATGGGTAACCTAGCCGTGAGTTTGTACATAATTTCAGAAAGTTTTGATGTATATTAAGTGTGTGAAAAATGGTTAATCTCTGGAAATTAAGGACATGTTAAGATTAGACCTATTTTGGTTAATTTCGGGACCCGAAACATGGTAAAACAACCTTAAAAATAGTAAAACATGGTTTTAACTATTTTAAAAAGAATACCAGGCTAAATAATGGTTAATAAAGTGTTCTGGAGTCAATGGGTAATTTAAATGGTCAAAAGAACAATTAAATGACGTTTTAACTAAAAATGGGTACCAACCGGGCATCGTTTTTGAGAAAAATCCAAGAAAAAGGAGTTTAAAGCTATGATTTATAAAAATCATGTAATTTTAGTAAGTTAGGTAAAAAGACCTAAAGGATTTGAAAAATTGGTCAAACAAGCTTTAAATGGTCAAATACGGTTAAAATCGCGTTTTAACGGGTTAAACGTAAAAATGAGACTTTCAACTATTAGAGGGAAAATTTCACAATTTAAGGACTTAAAACTTATAAAAATATCTTTTAGATGATACCTACTGGTCCAAGACTCAAATTTATGGAAGCCCTAAATTAACCGTTAAAACTCTCCGGTTTTACCGCAACAAAGAGCGTTAAACGCATAGTTTTTAAACCGGACCCATAAACTGAATTTGGAACACTTACTCAATAATAAGTCAATTTTTACTCTAAGAACCTGATTTTTGATCTTAAGTGTCATAAAGGACAAGAAACCAAACTTGAGGGTAGAAACTATCAATTTTGAAACTTAAGGGGCTAAACTGTTAAATTTTACCAAACTTTATAACCGACTCCTATGAAACTAATAATTACTTGAACAACGAAATTTCCTTATATCCTTAACCTAATGATGTAAAAATCCCAAATTACATGAAGAAACCATGACCTGCCATAAAAGGAAACTTTTTATACAAACCTTCGCAAATCAAAGCCTTATCCGATAACTAAAGTCTTCACACATTTGTTGCACCTTAAATGAGTCTAGAGCAGTAGCTTATCACTTAATATATTCATGTTAGGGTGCTAGACTTGAGACACTCTCGGCACACGAAGAGTATTTTGACTTAACACCTAAGGTGAGTTCTAGTGATTCCCATTTTTACTACTGTTTTGGGGTGAAACATGCTCTGTTATTTTTGAACAATATTTATGCTTTACTTGGTGTTTATATGTGGGATTTATTGATTACCTGATGATACTTATATCATGATCATTAATTCTTTCGTGAACCGCTTGTTTTATATGGATAGATCTATTTGGGAATCCCCCACACACAGTGACTTCCGTTACAGGAAGGGTACCCCACTGAGATCCTAAGGGGTCGTTTGTGGTATGTGGCAGGTTTTGTTAAGAAACTATGGTGAACTATCCGGGCAGGTATGGTTCACTGGTTTGGGGCACAGTTCTTCCTTCGGGAATACCCGGTTAAACACAACTTTAGAAGAGGCCAACCGGGACTGAGTGCAGGGTTGATTATTATTTTCCCACGATGTTGAAACTATGATTTATTCCTTTTTATCAAATAAGGATTTGTTTAGTCCTTTTTGTTTTTAAACTTTAAGCACTTGAATTCACCAACTTTTTAGTTGACACAAATTTCTTTTTGAGCATGTTTTAGGTAATTTATGAAGAGATCCTAGCTGTTGTGAAGACCTAGATTTATCCCGCGACCATGGCATTGGTATATTTTCCTTAATGAACCATTTGAAAAATTTTATATTTGTGTTGAACAAGTAAAACTCATTAAGGGCTTGATTTGTTTCTAGCCCCGGTACCTTTTCAAAACATTTAATGCCATGTGATATTCTCTCCTTTGAGCTCTTGTAATGGTTTGTTTCCGCTGCCATATGTTGTTGCTAGTCTGTGACGCCCCACCCTACATGGGCCCGGGGTGTGACACCTATGGCATAAAAGAATGTGCCATGTAAACTTTAAGAACATGAATAAACTAATTAAACATGATTTGGTAACTGGAATGCCAAAGAAAGAGTTTACAAGTGATGATCATTGTGTTGCATGCCTGAAAGGGAAGCAACATATGGTATCTCACAAGCCTAAGGAAAGGAACTCCATCACTACTCCCCTACACTTATTACATATGGATGTCTTTGGCCCCACCAGTGTAATGTGTCTAGGAAGGACCTCTTATTGTTTAGTGATCAAAGATGATTTTACATGATTCACTTGGGTTTTTTTTTCTTAGAACTAAGGATGAAACCCCTGAGATTCTGAAGAATTTCATCTTAAAAATTGAGAATCAAAGTGATCACAAGGTAGAAACCATAAGATGTGATCAAGGGACTGAATTCAAGAATCAAATCCTTGATACATTTTGTGATGAAAAACGTATTACAAGACAATATAGTGCTCCCAGGACTCCTCAGCAAATGGTGATGCTGAGAGGAGAAACAGGACACTAATTGAAGCTGCACGAACTATGTTGGCTGACTCTAAACTGCCCATCACCTTCTGGGCAGAGGCAGTAAATACTGCTTGCTATGTGCAAAACAGAGTTTTAGTAGTTAAGACACATGGTATGACTGCTTATGAACTTTGGCACAAGAGAAAACCTTTCATTGTTTTTCTCAGGTCATTTGGATGTCCTTGCACTATCTTGAATACCAAAGATCAAATTGCCAAATTTGGTGAGAAATCAGAAGATGGACACTTCATTGGATACTCTTCTCAAGCTAAGGCTTATAGAGTATACAATCTCAGAACTAGAATTGTTGAGGAGTCAGCCAATGTGACTTTCAATGAACACACACCCTGTGTGGCTGGTTCTGGTCCTGATTGGCTATTTGATCTTGATTTAGTTACCAACTGTTTTAACAAATCTTGTGAGAATGTTTCAGGATCTGCAGAAAATTTAAATACAGGTGATCCTGATCCAAGATTTGAGCTAGGAAGACCTTCAACTCATACATCTTCAGCTCCAGTTGGAACTACTTCAGCAAATGAGGTTTCTATCAGCACTACAATGACAAATTCAGCTGATACATCTGGGGTGCCTTCAAATTCCAGCTCAGAGGCTCCACAACCAGATAAAGATACCTCAATTGTGAAAGACAACAATGGTGATGGTGAATGTGATCAGGAATTCCTTGATGCTAATAACCACACCATAGATGACAACATCAATGATGTCACACATTCATTGGATCAAGTAAATCTCGATAAGTGTGGTGCTGTGGAGGGTGAATCATCTATGCCAGATCTAAATTTCTCAAATTTGGATCTTTCTCAGCAACTTGCTATGATCCCACAGCTTAGGATCCACAAGTCTCACCCCACCACAAACATCGTTGGAGATGTTGTCATAGGGTTAAGAACAAGAGGACAAACCCATGAAGCAAATGTTTGTCTTCACTCTTGTTTCTTATCTCAGATAGAGCCAAAGAACGTTGATGAGGCTCTAAAGGATGGAAGTTGGGTTGAAGCTATGCAACAAGAGTTGCATCAATTCAAAAGGCAAAAAGTTTGAAACCTTTGTCCTCTTCCTCATGGGAAGACTACCATTGGAACCAAATGGGTGTTTAGGAATAAGAAGGATGATAGAGGCAATATAATCAAGAACAAGGCAAGACTAGTTGTTCAAGGATACACACAAGAAGAAGGGATTGACTACACTGATGTCTTTGCTCCTGTAGCAAGATTAGAAGCTGTTAGGATATTCCGAGCATTTGCTTCATCCAAGAACTTCAAGGTCTTTCAACTTGATGTAAAGTGTGCTTTTCTGTATAGAGTGATTGATGAAGAGGTGTATGTCAAACAACCACCAAGTTTTGTAGACCCTGACCATCCTGATTATGTCTGCAAGCTTGACAAAGCTCTATATGGGCTGCATCAGGCACCCAGGAAGTGGTATGAGACATTGTCTGAGTATCTTTGTAAACATGGATACAGGAGAGGTACTATAGAAGGAACTCTCTTCATCAAAGGACAAGGAAATGACTTATTGCTAGTTCAAGTGTATGTAGATGACAACATCTTTGGTTCAACTAATCCAAAGCTCTGCAAAGACTTTGAGAAGCTGATGAAAGACAGATTTGAAATGAGTGCAATGGGAGAACTCAATTTCTTTCTGGGAATTCAAGTGAATCAAGTTGAAGATGACATCTTTATAAGTCAGTCAAAGTATGTTCAGGACATACTCAAGATGTTCAACATGACTGATTGTAAGATTGCTAAGAGATCCATAGCCAGAAACCACTCCCTTGGACTTGATCTTGAGGGGGAGTGTGTAGATGAACATTTATACAGGGCTATGATTGGGTCTCTTATGTATCTTACAGCTAGCAGGCCTGATATCATGTTTGCTACATGTATTTGTGCAAGATATTAAGCCAACCCTAAGATGTCTCACCTCATCACTGTTAAAAGGATTTTAAGATACCTCAAAGGTGCTTCAACACTTGGTTTATGGTATCCAAAGAATCTTGACATCAATCTGTATGCTTATACAGATAGTGATTATGGTGGTTGCAACATGACTGCAAAGTCTACATCTGCGGGATGTCAATTCCTTGGTGGAAGGGTTGTCTCATGGAAATGCAAGAAACAATCCTGTGTGTCTGCATCAACTACTGAGGCTGAATACATTGTTGCTGCAAGTTGTTGTGCTCAAGTGCTTTGGATTCAAAATCAAATGCTAGACTATGGATTTAACTTCAAGAAGACTCCTATCCACATAGACAACAATAGTGCTATCTCTATCACTGAGAACCCTATGCAACACTCAAGGACCAAACACATCAATATCAGGTATCATTTAATAAGAGATAACTATGAAAAGGGATTAATTAAACTAGTCAAACTTCATTCAGATGAACAATATGCTGATCTATTTACAAAAGCTTTTGATGAACAGAGATTTAAATATCTAATATCAACTATTGGGATGATTAACTTTGAGTAGATCTTTTCTTAAAACTAATTCTAATTATTTCTTAAAATATGTGTGTCTTAAGTTGTCTAGTTCATCACTTTCATAAGCTCATGTTTTCTTTGGATATCAAATCCTTTTTTGAAGACTTTCCTTATATTCTTGAAAATTTTCTGATCCTTCGGAAGATATATTTTTACCTTCGGAAGAAAATCATGTCTTCAAAATAAATAAATGTCTAAGAAATTTTACCTTCGGAAGAAGTCTAAATCTATCTTCCGAAGCTTAAATACTTGTCTCAGACACTTATTTGTTTTTAAGGACTTTTTCCTTCCGAAGCAAAATTAACCCTCGGAAGCTTTGTTGTTTTATATACAAAGCATTCAAGTGTTTATTTCTCTTCCGAAGCAAAATTTTCAAGACTCTCAATTATGTGCCAGAACTAGCTTTTAGTCTATTGAGTGTCTCTCAGATTTGTGATAAAGACATTCCGCTCTTGTTCAAGTCCAATGAATGTCTCATTCTGATGTTGGAGATTGATATTCCAGAGGGGATGGTGCTTATGAGGGCTCCGCGAAAGAATGACACATATCTTCTTGACATGGGTGAAGGGTTTGTTTGAACACAAGACATAGTTTAACCACTTAAACTTTGTAAAATGCAGCGGAAGTTTAACATTATTACATTGTTTGTAAGCTGAAAATATCATGTTCTATTTGATGTTTTAAAGTGTAAACAAACCCAAGAACAAAGGGGATCTTTTATGTCAATAAACAAGCTATGAACATAATGAAAGAGTACATAAAATCACAGCTACATAAAAGCTGTGATTAACTACCTTTCTCCAGCTGAAATGTCGTCCAAAGTAGGGTGATTAGATGCTAGAAATTCGGCCAAGGCTCCAAGGAAGGACCCCTCAAGCTAGTATACCCCAAGCACTATCACAAAACACCTTAGATGCTAGGATTGAACACCAAAACGAAGGGTAACTCTCCTGAAAAACCTTTCAGCCGAGTTCTCTTCAACAAGAACAAGAAAACCCTTTTTCTTGTGTTGTTCTATTGCATGTGTGAGAGAGAAATGAGATGGAGTGAATAACTATGTCAAATGAGTTTTTCCAAGACAAGTAAAAGAAGGCCAAAGGACCCCTTAGGGGCGGCCGAATCTTTTAAAATCATGGGGTTTTCCCCCCAAAATCTTAATGAAATATAACACATTAGCAAGTCATTTTTAAAAGTTGTTCATTCAATAAACCTTTTATTAGAATAACACATACACACTCACTAATTATTTGATGTTATTTAAATAACTTAAATAACATTACAAACAATATCAATAAACAAAATATCCATATAAATTGTTTAATCTCATATGCAACTTATTTAGAAAAACCATTTTCTAAATTTGGTGTTATTATTTAATTGCATGATCATATCATCAATTGAATAATTGTCGGTGATTGCAAAGCTTGTTATTGGGTATAACCCGACTTGGATCATAACGTACTAACCACATCAATATTCTAAGTGTCTTGGGCACATAGAATCCTACAATCTCCCACTTGCCCAAGATTCATAGAAGCTTGATGCAAGCAGTAAATACCGCCAAACAACGGTTTACTACCCTTAATACGCATGACTTATAGCCATTCAATAACATCATCCCATTCAAGTATCCTACTTGAAATGATTTAGGTGAATTAATCATCTATCCTTTTGTTACAGATGTCATATTAAATCCAAGGACACAGAATGATCATTCCTTGTTGATTTAACTTAATCAGGCCTTAGACATCTTGCTCTCAACTAATAAGAGGAACAAATTCCATCTTGACTACATACGTTTCTCACAAGCACCTTGTGTCATACCTGAATATACCCTTATGTATTGTCCACTATTTCAGGACAGTGAAGAATAAGCTCAAGGTATAATACTTGGTGATTATCAAAAACCAATATGTATCTCAGGTCGGAGGATACCAAATGATATTCGCCTTTACTCAAATTTACTTATGATCAATCAATAAGATTCCATGTAGTAAAATTTGAGATGCGGGTTAGTCCAATATTTGTATCCCACAAATATGTATGAACCTTGGTAGCAACCCATTGCTTTATATTCATCCTTATGAATATCAACCAATCCAAGTTCATAATAATCTTACCCTCACACTTGTTCCCACAAGTATGAACGACTACGGACATTTAGAGTAAACAATTTACTCATGGATTAAACATGCTAAATTGGAACATTAATTGAAACATTATAACCAAATAATTTTATTCAAATAATAAAGAGTTCCACATATCCAAATACAAAATTTACAGATCAAATCCAATCACTAGAATATCAAAGTCCCATGGCACAAGTATGACCTCATGCTTTGCCTTTTCAAGGAGCTTCGTGAGAGGATCCGCAATGTTCTGATCCGTGTGAACTTTGCGAATACATATCTTTCCTTTTTCAACTTCATCTCATATGTAGTTGAATCTCCGCTCAATGTGCCTAGTATTTTGATGAGCACGAGGTTCCTTGATTTGAGCAATCGCACCCTCGTTATCACAAAAGATCTCCAGGGGGTCCTGAATGGAAGGGACAACCCCCAGATCGGCAATGAATTTCTTCAACCATGCAGCTTCTTGAACAGCCAATAAGGCAGCGACGTATTCTGATTTTGTAGTTGATAGAGCCACCACATCCTGTTTGGAGCTCTTCCATGAGACCGCTCCTCCATTCAGAATGAAAATATATCCCGATTGTGACCGAGAATCATCACGATCAGTTTGGAAACTCGTATCCGTGTAACCTTTTACAACGAGTTCCTCATCACCAGATCCATAGATTAGGAACATATCTCTTGTCCTCCTTAGGTACTTAAGTATGTTCTTAACAGCCATCCAATGACTATTTCCAGGATTTTGTAGGTAACGACTTGTCATGCTTAAGGCGCATGACACGTCCGGTCGAGTGCATATCATTGCATACATGATGGATCCAATAGCAGATGCGTATGGGACTGCCTTCATTTTATCTTGCTCATCCTTTGAGCTAGGATATTGAGTCGTTCTCAATATCGTTCCTCTTTGAATAGGTACGGTACCTTTCTTTGAGTTCTCCATCTTAAACCTTTTCAAGATCTTATCAATGTATGCACTTTGATTCAAACCAATCAACCACCTTGATTTATCCCTATAGATCTTTATTCCTAGAATATAGGCGGCTTCTCCAAGATCCTTAATGGAAAAACAACTTCCAAGCCAGGTTTTTACACCTTCCAAGGTTGGAATGTCATTTCCAAATAGTAGTATGTCATCAACATACAATACTAGGAAAGTTATTGTGCTCCCACTAGCCTACTTATACACACAAGCCTCATCAGCATTTTTGATGTAGCCAAATTTCTTTACCTCCTCATCAAAACAATGATTCCAGCTTCTCGACGCTTGTTTCAACCCATAGATTGATTTCTTTAACTTATATACTTTATTAGGATGTTTTGGATCGACAAAACCTTCAGGCTGAACCATATAGACATCTTCCTCAAGATATCCATTTAGGAAAGCCGTTTTGACATCCATATGCCAAATCTCATAATCATAATGAGCAGCTATGGCAAACAATATCCTTATAGACTTTAGCATCGCAACAGGTGAGAAAGTTTCATCATAATCAACCCCTTGAGTTTGAGTGAAACCCTTTGCTACAAGTCTAGCTTTATAAGTATCCAAGTTTCCATGCATATCGGTTTTCTTCTTTAAAACCCACTTACTTCCAACTATCTTGGAGTTAAGAGGTGGTACAACAAGTTCCCAAACTTGATTGTCATACATGGATTGCATCTCAACGTTCATGGCCTCAAGCCATTTGTCACAATCCAAATTGGACACTGCATCATGGTATGTGGTTGGTTCATCTGAATCTACCACATAGCATCCATCTATGAAAAATCCGTATCTTTCAGGTGGATTACTAGTTCTAGCACTTCTGCGATCGTTTTGTGTGTATTGATCAACCATTTGATCATCCTCAACATCCTCATGTTGAGTGCTAGTTTCAACCAAACGTGCATCAGGTTGTGGTTCTTGATCCTCCTCAAGATCCACTGTTCTACTGCTAGTTCCTTCCATAAGGAACTTTGCTTCTAAGAACTCACCCTTTCTTGCAACAAACACCTTTTGTTCTAATGGATCATACAAATAATATCCCATAGAATCTCTAGGATATCCAATAAAGATACACTTGGTGGATCGGACTTCCGATTTGTTTGGGGTGGGAGTCTTAACGTAAGCCTCACAACCCCAGATTCTTAAGTATGATAGGGATGGAACTCTTCCATGCCATATCTCAAAAGGTGTCCTTTCCACCTTTTTGGTTGGGGCCATATTTAAAATACGGGCCGCGGAGAGCAAAGCGAAACCCCAAAATGATAGAGGTAATGTGCTTCTAGCCATCATAGATCGGACCATATCCAATAAGGTTCGATTCCTCCTCTCAGACACACCATTATGTTGTGGTGTTCCAGGTGGAGTGAGTTGTGAGACAATCCCACAACTCCTAAGATGATCTTGAAAAACATCACTTAGGTATTCACCTCCTCTATCGGTGCGGAGAACTTTAATCGACTTGTTGAGTTGATTTTCTACTTCATTCTTGAAGATTTTAAATTTCAAAAGCTTCATCTTTGTGCCTTAATAAGTACACATACCCATAGCGACTATAATCGTTGGTAAAGGTAATGAAGTATCTTTCACCATTCCTAGTCATTGGCTTAAAAGGACCACACACATCCGAATGTATGATTCCTAATAAATCTTTTGCCCTTTCGTTAGTCCCACTAAAGGGTGCCTTAGTCATTTTTCCTTGTAAACAAGATTCACACACATCAAATGAATCACATTCACTTGTTTTTAAAAGACCATTCTTTTGTAGTGTTTGAATACTTTTCTTGTTTATATGACCAAGACGACAATGCCAAAGATAGGTATCACTCAAATCCAACTTGAGTTTCTTGGTGCTAGTTTGGTACAATGAACTATTTAAAGTATTTTCATGAACAATTCATAAATACAATTAATGGGAATAGCTTTAAAATAGAACATATCATTTAAAGAAACATGAATATCATTTTCAACAAAAGATAATACATAATCATAAAGTCTTAATTGGGATACAGAAATAATGTTCCTAGTCAGACTAGGAGCATACAAAACATTCTTCAAAATAACATCAAGCCACTTGGAAGTTTTAGGATGTAGTCCCCACGAGCTTCACCTTGGACTTTGGTTCCATTGCCCATGAAGAGACTAACATCCCCTTGATTGAAGTCCCTACTTCTTGTGAACCCCTGCAACAAATTGCAAATATGAGTTCCACATCCGGTATCCAATACCCATGTGTTAGAAGATGTAACATTAAGATCAATATGAATCATGTATATTGTACCTGAGGTCTGCCCGGAATCCCTCTTGGCTTTCAACTCTTGGAGATGGAC
This sequence comes from Flaveria ramosissima, assembly GCA_025215565.1. Classification (NCBI taxonomy): domain Eukaryota; kingdom Viridiplantae; phylum Streptophyta; class Magnoliopsida; order Asterales; family Asteraceae; genus Flaveria; species Flaveria ramosissima. The sequence continues at coordinate 34,748,632 of CM046029.1, forward strand.
AGGACAATTCCTTGCCCAATGTCCAATCTCCCCACACTTGAAGCATGGGTCATTAGTAGCAACCTTTTGCTTCTTCTCTTGTGGTTTGGGTGGCGCCCTTGCCACTCCTTTCCCTTTTCCCCATACGGGTCCTTTACCCTTGGCAACCTTTGCCTTGGGTGCGGGATGAGGCCTTTTTTGTTCCCACCTTCATTGATGGTGAGAACGGGTAAAACCCTTTTACCCATGGCCTCCTCGGCCATTTTAAGCATTGAGTGAAGCTCACCAATGCTCTTGTCCCATGCATTCATGTTGTAATTCAACACAAATGTCTCGAACTTCTTGGTAAGGCCATTGAGGATCAAATCCGTGGCCAATTCCTTCGAGACGGGACAATTAAGCCTCTCGAGGCGGCCAATATGACTTTTCATCTTAAGTACATAAGACGAAACAGATTGGTTGTCGTCCATACGACATGCATGGAGTGCTTGAACCATTTCGAAGCGCTCAACCCTTGCTTGTTGTTGGAACGTTTCCTTCAGCTGGGTTATCATGTCATAAGCTCCGTGATGTTCATACTCCTTTTGGAGATCCGGAGTCATGCTCGCTAGCATGAGACAAGAAACTTGGACGGAGTCCTCAGTGTACTTCAGCCAATCGTTGAAGGCCTCCTCATCATCCTCAGTAGGTTGATCAAGGATAGGGTCGTCTAAAACATATGATCGTCTCTCTTGCTTGAGAATTCTCAAGTTTCGATACCAATCAATGAAATTATTATCGTTTAGACGTTCCTTTTGGAGGATCGCTCGTAATGATTGGTGGACGCGGATGAGTTATCATGATTGTCATTATTGGTGGCCATCTACAAAATTTAACAAAGATCTATTTAGTATTTTCGATATTGCTATTTTTAATAATTAATGCCTTTTAAGGTAATTTTTATATTAAAATCTAGAACCCAACATTACATTTAAATTGTGGTTAGGTGACCTTTATCCCACGATTTAAATTAATAAGGTGGTCAACGATTGACGGTTGCAACCATTTGCAACTTCTAGAGGTATGGGATCGACTTTAAACATCATATGTAAAGTCGGCATGTTAATCCCATCAACACCATTTGGAAACCATATTTAGGTGATCCATTTAACATGGTTTGCAAATCAAGTTATCCTACTTGCTCACACGTGTGAGTTTACCCACATAAGTGGTTAGGTGACCTTTATCCCACCAATGTGGTATCCCCACCTTAAATCACAAGTTCCCTCTAAATGGTTAGGTGACCTTTATCCCATTAAGAGTTTCCAAATGACTCAAGTGTTGTGCAAAATGACGGTGTTAAACTTGTTTGTCAAAAGTTTAGAGATTTCATAATTCTAGTTAGAAAACTATATGTACTTGTATTTGCATGCTTTCAAATACAAGATACCCTATGGTTCTTTAATAAAACCCATTTTATTATAAAATCATTAATCCTTTTTATAATTATTTATTAACACTTAATGATTAAGAACCATTTTATATTAGCTTGTTAAGATCATTTTTATTGAGATTGTTTATCATATCCAAATATCATACAATCATTCATAAAACCACAATCAAACAAGCATAATATAAACAACCATAATGTGCATAACCATAGCTACTATTGTGACCACACTTGTTTGCCATCACAAGTGTGGTCATTTGGTCTTTCTTAAGGGTTGAATATAACACAAAAATGAGATCAACATAGACTCCCACTTGAACTTGCATCCATATGCTTCAAGTCCTTCTTTTGTGTCTTCTTCTTGTGCTTCCTTCCCGAGCATCTTCTTTTACAAAATATATATCCTAATACATATTTTCTAGTAAAAGAAATTACTCCTAATCTATTATTACATCCCAATGAATAAATAGACAAAATACATTTTAAACAAAGCACAAATTAATATACAACCCCATTGAATGAATACAATCAAATAAATACATTCAATCCAAACCAAAACAACACAAGGTCTAAGCTAGGTTATGCACCAATATGAACATACATCATATCAACCAAAACATAACTATGAATCCCCTCAAAACCCACGAATTTTCAGCCAACATAAACTGAAAATTTCGGGTTTAGATGTTGTCCAAACAACACAACATATCAACATACATATCTTTCAAGGTTTAATCACAAGCATGTGTAATATAACCTTGAAAGCTTGGGGATTCAACATACAAGAACATTTCAGCCCTTAAAAGGGTTATAAAATCCCATAAAACAAATTTTTAAAGGATACAAACAAGCATGCTATCCACATAACCGGCTCTAGATGCCATTGAAGGGTTTGTTTGAACACAAGACATAGTTTAACCACTTAAACTTTGTAAAACGCAGCGGAAGTTTAACATTATTACATTGTTTGTAAGCTGAAAATATCATGTTCTATTTGATGTTTTAAAGTGTAAACAAACCCAAGAACAAAGGGGATCTTTTATATGAATAACAAGCTATGAACATAATGAAAGAGTACATAAAATTACAGCTACATAAAGCTGTGATTAACTACCTTTCTCCAGCTGAAATGTCGTCCAAAGTAGGGTGATTAGATGCTAGAAATTCAACCAAGGCTCCAAGGAAGGACCCCTCAAGCTAGTATACCCCAAGCACTATCACAAAACACCTTAGATGCTAGGATTGAACACCAAAACGAAGGGTAACTCTCCTGAAAAACCTTTCAGCCGAGTTCTCTTCAACAAGAACAAGAAAACCCTTTTTCTTGTGTTGTTCTATTGCATGTGTGAGAGAGAAATGAGATGGAGTGAATAAGTATGTCAAATGAGTTTTTCCAAGACAAGTAAAAGAAGGCCAAAGGACCCCTTAGGGGCGGCCGAATCTTTTAAAATCATGGGGTTTTCCCCCCCAAAATCTTAATGAAATATAACACATTAACAAGTCATTTTTAAAAGTTGTTCATTCAATAAACCTTTGATTAGAATAACACATACACACTCACTAATTATTTGATGTTATTTAAATAACTTAAATAACATTACAAACAATATCAATAAACAAAATATCCATATAAATTGTTTAATCTCATATGCAACTTATTTAGAAAACCCATTTTCTAAATTTGGTGTTATTATTTAATTGCATGATCATATCATCAATTGAATAATTGTCGGTGATTGCAAAGCTTGTTATTTGGTATAACCCGACTTGGATCATAACGTACTAACCACATCAATATTCTAAGTGTTTGGGCACATAGAATCCTACAATGGGTTCTAAAGAGTCAATATCTACTGTCACATGTCTTCTGTGAAAAGCTTCCACATCTAAGTCTTTCCTATGGCATCGCAGATTGGCCACGTTAATTTTAAAAATATAAACAAATTAGTTAAGAACAATCTTGTTAGGGGATTACCTTTAAAAGACTTTTCAGTGGTTGAGAAATGTATGGCATGTGCCAAAGGAAAACAACATAAGAAACCACATAAACCAAAACTTGAAAATAGCATTTCTAATCCCCTCGAGTTGTTACATACTGATTTGTATGGCCCAATCAACGTTAAATCAATTGCTAAGAAATCATTTTGTCTTGTTGTTATGGATGATTTTTCTAGGTATTCCTGGGTGAGATTTCTTGCCCATAAAGGAGAAGTTGCTGAGGAGCTGCAGAAGTTGATTCTTTCTATTGAAATGATAAGCAAGAAGAAGGTTATGGCGATTCGAAGTGACAATGGTACCAAATTCAGAAATCAAATCTTTGATTCCATTTATGCTGGTAAAGGTATTCTGAGACAGTTCAATGCAGCGAGAACACCTCAGCAGAATGTGTTGCTGAAAGAAAGAATCACACCTTCATTGAAGTCGCTCGTACTATGCTGATTGAGTCCTCTTTACCCATCATCTTCTGGGCAGAGGCAGTGAACTGTGCTTCATATGTTTTTAATAGGGTGCTGATCGTTAAAGACAAAATAAAGACTCCATATGAACTGTCCCATAAGGGGTAACCTTTGATTGATTTCTTTTGGCCATTTGAATTCTCGTGTTTTTTACTTAGTACCCAGGCACAAAAGACGAAATTCGTTGCTGTGTCTGACGAATGTTACTTTGTTGGCTACTCCTCCTCTCAGAAAGCTTATCGGGTGTATAACAAGAGAACCCGTATTATGCAAGAGTCCTTTTATGTTGATTGGCAGGAATCTAGTTACTCTGATGTCCGATCGGAACAAGCATGTTTGACTCCAATACGGTTTTCAACTCATTTAATCTTCTAGTTTTCGATGATGATGCGTCCATCTCCAATGTCCAAACAAACATCATTCCTCTAGATCCATTATCTATCATTCCTCCTATTCATCAAGCCCCTCCTAATTCATCACCTAACAATGCTACAGCAGTCGACATTGCATCTTCCTCATCATCCTTTGACATTCCACCGCCACCTATTTCTGCATCTCTTCCCTCGTCCCCTACCTCTATCTCATCTCAACCTGTCCCGTTCACATCACTAATTTATTCTACCCAACCATCTTCCTCTCCATCATCTACCCATCAAAAACCCATCAGCCCACCTTCTTCAAACACCCTACCTTTAACCACTGATTTCAAAACCCTGAAAGATCACCCCTATGATAAAATTATAGGATTTATCACCGATGGAGTTCGGACGCGGAGTCAATCTAGTTTGATTAACGTGTGTCCATTCTCTTGTTTTATATCCCAAATCGTACCGAAGAATGTTCATGCAGCTCTTCAAGATCCTTGTTGGGTTGAATCGATGCATTTGGAGCTGCAACAGTTCAGGAAGCTCAAGGTGTGGACCTTGGTTGATCTCCCACCAAACAAATGCCCAATTGGCATGAAATAGGTATTTAAGAAAAAACCCGATCGCTATGGTATTATGGTTAAGAACAAGTCCAGATTGGTGGTTCAGGGCTTTGCACAAGAAGAAGGGATTGATTACACAGAAGTCTTTGATCCCGTAGCCGTCTTGAAGCTATTCGAATTTTTCTGGCTCATGCCACCAACCAGCAGTTCAAAGTCTATTAGATGGATGTCAAATGTGCATTTCTATATGGAGACATTGACGAAGAGATATACGTGTGTCAACCACCAGGGTTTGAGGATCCTGACTTTCCCGACAAAGTCTACAAGCTTGATAAGTCTCTTATGGTCTTCATCAAGCTCCTCGCAACTGGTATGAGACTCTAACATAGTATCTTCTGAGAAATGATTTTTCTCATGAGACCATCGATATGACTCTATTCAAGAAGGAAGTGGATGGTGAGATGCTAATTGTGCAAGTCTACGTGGATGATATTATTTTTGGCTCCACCAATCCAAAGCTATGTCGGGTGTTTGAGGAAGTTATGCGCAGTCATTTTGAAATGAGGATGATGGGGGAGATGTGCTTTTTCCTTGGTTTGCAGGTTGAACAAAAGCTAGAGGGAATTCTCATTCATCAAGAGAAGTATATCAAAGAAATTCTGAAGAAATTCAAGATGGATGATGCTTCTCCTGAACTGACTCCATTCACTGCTCAAACATGCGTCACTCTAGACGAGAATGGAAACCTGTTGATCCTCATCTCTATAGATCTTTGATCGGTTCCCTTATGTATCTTACACCAAGCCGCCCCGACATAACCTTTGCTGTAGGATACTGTGCTTGATACCAATCTGCCCCGAAGGAGTCTCATGGAAAGGCTGTAAAATGAATCTTTGTTATCTCAAAGGCTCTTCTCGTTTAGGGCTTTGGTATCCTTATGGTGGGAATTTTGATTTACATGCTTATTCTGATAGTGATTCAAATGGTCGCAAGTTAAACAGAAAATCGGTTACCGGAGGCTGTCAATACTTAGGAAATTGTCTTGTATCATGGCAAATCAAGAAACAGACTACTGTCTCTCTTTCCACGGGGGAGGCAGAGTACATCGCTGCTTCAAGCTGTTGCTCACAAGTGCTCTGGATACGACATCAAATGATTGACTACGGCATCAACTTTCTCCATACACCGTCATTCTGTGACAACGAGGCAGCCATTGGCATAGCAAAGAATCCTATTCATCATTCCCGAACCAAGCATATCGAGACACAGATTCATGCAATCCATGATGCTTAGGAAAAGGGTTTTATTGATATTATTCCCATTGACACTAAAAAACAAAAACCAGATCTTTCTACTAAAACATTTGATAAACCTCATTTTTATGAATTGATCTCTATGTTAGGATTAATATCATTTTAAACCCCATTTTCCTTAAAACTATCTCCTGTAAATATTGTTTATAATTCTTTTGTTGTTCTCTTTCTTTCTTTTCATTTTTCTGTATACTCCATAGTCCTTCATCATTTTACATAAAAAATATAATATATATATATATATATATATATATATATATATATATATATATATATATATATATATATATATATATATATATATATATATATATATATGTATATATAGATGTGTGTGTATATATATATATATATATATCTGTATCTATATATCTATATATATCTCTATCTCTCTCTATCTATATATATCTATCTCTATGTCTGTATGTATCTCTATATATATATATATATATATATATGTATGTATCTATATATATATATCTATATATATCTCTATATATCTCTATATATATATATATATCTATATATATATCTATATCTAAGAAATTTCTTCAATCTTGCTGATTCGTAGAAATTTCGGGGGAGAATAATATATGTTTCTCTTGTTTCCTTTTGCAGAATTCTCCTAAATACAATTTGCTGCCTGGATGATGTGAAGGAGGTCAACAGTATTGTGCTGGGATATGCTTGATAAGTTCAGCAAGAAAGCGAAGTAGAAAGTAATCTCATGGCTTAACGAACAGAATAAGAAACTTGGTGACTTGGATAATCCCCTTGACATTTTTGGCCTTCACAAAGTTATAAGTCCTTGTTCAAAAAGGGTTGAGAACGTGATATCTGTTCGTTGATTTATTTTTAACTAAAGTATCCTTATTTCTCTTCCCCATCCTATCTTAAAAGCTATATGCTTGCTCATTCTAAGAAGCTCCTTGTTGTATTCTTCCTCATGCTTATCTCATCTGCTATGTGTGAACATTGACCTGGAGTGATGATCTCTTTTGCTATATGATAGTACTAACCTAGAGCTCTCATCAGCACGATATGATGATCATCTCTGTTTTACGTAAGTATAGACCTGAAGCTCTCATCTTAAGACTCAATTTGTCAACTCCTCTGTTATAAGTGAGTATAGACCTGGAGCTCTCATCATTTGATGTCTATAAGGATTGTGCTTCTTTTGAAAAATGATCTTTGGTGCTTTTAAAAGGAATTGTCAAGTGTTCTTTAAATGAACCAAAACATGATAACAGTAACTGCGGTTCACTTGTTGAAAAGAAGAAGACATGGGCTTAAAAGGACAAGTATATCAACAATCCCGTCGAACTATGACTCTCCAGAAAATCTCTTCAGCTTCTTGTTCTTCTCTAACCTTTATTTTCTTTTTATTATGTTAAAAATATGTGAAGTTTGGTGAGGTCTTGTGGGGCAATTTTTTTTATTCCTTCATTTTGCTTTTGTTTTATTTTTATTCTTTTCTAAATTTCTTATTTTATTTTATTTTTAAAAGGAAAAATAAAATTTTTAAATTTTTTAAGTTTCCAGAGAAACTATACTTTCGCTGATAGTCAGTGTGATACTATAGATTCGCTGGCTCTTTCGCTCATATCAGTGTCAATTCTGACCAAAGCATGTACGGGCGAAACTATAGTTTCGCTGCTAGCGAAACTACATTCTATATATCGCATTTTACGAAATTAAGATCTCATTTTCGCACAATTGGGGTTTTTAGTTTCACAGCACATACCGTATCTTTTTAGTGCGATCTTAAGATTTTGAGTGTGTGATTCCAGATTGATAGTTATTTAAGCATCTGATGTGACTTTCGAACCTTGGACAGTAGTTTAATCTGTGTTTAATCATCTATTTAAAGATCGATTGGGCTGTGACTCTTCGGTACCTTCACAGTTCTTACTGCGAAAGTATTGATACTCCAGCGAAACTGAACGAAAGTTCAAAGGTTTTCAACGACACTGTGAAGTTATGCTGTCCGTGCAAATTTAACAGCTTCGCTGGTCATGTTTCAGTTTCGCTTGGCCGAATTTGTAGTTTCGGCCTGCTGAATCTATTGCTTAGGCATGCCAAAACTACTTCCTGTTTCTTGTCGAAATTACATTTTCGCTTGCTGAAACTACTGTTTCGGCTAGCGAACTATACTTTCGCCTAGTGAATTTAATTTGATTTTTCATTATTTTTATTATTTTTAATTATTATTCTTTATTATTCATTTTAATCTATCTTTCTAATGCGTTTCATCTACTTTTCAGATTATATTGCTAATCTAAAGTTGACGAGAGGAGCAACAACATGGCTATCTTAGATGATACTCACCCTAAGGCCGCGGGATTTAGAGATTGTATCTGTTGGCTTCAGAGATCACCCATTTCTTATGCGCTCACTCTTTCTCCCACCATCTATGACCTACAGATAAGATATTTCTTGCGTACTTCCGAGTACGATACTAGAACCAATACTCAGAGGATTGTTGCTAGAGTGCTGGAGAACGACATGGCTATTAGTGCTGAGATCATTACTCGAGTGTTGAGACTCCAAGAGGACAGTGGATATGAGGTCGTGCTAACAGATCAGGAGGTATTTGATGTCTTTCGAAGTATTGGATACAAGGGCTCTCCTTTTGGGACAAGAAAAGAGACCAAGAAGTCCTTTTTGTCCAAGGAGTGGAGATACATCGCCCACGTTTTTATTATGTGCTTAGATCACCGTAAGGGTGGATCAGATGGGCTGAATTTGGATTGGGCCAAAGCCATGATTATATTCTGTAGAGGACAGAAAGCCAATATTGCCAAACTTTTCTTTGACTTCATGGCAAAGAATGTAATGGCCCTGAAGAAAGACAAATGGCTATTGTATCAAAGATTTCTGCAGATGATCATAGACCATCTGATTCCTAATGTACTGAGGCATGGGGAGATAAAGAGATTAGTGCAGATGAACACGCTCATATTTGCCGACTGTTGTGAAATAAGGTACGATTTCAGTGGCAAGATTACACATTTATGGGAGAACATGTACCCTCCAGAAAGATGGAACTATATACGGAGGGTGATTGAGTCGGAGGATAAGCGGGTTGAGGAGACGAGACTGAAACAAGCTAAATCAGTGAAGAAAAGGAAGAGATATTCTAAAGAGAAAGATTATAACTTCAAAGATGATATTCATGAGGCTAAACAGGAGGTAAGGGCAGAGAAGGAGAGAAGGTCAAAGAAAAGGGCTAAAGAAGGGGAGTCTAAGAGGAGGACTAAGCACAAACATCAAGCATATACTAAGCCCCAGAGAAAGGTAGAGAGGGCTCAACTGGATGAGGATTTTATTAGGAACCTCAACTCCTCTCTAGCCAATGAGCTAAGTATGATAAAGACAAAGCTAACCAATCAGGAGTTACGAGAGAAACAAAAAGATGATATGCTTAAGGGAATGACACAAATGCTGGTGGATCAGCAAAAGTTAATAAAGAGATTGCTGACCGAGGTCAATTTGCTGAAGGTTGCTGCCGGCCTGCCCAATCAGCTAACTCAATCTGAGTTAGATGATATGACTGATACTTCTAAGTACCCATTTCTGAATGTGAGTACATCTTCTAGGGCAGGAGAGGGCACTTCTGGTGGAGGGACTAAGGAGGCTGGAAGTTCATGTGTGAGAGATGATGTTAGGCAGAGAATAAGGGTGGAAGGAATGAAAATGTTGAGAATGAGGAGGAGGTAACTGAAGCTGGATTTGTAAATTTTGGATTTGATATAGAGAAGGATCTGGTAGGAGAGGAGGTTGTGAGAGACACACCGGTGGAAGGTGCTGAAAGGAGATTGATAGATGAGGAGGAAGAGGAGGAACAGCTTGTTGATTATGATTCTAAGCCTGAATATTATGAGGTCGATGAGAGACCATTGACTTATGTTGCCAAGAAGGACAAGGATGAAGAAATGTTTTTGAGATGTCAAAAGAAGAATAGTTTGTGAGGGAACAGGAGCCTGAGGAGATAACTCCCCTATTCCAGAATATGCAGGGGATGAGCAAGAAGGAAGCTGATAAGAAGATCATCAGCTGGAAATACAACCCCGGCCTCAAGATGTTCATGATTAAGAGGAGAGGGGGAGGGATTACATACTTGCACACAAGGAAGACATTTAAGACCTTGCCTAAGTGGGACTTAAGGAGGTTAGTTGTGCTGCTAACGATTGATTCTAATTCAAGTGAGAGGGCCAAGATGTTGGAGGAGAAGATCAAGAAAGGGTTAAATGATAACTTTAAGGCATTTGGGTTTATGAAGGCGAAGAGAAGGAGATCAAAGAAAGATAAGGATTGGGAGACATGGAAAGGTAGGATTGTGCTGAGGGTGAAACCCCAAAGACTGTGAGCAGTTTAAGATTGCTGGATCCCCTTCCCCAACAACTTCAGAGTTTTGAGAAATGGTTTTATGATAACAATACTAGGGAGGCGGTGTTAAGATTAAAGAATGGAGGAGAATATAGGCTGTTTGATCCTATGGAGATATTCGCCTTTTTATGATGAAGACCGACTTGTGTTGTGTGAGAATCATATCAAAGTAGGAGCTGGAGCTTGTAGGGGTTTTAACAAGTTTATCAAAGCTCATATAATCTTGTTTATATGAAAACACAGCGGAATATATATGTTTTAAAACATGTTAATAAGATGATTATTAACCATTTAATAAAGAACCCCATGCCATGGATCATTATACAAGTGCATACAAAAGATAAACATGAGAAGATGAAACTAAACCTTTGTAGCTGCTGGATTTCAAGATTAGAGAGGTGAAAGGAGATGAAAACTTGGCTGAAACTTCAAAGTCGAAGCCCTCAAGAGGTGATACCCAAAGCTTGTACAAACACCTTTGATTGATAGGAATCTAGACACCAAATTTTCAGCAACCAAAACCCCTTTTGAGAGCTGAAAATTCTGCCTCTTTTCTTCTTTCAAAACCGTGAGAGAGAGAGAGATTGAGAGAGCAAAAGTTTTTGCATGTAAGAGTGAATGGTCCTTGAGTTGGAGTGTGTTAGTGTCTTTAAGTCACAATTTCAAGACAAGAAAATGGAACCCAAGGCCCCTTTTTGGGCGGCCAAAATAAGAGAAAAAGGGTCCCCCCTTTTAAACTTTTAACATAACTAACAACACACACTTTAATCCTTTGGTTTGTTTATAAAGTTGAAAACTAATTTTAAACTTTATGAATTAAACACTCTTTTATTTGTTAACATTTAGTAAAACTAACTAATGAAAACAAATAATATCTCATGAACAATTATTATCCAAATAATGTTCATTTACAAAAGCAATATTTAAAAATCCAATTTTCTAAATTGGTGTCACTACTTATTTGTATGATCTCATCAACAAATAAATTATCTTTCGGTGTTGGTTTGGCTTGTTATTGGGTATGACCCGTCTTGGATCATATCACACTAGCCACATCAATTTAATATGAATCTTGGGCAGATCAAATCCTTCAATCTCCCACTTGCACAAGATTTATAGAAGATTGATGCAAGCAGCAAATAACGCCTAGCAACGGTTTGCTACCCCTAATGTATATGACTAAGTGCCATTCAATAACATCATCCTTTTCAAGTACCTTACTTGAATATGTTTTAGGTGAATTAATCATCTATCCTTTTGTTGCAGATGTCATGTTAAATCCAAGAGACACAGAATTGTCATTCTCTGATGATTTAACTTTAACAGGCCTTAGACATCTAACTCTCAACGAATAAGAGGAACAAATTCCATCTTGACTACATACGTCTCTCACAATCACCTCATGTCATACCTGAACTCAGCCTTATGTACTGCCTTTTCAGAACAGCAAAGGACTAAGTCAAAGTACAATACTTGGTGAATATCAAGACCCAATATGTATCTCAGGTCTGAGGATACAATGATATTCGCCTTTACTCAAAATCTCTTATGACTAATTAGAAAGATTCCATGCAGAAATAATTGAGAGCGGGTCAGTCCAATATCTATATCCCATAGATATCAATGAACCTTGGTAGCAACCTCTTGCTCTATATTCATACCTTATGAGTATCAACCAATCCAAGTTCATTATAGTCTTACATTCACAGTTGTTCCCACAAGTATGATCGACTACAGACGTTGAGAATAATTCATTTATTCACGGATTTAAACATGCTAAAATAGAAGAACAAATGAAATTATAACCATATAATTAAGTCAAATAACATTAGTTCCAATATCCAAATACAAAATACAACATCAAACCCAGTCACTTGAATATCTAAGTCCCATGGCACAACATGACCTCATGCTTTGCCTTTTCAAGGAGCTTTGTGAGTGGATCCGCAACGTTTTTATCAGTGTGGACTTTGCGAATACATATCTTTCCTTTTTCAACTTCATCCCTTATGTAGTTGAATCTCCATTCAATGTGCCGAGTCTTTTGATGAGCACGAGGTTCCTTGATTTGAGCAATCGCACCCTCGTTGTCACAAAAGATCTCTAGGGGATCCTGAATGGAAGGGACTACCCCTAGATCGGCTATGAATTTCTTCAGCCATGCAGCTTCCTGTGCTGCCATTGAAGCGGCGACGTATTCTGACTCTGTAGTGGACAACGCTACGACTTCTTCCTTTGAGCTTTTCCAAGAAACAGCTCCCCCATTTAGAATAAAGATGTACCCCGATTGAGATCGTGAATCATCTCGATCGGTTTGGAAACTCGCATCCGTGTAACCTTTTACAACGAGTTCCTCTTCACCAGACCCGTAGATCAAGAACATGTCCTTAGTCCTCCTTAGGTACTTCAGAATGTTCTTGACAGCCACCAATGACTATCACCAGGATTTTGCTGGTATCTACTTGTCATGCTTAAAGCGCATGACACGTCTGGTCTAGTGCATATCATTGCATACATGATGGATCCTATAGCAGATGCATATGGGATTGCCTTCATTCTATTTTGCTCCTCCTTGGAGCTTGGACATTGAGTTGTACTCAATATTGTCCCTCTTTGAATAGGTACAGTACCTTTCTTAGAGTTTTCCATCTTGAACCTTTTCAAGATTTTGTCAATGTATGCACTTTGATTCAAACCAATTAACCGTCTTGATCTATCCCTATAGATCTTTATTCCCAGAATATAGGCGGCTTCACCAAGATCCTTGATGGAAAAACAACTTCCAAGCCAGGTTTTTACACCTTCCATGGTTGGAATGTCGTTTCCAAACAGTAGCATGTCATCAACATACAATACTAGGAAGGTTATTGTGCTCCCACTAGCCTTCTTATACACGCAAGCCTCATCAGCGTTTTTGATGAAGCCAAATTTCTTTACTTCATCATCAAAACGGTGATTCCAACTTCTTGATGCTTGTTTCAATCCATAGATTGATTTCATTAACTTGCATACTTTATTAGGATATTTTGGATCGACAAAACCTTCAGGCTGAACCATATAGACATCTTCCTCAAGATATCCATTTAGGAAAGCGGTTTTGACATCCATTTGCCAAATCTCATAATCATAATGAGCTGCTATGGCAAACAATATCCTTATAGACTTAAGCATTGCAACAGGTGAGAAGGTTTCATCATAATCAACCTCTTGAGTTTGAGTGAAACCCTTTGCTACAAGTCTAGCTATGTAAGTATCTAAGTTTCCATGCATATCGGTTTTCTTCTTGAAAACCCACTTACTTCCAACTACTTTGGAATTATGAGGTGGCACAACAAGTTCCCAAACTTGATTGTCATACATGGATTGCATCTCAACGTTCATGGCCTCAAGCCATTTGTCACAATCCAAATTGGACACTGCATCATGATATGTGGTTGGTTCATCTGAATCCACCACATAGCATCCATCCATGAAAAATCCGTATCTTTTAGGTGGATTACTAGTTCTACCACTTCTGCGAACGTTTTGTGTGTATTGATCAACCGCTTGATCATCCTCAACATCCTCACGTTGAGTGCTAGTTTCAACCAAACGTGTATCGGGCTGTGTTTCTTGATCCTCCTCAAGATCCACTGTTCTACTGCTAGTTCCTTCCATAAGGAACTTTGTTTCTAAGAACTCACCCTTTCTGGCAACAAACACTTTTTGTTCCAGTGGATCATAGAAATAATATCCCATAGAATCTCTAGGATATCCAACAAAGATACACTTGGTGGATCGGACATCTAATTTCTTTGGGGTGGGAGTCTTAACATAAGCCTCACAACCCCAGACCCTTAAGTACGATAGGGATGGAACTCTTCCATGCCATATCTCAAAAGGTGTCTTTTCCACCTTTTTGGTTGGGGCCATATTCAGAATACGGGCCGCGGAGAGCAAAGCGAAACCCCAAAATGATAGAGGTAATGTGCTTCTCGCATCATAGATCGAACCATATCCAATAAGGTTCGATTCCTCCTCTCAGACACACCATTATGTTGTGGTGTTCCAGGTGGAGTGAGTTGTGAGACAATCCCACAACTCCTAAGATGATCTTGAAAAACATCACTTAGGTATTCGCCACCTCTATCGGTGCGAAGAATTTTAATTGACTTGTTGAGTTGATTTTCTACTTCATTCTTGAAGATTTTGAACATTTCAAAAGCTTCATCTTTGTGCCTTAATAAGTACACATACCCATAGCGACTATAATCGTCGGTAAAGGTAATGAAGTATCTTTCACCATTCCTAGTCATTGGCTTAAAAGGACCACATACATCCGAATGTATGATACCTAATAAATCTTTTGCCCTTTCGTTAGTTCCACTAAAGGGTGCCTTAGTCATTTTCTCTTGTAAACAAGATTCACATACATCAAATGAATCACATTCATTTGTTTTTAAGAGACCATTCTTTTGAAGTGTTTGTATACGTTTCTTGTTTATATGACCAAGACGGCAATGCCAAAGGTAGGTATCACTCAAATCTAATTTGAGTCTTTTGGTGGTTGCTTGGTATATTGAGCTATCATATGTTACGTTTTCATGAACCAATTCATAAATACCATTACAAGGTATAGCCTTAAAATAAAATACATGATTTAAAGAAACATGAATATCATTGTCAACAAACTTGAAATCATAATCATATTGTCTTAAACGGGAAACAGAAATTATGTTCCTAGTCAAACTAGGAGCATATAATACATTATATAAAATGACTTCCAAACCACTTGGAAGCTTCAAAATGTAGTCTCCTTTTGCTTCAACATGAACCTTTGCACCATTGCCCATGAATAGACTTATTTCCCCTTTTGCATAACGCTCATTTCTTTTGAACCCCTGCAATAAATTGCAAATGTGAGTTCCACATCCGGTATCTAATACCCATGTGTTAGAAGAAATAACATTTAGCTCAACATGTATCATGTAAATTATACCTGAGGTTTGCCCTGCATCCCTCTTTTCTCTCAACTCTTTGAGATAGACTGGACAATTTCTCATCCAATACCCTATCTCACCACATTTGAAGCATGGGTCGTTTACAGCAACCTTTTGCTTCTTCTCCTTGGGCTTTGGAGGTTCCGCCCTAACAACCATCTTCCCCTTTCCTCCAACGTGGCCCTTTCCTTTGGCAACATTTGCCTTGGGAGGGGGTAGAGACCTCTTCCTTCTCCCACCTTCATTAATGGTGAGAACGGGTAAAACCCTTTTACCCATTCCCGCCTCAGCTGATTTGAGCATCGAATGAAGTTCATTTATGCTCTTGTCCCATCCGTTCATGTTGTAATTCATGATGAATGCCTCAAACCTTTTAGCTAGGCCATTAAGGATCAAATCCGTGGCCAACTCCTTTGAGACAGGACAATTTAGCCTTTGAAGGCGGTCGATGTGGCTTTTCATCTTAAGAACATAAGATGAAACTGATTGGGATTCTTCCATCCGACATGCATGAAGCGCTCGAACCATTTCGAAGCGCTCCACTCTAGCTTGTTGCTGGAACGTTTCCCGCAACTGAGTGATCATGTCATAGGCTCCATGGAGCTCATACTCCTTTTGGAGTTCGGGTGTCATACTTGCTAACATTAAGCAAGAGACTTGGATGGAGTCTTCCGTATATCTAACCCAATCATTATAGGCCTCCACATCCTCCTCGTTAGGTTCATCGGGGATGGGATCATCAAGAATGTAGGCCCGCTTTTCTTGCTTGAGAACAATTCTCAAGTTGCGGTACCAATCCATGAAGTTATTAGGTGTTAGACGATCCCTTTGAAGGATCGCCCTAAGGGATTGGTTGTTTTGGTTTGGTACATCGTTATTAGCATTGTTGTTGTTGGCCATCTACAAGATTTTACAAAGTTCCATTTTAGTAATCGTTGATATAATTATATATTTCATTTATTAATACCCTTTACGTCTCATAGACTATTAATAAAATTTTTTTTTTAGAATCCAACGTTATATTTAAATATTGGTTAGGTGACCTTTATCCCATTATTTAAATAAACAAGGTAGTCATAAATGACAATTGCAACCCATTGCAACTTCTAGAGGTATGGGATCGTTTGAACATCTTATGTTTATAACGACATGTTTACCCCATCAACACCTTTTATAAAACACATTTTAGGTGATCCATTCAATATATTTTATAAATCAAGTCGTCCTACTTACACACACGTGTGAGTTTACTACATAAGTGGTTAGGTGACCTTTATCCCACAAACATGGCATTCTCACCTCAAGTTACAAGTTCCCTCAAAGTGGTTAGGTGACCTTTATCCCACTAAGAGTTTGCAAGTAACCTAAGTGTTGTGTAAAAGGATGGTGTTTAACTTGTTTTCAAAAGGGATTTATAATTTCACAATTCTTGTTTTAGAAAAGACCATGTACCTTATGATTGTATGCATTCAACCATATGGTACCCATTTGATTCTTTTAAATAAAACCCATTTTATTTTGCAAACCATTAACTCCTTTTATAGAACCATTCTATTTTGCTTAATGATTTGTGAACCAATTTCTTGTTATAGCTTGTTCTAGATGATGGTTTGTTAATCACATCCAAATATTCAAAACAAAACAACATCATAAGCATTCAACCAAGCATAACCAAACAATTCATATATGCATAACAAAGCATACTAAGTTGAGCACACTTGTTTAGCCAAAACAAGTGTGTCAAAAGGTCTTGTCCTAAGGGTTAAGAACATGACACATGGTTGACAAAAGGAACTCCCACTTGAATCCACATCTTCAAGCATCCTCTTTGTCCATCTTTTCTTCAAGTCTTGATCTTGAGCATCCTTACAAAATATGTATCCGAATACATTTTTCTAGTAAAGATAAACTCCTAATCTATTTATTACAAACCATATGAATGAATAGATTACAAAACAAGACTTGAAACAAAATTAAATTTTTACATGCCCAAATGAATATAACATGACAACCAATCATCCAATCCAAATGGTCTAGGCTTTGTTATGCATAATCAACAACAACATGATCAAACATACACAAGATAATCGATTTTGGCAGCCCCTTATAGCCCATGTTCTTGGCCAACATAAACCAAGAACAAATGGGTTAAGAACATATAAATAAACATCTAATAATCTAGAGTTTTAAAGATCCTTATATGCATAAAGAAGCATCTTTAAAACACCAAAGGGGGTCAAAATCCAGCCCCTAACTCACGGATTTTTGGTGTCAAGCACCACAAAAACGTGAACTAGGGAGGAAATACATGTATGCATATGTATAAGTGGCTCTTGATGCCATTGTAGGGGTTTTAACAAGTTTATCAAAGCTCATATAATCTTGTTTATATGAAAACGCAGAGGAATATATATGTTTTAAAACATGTTAATAAGATGATTATTAAACCATTTAATAAAGAACCCCATGCCATGGATCATTATACAAGTGCATACAAAAGATAAACATGAGAAGATGAAACTACAACCTTTGTAGCTGCTGGATTTCGAGATTAGAGAGGTGAAAGGAGATGAAAACTTGGCTGAAACTTCAAAGTCGAAGCCCTCAAGAGGTGATACCCCAAGCTTGTACAAACACCTTTGATTGCTAGGAATCTTGACACCAAATTTTCAGCAACCAAAACCCCTTTTGAGAGCTGAAAATTCTGCCTCTTTTCTTCTTTCAAAAACCGTGAGAGAGAGAGAGAGAGAGAGATTGAGAGAGCAAAAGTTTTTGCATGTAAGAGTGAATGGTCCTTGAGTTGGAGTGTGTTAGTGTCTTTAAGTCACCAATTTTCAAGACAAGAAAATGGAACCCAAAGGCCCCTTTTTGGGCGGTCAAAATAAGAGAAAAAGGGTCCCACCCTTTTAAACTTTTAAACATAACTAACACACACTTTAATCCTTTTTGTTTATAAAGTTGAAAAGTAATTTTAAACATTATGAATTAAACACTCTTTTATTTGTTATCATTTAGTAAAACTAACTAATGAAAACAAATAATATCTCATGAACAATTATCCAAATAATGTTCATTTACAAAAGCAATATTTAGAAAATCCAATTTTCTAAATTGGTGTCACTACTTATTTGTATGATCTTATCAACAAATCAATTATCTTTCGGTGTTGGTTTGGCTTGTTATTGGGTATGACCCGTCTTGGATCATATCACACTAGCCACATCAATTTAATATGAATCTTGGGCTGATCAAATCCTTCAGAGCTGACACGCGAAAAGAGGCAGGGTTTTTCATGACAGTAGCGAATAAGGTAAGGGGTGTTCGGGCTGAGGTGAAAGAACTGGCCCAGAAGGTTCGTGAAGAAGATGAGTTGAGATGGACGTGTGGGATTTATCAAGACAATTTAAGCAGGGAAGTGCACGTGCCGAAGAAGCTACTACAGCAGGAGCTGACCAAGGAGAATCATTGGCTAAAGCTTCTGAGGATGATGCTATAGGAGCTACTGAAGAAATATCTAAGGAGGCTGAAGAAACTGGAGCTGAAAAGACAAACGAAGATTGATCAAGATGGTGAGATCCATCCTAGGGGGAGTATTGAAGATCAAGTATAGATTGGACTAACCTTAGATTAGATTTTGATTATGTTTGATTGTAATAGGTTTAATGTTAGTTTACTTTTGTAAGTTGGTTAATTAGTTAAGTTTTGCTGCCCAGCGAAACTGTAGTTTCGCTCATAGCGAGCTGCTAATTTAACCCGACGAAACTGTTGGTCTCAGTCGGGCGAAACGGTGTCTTTGGCAGGATAGTTTCGCTGACAGCGAAACTATCATTACTATATAAAGTTTTGATCTTTTTCATTGATAGGCATCCTTGAAAAACCCCTAATCCGATTATTCTTGTTGCAAGTGTCTATTGTAAGCTGGTTTATCACAGAAATATATTAAGCTTTGTTACTTTGATAGTATTGGATCATGATTGTTATATGTTGAATACTTTTGGGTTCTTCTTCATTACATATTGTTTGTTGTTTGGTGTTAATTTTGATATTGAACGATTCAACCTCTCAAGTTTACTGTAATTCGATCATATGGACCAACACTTCCAAAGTTGTCAAAACTTCCAAAGTGTTGAACATCAAGTCTAATCTTCCAAATATGATGTGGAAGATAAAAAAGAGCAAGTGACTGAAAGTTCTTCATAAAAAACAGCCGATGATCCTCAAAGCTTGAACATTGGATCCATTAATGTTACATTGTCTTCAACTCACTTTGACAAGCCCAAGACCAACAACGCTTAGATTTCCAAATGTAACTAACTATATCTTTTTGTGCAGGAATAACAAAAGATCAAGAGAAATGTATGGATAATTGGTAGTGGTTGTTCCAGGCACATGACAATCAATGGATCTTTGCTTCAAATTTGAGAAAATTGATGGAGGGCCAGTTGATTTTAAAGGAGATGCTGGAGGTTACATTACTGGAAGGGACATGGTCACAAATGGTAAGCTCAGCATTGAAAATATAAACTTTGTCAAGGAGCTTGGGTACAATTTACTGAGTGTATCCCAATTTTATGATCAAAAATACAATATGCTCTTCACTGAGCATGAGTGCCTTGTTCTCAAGACCGGAGTGGTCATACCCCAAGAGCATGTCCTGCTTAGAGCCCCTAGGAAAGAGAACATGTACAAGATGGATTTGTAGGAAACATCTCCTTTAAGAGAAGTTTCTTGCTTTCTATCTAAAGCAAATAGTGATGAGTCTTTCCTCTAGCATAAAAGAATATGCCATGTAAACTTTAAAAACATGAATAAATTAATTAAGAATGATTTGGTAACTAGAATGCCAAAGAAAGAGTTTACAAGTGATGACCACTATGTGGCATGCCTGAAAGGGAAGCAACACAAAATGTCTCATAGGCCGAAGAAAAGAAACTCTATCACTACTCCCCTACACTTATTATATTTATATCTTTTTGGCCCTACCAGTGTAATGAGTCTAGGAATGACCTCATATTGGCTGATGATCACAGATGACTTCATAAGATTCACTTGGGTCTTCTTCCTAAGAACTAAGGATGATACTCTTGAGATCTTGAGAAACTTCATTGTGAAAATTGAGAATCAATATGATCACAAGGTCAAAACCATAAGATGTGATCAAGGAACAAAATGTAAAAACAAAATTCTTGACATATTTTGTGATGAAATGGTTATAACAAGACAATATAATGCTCCTAAGACTCCTTAGCAAAATGGTGTTGCTAAAAGAAGAAACAGGACACTTATTGAAGCTGCAAGAACCATGTTGTCTGACTCTAAACTACCTATCACCTTCTGGGTAGAGGTAGTCAACACTGCTTGCTATGTGCAAAATAGAGTTTTAGTAGCTAATAAATCATGGTAAGACTTCTTATGAGATTGGATCAAGTCTCTCTTGATAGGTGTGTTGATGTGGTGGGTGACACTCCATTCCCATATATGAATTTATCAAATTTAGATCTTTCCAATCAGCTTGCTATGATCCCTCAACTTAGGATCAACAAGTCACACCCCGCCACAAACATCATTAAAAATGTTGATACATGAGTGAGAAGAATAGGACAAACCCATGACAAAAATGTTTGTATATACTCTTGTTTCTAGATAGAGCTAAATAAAGTTGATAAGGCTTTGAAGGATGGAAGTTGGGTTGAAGAAATGTAAGAGGAGCTGCTTCAATTTAAAAGATAAAAGGTTTGGAACCTATGTCTTCTTCCTCAAGAGAAGACTACCATAGGAACCAAGTGGGTTTTTAGAAACAAGAAGGACGATAGAGGACTTGTTATCAAGAACAAGGCTAGAGTAGTTGTTCAAGGATACACACAAGAAGAGGGAATTGACTACATAGATGTCTCTGAACCAGTGGCAAGACTTGAAGCTATTAGGATATTCCTGGCTTTTCCTACATCCAAGGATTTCAAGGTCTACCAACTTGATATCAAGTGTGCTTTGTTGTATGGGGTGATTAATGAGGAGGTGTATGTCTTGCTTTGCAGACCCAGATCATCCTGATTATGTCTGCAAGGTTGATAATGCTCTTTATGGGCGGCACCAAGCTCCAAAGAAATGGTATGAGACACCATCTCAGTATTTATATCAGCATGGCTGCAAGAGGGATACTATAGATGGAACTCTTTTCATCAAAAGAACAAGGAATGACTCAATGCTACTTCAAGTGTATGCAGATGACATTATCTTCGGGTCAACTAACCCAAAGCTCAACAAAGACTTTGAGAGGCTGATGAATAATATATTTGAAATAAGTGTCGTGGGGAACTCAATTTCTTTCAAGGGATTCAAGTGAAGCAAGTTAAAAATGGCATCTTCATAAACCAGTCAAAGTATGTACAAGACATACTTACAAGATTAAACATGACTTAATGTAAGGTTACAAAGACACTCATAGACAGAAATCATTCCCATGGACCTGATCTTGAGGGGGAGTATGTAGATGAACATCTCTACAGGGCTATAATTGGATCTCTTATGTACCTTACAACCAGTAGGCCAGATATCATGTTTGTCACATGCATCTATGAAAGATATCAAGCCAACCCCAAGATGTCATACTTGGTTGTTGGCAAGAGGATTCTTAGATATCTCAAAGGGGCCCCTAAGCTTCGCCTTTGGTATCCAAATAATTATGAATTCAATTTGTATGCCTACAGATAGTGATTATGGTGGCTGTAACATGACTGCAAAGTCTACATATGGGGGTTGTCAATTCCTTGGTGGAAGGATAGTCTCATGGCAATGCAAGAAACAATCCTGTGTGTTTGCATCAACTGCTGAAGCTGAATACATTATTGTTGCAAGCTGCTGTGCTCAAGTGTTTTGGATTCAGAATCAAATCTTGGACTATGGATTCAACTTCAAAGAGACTCCCATCTATATAGACAACAACAGTGCTATCTCTATAATAAAGAATCCTAT
Source organism: Flaveria ramosissima (assembly GCA_025215565.1). NCBI lineage: Eukaryota > Viridiplantae > Streptophyta > Magnoliopsida > Asterales > Asteraceae > Flaveria > Flaveria ramosissima. The sequence continues at coordinate 34,771,077 of CM046029.1, forward strand.
GCAGCACTCAAGGACAAAGGACATCAACATCAGGTATCATTTGATTAGAGATACTTTTGAAAAGAGATTAATCAAACTAGTCTAAGTTAACATAAATGAACAATATGTTGATTTGTTCACTAAAGCTTTTGATGAACAGAGATTCAAATATCTAGTATCAACTATTGGGATAATTAACTTTGAGTAGATTTTTCTTAAACTTAACTCAATACTACTTCTAAAACTTATGTGTTCTAAGTTGTTTATTTTATCATCTTCATAAGCCTATTTTACTTTGGAAGAATACTTTTCAAATGATATTCCTTTGATTTTTTAAATTTTTCAAACAAATTTTCTTTTGGAAGACATCAAGTTGTCGGAAGAACATTATATCTTCAAGTCAAATAACTTGTTGGAGCCCTAAAGATTAGCATTAGTTTTTAGTTTTTTTTGTCATAGTATTGGGACTTATTGTGTAAATATATGTTTCTGTGTTTCTTGTATTAGTATAAATAGGATTATTTGTATTTTGCAAAAAGAGACTTTTGCAATAGAACTCTCTCATTCTGTACTTGTAATCCTTTGCTAATATCAATGAAATTACTACGAATTTTTCTGATTATTTGCTTAGTTGATTACATTGTGCATATTATAGTCAATTGTAGTTCATCATTAACACAGATCGATCCATTTGAACCTATCATAACTACTTATAAGACCTTTACCTTCTATTAAAAATTCTAATATATCTTCCGAAGCTTAAATATGCCTATAAGTATTTATATATATTTGAAGGACAATTTTCTTCCGAAAGCAATTAAGTCTCAGAATATTTATTCCCTTTAGAATATTTGTTCCCTTTAGAATAAAACTTCACAAACATTAGTAATATCTTCTGAAGTCAAATTGGCTTCGGAAGCTTTTATTAAACTTTCGAAGACAAAATACCTTTATGGAGAACTCAACCAAGAACACAAGAACCTTTAAGGACAAAATATCTTTATGTGATGTGTATCATTTTTACTAAAGTATAGTGGCTCTTCCGGTACAAGATTTGAAAGAATTGCATAAGTTACCTTTCATTAACCCATCCAAAGCTGCTAGAGGAGAGAACTTTGTGAAGTTATTTGATAGAGGAATCTCTCGGATGCCATCTTTTCTTCAAACAAGATGTGATCAAGAGGATAAGGCATATTTTGACACTCTGAGGAGAAATGAGAAGAAAGGTGAATCTAGATCAGAAATGGCTGATAAATATCTAGAAGGATTTGGAGATCAATACTCTGAAAAAGTAACCAATCCTGGTCTTAAAGTGATTGATGGTACTCAGACATCAAAACCAATCAAGAGATGGTTTTATGACTCTGATACATTTCATTTGAAGCTGGTGAGAGATGAAGATGATTGGGGGAAAGATTTATAAGCTTATTTGGAGTGTTTGAGCTGAAGTTACTTCATCCAAGCTACATCTCATTTTTGTCTAATCAGAGATTTGAGCAAGTAGCAACAGTTGAAGCTGAAAATGATAGAAAGTACTTTATGACAATCACTAAAGTGATGAATGCAGCCATGGAGCGAATTTCTTGGAGGAAAGCTCTGGCATATGCAAACATTGTAAAGAAAGATATACATAACCATAGAGTTCATGAGAATATCAAGTAAAGGGGTGTTATAGGTGCATGTGAAAGATCAAACTAATCCAATTGAATTCTATGCAAATGTTGATATAGCAACATTGTCTAAGAAGACTTTGCAGGTGATGGATTCTATGGAGATCAAAACGAATGACTCAAAACCCGAGCAAGGTAAATTAGCTGAAAAGTTCAAATCTTCAATAAAGAAAGCTCTGAGAGAACTGGAGATGTACAAAGAGAAGCCAATGTTTAAGATCAAAGAAGAACCTAAGATTTCTTTTGATTGAAGACAAATGCAAATCTTAGGGGGAGTATTGTTGGAGCCTTAAAGATTAACATTAGTGTTTAGTTTCGTTTTTGTCATAGTATAGGGACTTATTGTGTAAATATATGTTCCTGTGTTTCTTGTATTAGTATAAATAGGATTATTTGTATTTTGCAGAAAGAGACTTTTGCAATAGAACTCTCTCATTCTGTACTTATAATCCTTTGCTAATATCAATGAAATTACTATGAATTTTTTTGATAATTTGCTTAGTTGATTACATTGTGCCTATTATTGTCAATTGTAGTTCATCATTTACACAAATCGATCCATTTAAACCTATCAAATGGTATTAGAGCTTTCGGTTCAATGATTCGAGCCTGTGAATCACTTGAATATGTGTTTTTGATAGCAATTGATCAATAGATTGCTGAATTAAGTTGTGTTTCATCACTAGAAACATGATTTGAATCACAATTGAGTGAGTTAACATCATCAGATCTGAATTTTGTCAGATTTGAGTTCGAGTTGTTCTTCAAAAATCAAACAAAAATTATGCAAAATTCTGATTATTTGTTGTTAATTGAAGGAAATTGGTGTTAAAGGATTGATATTTGGTGTATTTCACATTTGATTGAAGAGTTTCAGATCAATTAATCAAGTTTGAAAATTTTGTTAAGATCAGGTTGTTACGAAGAAGATGAATTAGGCGTTTGGAGTGTTGAAATCATCTGAAAAATCACCTAAGTGTTTAGGCGCATGAACACTGTTCAGACACTTTAACACTGTTTAGGCGTTTTAGAGTGGTCGTTTTGTCACTGTTTGGATGTTTTTCAGAAACTAAGTATCAAGCGTTTTGAAACTATTCAGGCGCTTCATAACTGTTCAGGCGCTTCATCACTATTTGAGCGCTTTGGAACTATTTGGACGTTTTGATACCGTTCAGGTGTTTTTACACTTGTGCATTTCAGAATTTACTAAGGCAATCCCTTAGGCGTTTCTAAGTCAAGCTGGGCGCTTCTCAACTATTCAGGCGCATCAGATTCAGACTTTTCTTCTAACACTTAGAAAATTTTTTAAAAATTAAAAATACAAAAATATTGTAATTTCATTTCTTCATTCAAATCTTTAAAACAAAAAATAGTATATTTTCTTAAAATCAAAACTTAAACATGGTAAAGTTGAAGATTCAGAGAGTAGAGTACCAAAGTTGAAGAACAGAGCTGACTTCAAGAATTGGTCACTCAAGCTGAAACATCACTTAAAGTCAATTGATATTGATTTATGGAAATCAATTGAGAAAGGACCTCACATCCCTGTTACTACTGATGGTCTTGATGGTTTTGTATACACAAAAGATACTCTAGAGCCTTATTCAGAAGATGGATTACATAGGGATGATCTCAAAAAGGTGAAGAATGATGTTAAAGCCTATTCTCTCATGTGTAAAGGGTTACCTTTGGAAGTTCTATCAAGGCGAGAATTACCAAACTGGGTACACCTTATATAAAGCTTTGAAAGTTATCTATGAAGGAGGAAAAGAGATTCAAGATCTCAAAAGACAGAAGTTAAAAAGGCAACTTGAATTGTTTGAGCATATCTCTGGAGAAACTGTAAACCAGATGATGAACAGATATATGCAACTTATCACAGAAATGTCAACTTTAGGAATTAAGAATGATCTTAAAGACCTAAATGATGGACTTCTAAATGTACTTCCATCATCTTGGAAACAAACAGTAACTTTGTTAAAACATACTAAAAAGTTTCCCATGGATCTTGATCTATTAATGGCAAAGATTGAGTTAGTGGAAATTGATGAAAGCTCAAGAAATAATGATAGAGCTGCATCTACTTCTCAATATAAGTATGTTGCTTCTCCAAAAAATACTGTAGAGAATGTTTTTCTTGCTAAGGATGAAGCTACTCCAGAAGATAAGGGTGATCTGTTTGTAGGAGCAGAATTCTTTACTAGCACACCTGTCTACTCAACTCAGTCACAACCACAATTCCCTCCGAAATCTCAAATGCCTAAAACTCAAAATGAGACTCCATCTTCTAACTCTGCTAACCCTAGCAAAGTTAAAGATGTTATAAACATCCTTTTACAGGATGAAGAGTACAAATCTGCATTTACAGCATTTATGGCAAGTTTTTAAGCATACCAAGGAAGTCATTTAACATAAGTAGATTTAATTTTGCTGGATTTGTTCGAGATGGATCTAGATGACGTTGAAGAAATGGATCTCAACTGGCAAATGGTGATAATAGCTTATAGAACACAAAAGCATTCATATGTGAATAGAAACTATAACCCAAGTGCAAATAAAACAGTTGGCTTTGATAAGTCGAAGTCAAGGTGTTTTAACTATAAAAGCTATGGCCACTTTTCTAGAGAGTGCAAAGCTCCAAGAACTCAAGGAGGAAATGGTCAAAGTAGCTCTAACAGTCAGAGGTGTCATCAACAGACTCAGAAGACATTTCAGAAACCTTATCAGAGTCTACCAATGCCAGAACTGAAGGAAGAATCAAAGAACACAGAAGAACCAAAGAAAGCATTAGTAGTTAGCATCAAGGATGGTTATGACTAGAGTGCTTATGCAGAACAGTTTACTGAAGATCTTACTTCTGGTCTAGCATTTGTTGCTGAAATCAACACCGAAGCTTGTTCTGAAGATAATGATCCAAAAACAAAAGGAGATTCAAACAATGAGGAAGACTATGACTGGAGTGACAAATTAGATCCAAAGGAAGATTCTAGAGAAGTTGCTCTTATGGCACAGTTTGAACAACCCAAGGTTGTAAACTCTTCATCTGAAATTGACACTGAATCTTCAAACTCTTATATTTAGAAATTCCAGTGGAAGTAAGGGAGAAAATATGCACTAAAGCATGTTTTGAACAAGTAGAACACTATAGAGCATACTCATTAACAATATGTGATAAACTGAAACAAGAAGAATTAATGCACAATAAGCTGAAAGCAGATCACAAAATTTCTAATGATAAAATCATATCTCTCCAAAATATTTGGAACAAAACTATAAAAGAACTTGAACTTGTCAAGAAACAACTTGAAGAGATGTCAAAAACCCATGAACAAGGAAAATTGGCTCATGCAGCAACTCAAATTGATATAGCCAACGTGAAAAGCTCAAAAACTATTGTTGAGCAGTAGGTAAATGGTAGAAAAGATAAAGATAAAACATGATTAGGATTCACTCATGAACCAATGCCTGAATCAATCTCAAATACCTTACCTAAAAACTCTAATACCCATGATCATTCACTAGAAAATAAAGCTAAGCTTAAGAATTTGAAGAAAAGAAAAGAAATGTTCAATCTAATGTCGAGAGTGAAGCTGAAAAGATAAATATTGAAATATTTGAAGAGAAAGATTCATAGAAGATAAAGAATGGTCATCCAATTAAAATCAAATCTTATGAATCTAGACAAAAGAATAAAAAGCTATTTGTTCCAAAGGGTGAATGTGTTTTCAAGAAAGGTGAACTTGAAAAAGGGAAATCTAAAGAAGAAAAATCAGAGACTTCATGTTCTGATGATTCAAGCTCTTCTGAAACAAACCTTATTCTGAAAAAGAATCATCTCAAGATTCTATCAATACCCAAAGCACCAAACTTCATCAAGATCAAGAAATCAAAGAAGACAAAAAACATCTTCTAAAGCAAAACAGTTTGAACCAATCAATCAAACAAGTCAAATTAAACCTGTAAAGTTTGTGTCAGCAGGAACTTTTGACATGAACACAATCTCTGAAACAACATCAAAACCTAAGATCAAATCTAACTATGATCAAAAAACAGGTTCAGGTCCAAGGTCTTCCGCTGTTCATAAAAGATTTGAATCTATGTTAAAAAGCCAAATCCTAAAAACCAAAAGACCAAACTTACACAGACAAAACAACAGTTTAACCTTACAACGTCTAAATCTAGACAAGGATCTAATGTGGCTTCCACATCTAGGGTTAAGCAAATGTTGTTCAACCAGCCACAAAGGTACTGTGACATATGTGATATGTACAATCATAACACATCTGAGTGTTATTTTAACAAGTACTGTCACATTTGTGATATGACAAATCACTTAACGGGTGATTGTTATTTCAATAAATATTGTGCCTTGTGTGATGAAAGAAATCATAATACTAAAGATTGCTTCTACAGAAAGAAATCGCTTCGGAAAGATTTTGATAATCAAAGATTTCAAAGAAATCAAAATTTTGGTTTTCAAGGATTATCAAAACAAACTTCTTTAGACTTGAGATCTCTCAGAAGAATCAATCCAGATTATGATAATCAGTATACAGTTAGATCACAGCAGTACAATCAAGGAAAATTCATTCGACGTTCAGTGCGAATGAAAAATGAAACATTTAACAAGAAAAATTTTGCAAAGAATGTTTCAAATGATGGTTCAAATTATCTTAATAAAGATCTTGAAAATCGGTTTAATGCTTTGAGGTTAAAACAAAGAAAGATAATCAGACAGTTTTTCAAAGAGGATTTGAAAATCCTAAATTTCAAAAGAACCCTGATTTGCACAAACTCCATTTCAAGCAATTTACCATTGTGGATAAATATGGCAAGCCCAAGACCATCTCGGCTTGGGCTGATAACTCATCTTAAATGTCTTTGAAATGCAGGTACGCCCAAGAAGACCAATGAATACTCGGTATGTTGATAGTGGGTGTAGCCGGCATATGACAGGCAATCAAGCCTTGTTACAAGACTTTAAGACAAAAGATGGTACACATGTAGCTTTCGGTGGAGATGCAGGTGGAAAGATAACTGGAGAAGGAACGGTATCTAATGGTGTTATAAGTTTTGATTAAGTCAACTTCTGTGCTCAGTTGAATTTTAACCTTTTAAGCGTTTCTCAAATATGTGATAAATCATATTATGCTTTATTTGATGACTCTTATTGCTATATTCTAAAGCCAAGTTTCAAGATCAGCAAGGACTGGGTGGTTGTAAAAGCTGTTAGAGATCGAGATGTCTACAAGCTAGATATGTCTCATGTTGATCCTTCAACTGAAACAACTTGTCTCATTACTCATGCTTCAAATGATGAAAGCCTGCTTTCGCATAGACGTCTGGGCATTCAAACTTCAAAAACATGAACAAACTAGCACTAGGAAATCATGTTGTGGGCATTCCATCAAAGAAGTTTGCTACAACAGATCTTGTAAAGCTTGTTTGAAAGGGAAGCAGCACAGGGCGTCTTATAAGTCCAAACTTATAAACTCAAACTCCAAGCCTTTGCAGATGTTACACATGGATTTATTTGGTCCAGTAAACGTAAAAAGTATTGGAAAGAAATCATATTGTCTAGTTATCATTGATGACTATACTAGATTTTCTTGGGTTTTCTTTTTACGTGCAAAATCTAAAACGGTTGAGTTATTAAAAGAGTTTATCACTAAAGTAGAAAATCAACTTGATCAAAAAGTCAAAATAATTAGGAGTGATATTGGAACAGAATTTAAGAATGCTAATGTTGACATGTTCTGTGCAGGGAAAGGGATAGCTCATTAGTTTAGTGCTCCAAGAACTCCTCAACAAAATGGAGTTGTAGAAAGGAAGATGTTAGGTCTAGAATCAGTAGATCTAGTCATTATGTATAGGCTTAGTACTTGAATTAATATCTGTAATGAACTTTTGAATTTCATTATTGTGTATGCATTAAATATATAGGTTAACCCATTTATATATGTGTTGGTTTATGTATGGTTGCAGGAACAAAATTATAATTGGTCAATTTGTGAAATTGACCAAGTGTAAGAAACATCTACGGATGAACATTTTGTTCTTTCGTAGGTATATTTCTTACAAGTAAATACACATCCAAAGATCTTCTGCGGATGAACAACAAGACCTTCAGAAGAACAAGATACCTTCGGAAGAACAAGATACCTTCGGAAGAACAAGATACCTTTGGAAGAACAAGATACCTTCGGAAGAACAAGATACCTTCGGAAGAACATTATCTACGAAAGAACAAAATTACTACTGAAGACTATATTCCTGCGGAGTCCAAACACTTGTATTATACAAGTGGTACAAGTCAACAAGTCAACAAGTCAACAAGGCGGTTATGCGAATCCCGAGAAATCCGATGATTCCTTAACATAAACAAATCAAATCCCAAGAGATCCGGTGTTTCCTATAACTGAAACACCTTTGTCTATAAATATGGATCCTAGGTTTCGATTCAAAGGAGATTGAGTTAGACGATTGATTGATTGCGAACAGCAATAGCAATACAACAATCATCAAAAGTCTTTCGATCAACTTTAACATACACAACATCATAGCATTCTTTGATATTTCATTGATATTTAAAGTTGTTTGTTTCGTGTGTTCTTGATATTTAATTGATATTTAAAGTTGTTTAAACACAATAGCATTCAATTCTTTTGTAATCATCAACACATTATAATAAAATACTGATTAATCATTAATTGTGTTTTGTTTCGTGTGTTCTTGATATTTCATTGATATTTAAAGTTGTTTAAACACAATTAAACCAAATCAACGTTCATTCCGCTAACGTTGACTTGACATCGATTCACACTGATAATTCCTGTTGACGATCCTTGGATTCACAGGTGGTATCAGAGCCAAGTGCTTATTGATTTAGATCAATTGATCTATCAGTGTTAGTTGTGTTTTAATTGTGTTTGATTTCGTTTAACAGCAATCGTTTTTAATTAACTTGTGTTTATATTCAAATTAATTGAATAGCAGATCTTGTTAACATCATGAGCAACTTCAGTGGTTCATCTTACCAACCTCCGAAGTTGGAAACAAAAGCAGATTTCAAGTCTTGGAAAATCAAGTTCAGGAATCATGTAACTATACTGATTCTGACTTGTGGATTTCCATCACTGAAGGTCCTTATATTCCACCCACTCTTGGGCCGGATTATAATGAAAAAAAATCAACCAATCAGTTGAAAGATCTATCACCTGATGATGTCAAAAAGGTTAAAGTTGATATAAAAGCTTACAGTTTGCTTAGTATGGCTTTACCTGAAGAGATATTAATCAGGTGTGAGAACTATAAAACAGCACACTCCTTATGGAAGATACTTCACACTCTCTGCGAAGGGAGTGATGAGATAAGAAGTATAAGGAGAGACACCCTCAGATCACAATATGAAACTTTTCATCATATTGAGGGTGAGTCAATTCCTCAGCAACTTCATAGATTCATGCAGTTAGTCACTGAGATGAATATTCTAGAGTTGAAGTATACTAGTGAGGAATTAAACAAGAAAATGCTCCACACTTTGACAGAAAGTTGGAAGCATACTGTGTCCATGTTCAAAAACACTATAGATCTGAAAGCAACTGGCTTAGATACTCTAGTTGCAAAAGTGGAAGCTCTTGAAATGGACGAAAAATCAAGAAACAAGAGTGTGAGAACTCATGTCTCACCCTATCACTTCAAAGAAACAAATAATGTAGGAAGTGCATTTATTTCAAACAATGAAAGTGATAACTCTTGTGCTAGGAGTGATGATGAGGAGGAAGTTAGCTTCTATGCTTCAAAACCCTCAAAGAAATCATCTCAAGATAAGCAACAAAAGAATAAAGGAAGAACTACTGATAGACAAGATACATCTGCAGCAACAGCTAAGTCTTCTTTTTCAGCAAATCAGTCAGAACCAATAACTGTGATATTGGACTCTGAAGAACAAAGAGCAGCCTTTGCAGCTTTTAGTTCAAGTTTTCAAGCATATCTGGGAAGCTCTCTAACATCAGCCAATATCTGCCAACAAGACTTAGAAGAACTACCTCCAGATGTAGTGGAAGAGATGGATCTACAATGGCAGATGGCGATGATTGCTTATAGAGCTAAGCAATATCTCAGGAGAAACAAGAACTTGGCTTCAGCAAGCAAAACATCAAAGATTGGTGTTGACAAATCAAAGGTGAGATGCTACAAATGCAACCTCTATGGACATTTCTCAAGAGAATGCAATCAACAGTCATATCCAGAGATGAGACAACACCAGCAACATCAACAACATTAGATTCAAGCAAATCAACAATCTTCTCAAAGACCTCTGCACAAGCAATCTCAACTGATCAATGCTTCCCCACCAGCCACCAAAGAATCAGCAGGACCAAGTAACTCAAAGGAGTCAGGGCTGATCATACTTCAAGATGGAACGTGTGACTGGAGTTTGTATGAGAAGGAAGTTTTGGAAGAGAATCAAGCATTGATGGCCCATATGGATCAAACAGTTCCACCAATGGCAAAAAAGTAAAAGAAAGATTATGGTCATCAACTTGTGTTGAGGAAGTTGAACGCTATAGAGTCCATGCTCAACAGTTGGCTGATAAAGTAAAAGAAACAATGATTTTGAATGAATCTCATGTTAGAGAACATAAATTATATCAAATAAAAATTAATTCCTTGCAAAAGGATTTAGAAAAATTTGTTTCTGAAAATTATAGCCTAAAAGCCCAAGTTGAGCATTTGACCACTTCCTTAACAAAATCCATGGCTGATCATGCATCAACTGAAGTGAAACTTCAGAAGTTTCAATTATCATCTCAGCAATATGAGAAATTACTAAATTCTCATATTGAATCAAAGAAAAGGTCTGGGTTGGGTTATAATGCGGTTGCACCACCTATAAATGATAATTACACATCCTTACCTACAACAATGACAAACACTCTGTCAAATCATTTTGTGCCTGGCACTAAGTTTGAAAAAGATTCATCTAAAACTAAAATTAATGATAAAGCTTAGGTGAGTGAAACTGAATCATCTTAATCAGAATCATTAGATCAAAATGATTCAGAATTTGATTATGATAAGTATGATGACTTGGATGATTCTGATGAACATGATGTTGATCAAACAAGAACAGGTAAAAATGTTCAACTGAAAGCCCATATCCCAAAATTGCTTGAAGAAACAAAGTTGCCATACCCTCCTAAACAAAGAAACATGCTGAAGACCATCTGCAAGAGGATAGCTCAATTGAATGAAGGTCTTCAAGAACTAAGTATGCAAGACTCCTCCAAGAAATTGACTGATGAATCTGTCAACACTGAGGAAAAAGTAAAATTCAAAGGAAAGAAAAAGGCTTCAGTAGATCATCAACTGAACAAGAAAACTTCAGCTGCTGATCTACGGAAGAGAAATTCAGCACCAGACAATCAAAATGTGCACAAAGTTGAAAAAGATAAAGCACATTCAAAGCTGAAGAAGAAAGAGCTACAACAAAGATCAACAAACAAAAGGAATGATTCTGAGAAAGAATCAGAAGAAAAATATTGCAAATGGTGTGACATGACAAATCACAAAACTGAAGACTGCTACTTCAGCAGCTATTGTTCTATTTGCAATATGAACAATCATATGACTACTGATTGCTACTTCAATAAACATTGTTCTATCTACAACAAAAATAATCATTCCACATAGGAATGTTATTTCAACAAAAAGAACTAGACAAAAAGCTCAAAGAAGAAAGAATCAGACAAATCTGAATCAGATTCTCAATCTACGGATTCTGCAAAGAGCTCAAAACTGAAGAAGTTTGAACAAAAATCAAAAGCAAAACCAAAGGACAAATCAGCATCAAGTGTTCATATACTGAAGAAAAGACCATCTTTTCAGCAGTCAAAAACACCTCACAAAAGAGTAGATTTGTCAGACAAAGAATCAAAGGATGATGATTCATTCTTTGATAAATTTGACAAAGGCATTCATATACCTCTTTCAAAAACAAAAGATAGTGAAACATTTAAAGATTCATTATCAAAACAAAAGACTCAAACAACTGAAGTTACTTTGTGTAGGGTTTTGTAGATGTTAATCAAAGACATATTAACCATTTAACATGTAAAACGCAGCGGATTTTCAGTTCAAATAAGAGTTTATGTATCATATACATATGTTAAATCAAAACCCAAAACAAGGATCTTATTATATGGAATAGCACACTATCACAACATACATATCAACCATATATATACTACCTTTAGAAACGTGGAATGGAGGCTAGGAGATGATGTTGAATGTCAAGACTTCAAAGTAGAAATCCTCAAGAGATGATACCCCAAGCTTCCTCCAAACACCCACTTGCTAGGTCTTGCAACACCAACCTCAAAGACACTCTTGAAGAACGATTTTTCCAGCCAAAACAACACTTGTTTGAAGCTGAAAATTGCTTCTAATTCAGCTCTAAAATCCGAATTTAGAGAGAGAGATTAGAGAGAAAATGCTTTTGCTATGTGTGTGTGAGAGAAGGTGTATTCTTGGAAGAGTGTTGCAATGAATAATTTGCAAGGACCAAGGTGATTAATCCAAGGCTAGAAAGCCCCAAGGGCGGCCGAAATATGGACCTTTGGGGTCCCTCTCATTTGAATTTTTATCAAAAAATTATCACTCTTGCACTCTATCTATTTTATAAGATTAAAAACCCTTTTATCTTATAAAATTAATACACTTTTGTTTAATATTATTTAACCAACTTAAATAATAGAAACAAGTAATTTCTCATGAACAATTATCCATATAATGTTGTTCATTATCAAAAGCAATGTTTTAGAAAACCCGGTTTCTATATTGGTGCTAATATTTATTTGTTTGATCTTATCAACGAATAAATATTTATCGGTGTTTGTTTTGCTTGTTATTGGGTATGACCCGACTTGGATCATATCACACTAGCCACATCAATTTAGTATGTATCTTGGGCAGATCAAATCCTTCAATCTCCCACTTGCACAAGATTCATAGAGAATTGATGCAAGTAGCAAATAACGCCTAGCAACGGTTTGCTACCCCTAATGTATATGACTAAGTGCCATTCAATAACATCATCCCTTTCAAGTACCCTACTTGAATATGATTTAGGTGAATAAATCATTTATCCTTTTGTTACAGATGTCATGTTAAATCCTAGAGACATAGAATTGTCATTCTCCGTTGATTTAACTTTAACAGGCCTTAGACATCTAACTCTCAACGAATAAGAGGAACAAATTCCATCTTGACTACATACGTCTCTCACAATCACCTTATATTATACCCGAACTCAGCCTTATGTACTGCCAATATTTCAGAACAGCAAAGAACTAACTCAAAGTACAATACTTGGTGAATTTCAAGACCCAATATGTATCTCAGGTATGAGGATACAATGATATTCGCCTTTACTCAATATCTCTTATGACTAATCACAAAGATTCCATGCAGAAATAATTGAGAGCGGGTCAGTCCAATATCCATATCCCATAGATATCAATGAACCTTGGTAGCAACGTCTTGCTCTATATTCATACTTAGTGAATATCAACCAATCCAAGTTCATTATAGTCTTATATTCATAGTTGTTCCCACAAGTACGATCGACTACGGACATTTTAGAATAACTTACTTATTCACGGATTTATACATGTTAAAATAGAAGAACAAATGAAAATTATAACCATATAATTAAGTCAAAATACATAAGTTCCAATATCCAAATACAAAATTTGATCAAGTCCAATTACTAGAATATCGAAGTCCTAAGGCACAAGTATGACTTTCATGCTTTGACCTGTCAAGGAGCTTCGTGAATGGATCCGCAATGTTTTGATCGGTGTGAACTTTGCGAATACATATCTTTCCCTTTTCAACTTCATCCCTAATGTAGTTGAATCTCCGTTCAATGTGCCGGGTCTTTTGATGAGCACGAGGTTCCTTGATTTGAGCAATCGCGCCCTCGTTGTCACAAAAGATCTCTAGGGGGTCTTGAATGGTAGCAACGACCCCTAGATCAGCAATGAACTTCCTAAGCCACGCAGCTTCTTGAGCTGCCAGTGAAGCGGCGATGTATTCAGATTCTGTTGTAGATAATGCCACTACATCTTGCTTTGAGCTCTTCCAAGAGACCGCTCCTCCATTCATAATGAAGACATATCCCGACTGTGATCGAGAATCATCTCGATCAGTTTGGAAACTTGCATCTGTGTAACCCTTTACCACAAGTTCCTCCTCACCAGATCCATATATTAAGAACATGTCCTTAGTGTTCCTAAGGTATTTCAAAATACTTTTAACAGCCATCCAATGACTATTACCAGGATTCTGCTGATATCTGCTTGTCATACTTAGAGCATATGACACGTCCGGCCTAGTACATATCATTGCATACATGATGGATCCTATAGCAGACGCATATGGGACTCCACTCATTCTTTCTTGTTCAACCTTTGAACTAGGGCATTGAGATGAGCTCAATATAGTCCCCTTTTGAATAGGTACCAGACCTTTCTTAGAATTCTCCATCTTGAACCTTTTCAAGATCTTATCAATGTATGCACTTTGGTTTAAACCTATCAGTCGTCTTGATCTATCCCTATAGACCTTTATACCCAAAATATAGGTGGCTTCACCAAGATCTTTTATGGAAAAACAGCTTCCAAGCCAGGCTTTTACACCATCCAAGGTTGGAATGTCGTTTCCAAATAGTAAAATGTCATCAACATATAATACAAGGAAGGTGATAGTGCTCCCACTAGCTTTCTTATATACACAGGCTTCATCAGCGTTTTTGATGAAGCCAAATTTCTTTACTTCATCATCAAAACGGTGATTCCAGCTTCTTGATGCTTGTTTCAATCCATAGATTGACTTCTTTAACTTGCATACCTTTTCAGGATGTTTTGGATCGACAAAACCTTCAGGCTGTTTCATATGGACATCTTCCTCAAGATATCCATTAAGGAAAGCGGTTTTGACGTCCATTTGCCATATCTCATAGTCATAATATGCTGCTATGGCAAATAATATCCTAATAGACTTTAGCATTGCCACAGGTGAAAAGGTTTCATCATAATCAACCCCTTGAGTTTGAGTGAAACCTTTTGCTACAAGTCTAGCTTTATAGGTATCCAAGTTTCCATGCATATCGGTTTTCTTCTTGAAAACCCACTTACTCCCAACTATCTTGGACTTAAGAGGTGGTGTAACCAATTCCCAGACTTGGTTATCATACATGGATTGCATCTCAACGTTCATGGCTTCTTGCCATTTGTCACAATCAGGTTTTGACATTGCATCTTGGTATGTGGTTGGTTCATCTGAATCTACCACATAGCATCCATCCATGAAAAATCCATATCTCTCAGGAGGAACACTAATTCTACCAGATCTGCGAACGTTTTGTGTATTTTGATCATCCATATGATCATTCTCAACATCCTCATGTTGATTGCTAGTATTAACCAATTGTGTATCTTCTTGTGAATCATGGACCTCTTCAAGTTCCACTGTTCTTCCGCTAGTTTCTTCCAAAAGAAACTTAGTTTCCAAGAACTCTGCCTTTCGAGCAATAAACACTTTCTGCTCTGTCGGATCATAGAAATAATATCCAATACAATCTCTAGGATATCCGATGAAGATACACTTCGTGGATCGCCCTTCCAGTTTGTTCTGAGTGTATTGCTTAGGATAAGCTTCACACCCCCAAACTTTCAAATATGATAATGATGGAACCCTTCCATGCCATACTTCGAAAGGTGTCCTTTCCACTTTCTTGGTTGGGGCCATATTTAAAATACGGGCCGCGGAGAGCAACGCGAAACCCCAAAATGACAGAGGTAGTGTACTTCTAGCCATCATAGATCGAACCATATCCAATAGAGTTCGATTCCTCCTCTCAGACACACCATTATGTTGTGGTGTTCCAGGTGGAGTAAGTTGTGAGACAATCCCACAACTTCTAAGATACTCTTGAAATTCACTACTTAGGTATTCACCTCCTCTATCTGTGCGAAGAACCTTGACCGTTTTGTTGAGTTGATTTTCAACTTCATTCTTGAATATTTTGAACATTTCAAAAGATTCATGTTTGTGTCTTAACAAGTACACATACCCATAACGACTATAATCATCGGTAAAGGTAATGAAGTATCTTTCACCATTCCTAGTCATTGGTTTAAAAGGTCCACATACATCCGAATGTATGATCCCTAATAAATCTTTCGCCCTTTCATTAGTCCCACTAAAAGGGGCCTTTGTCATTTTACCTTGTAAGCAAGACTCGCACACATCGAATGAATCATTTTCATTGGTTTTCAAAAGACCGTTCTTTTGAAGTTTATGCATACGATTCTTATTTATGTGTCCAAGGCGACAATGCCAAAGATAGGAATCATTCAAATCTAATTTGAGCCTTTTGGTGGTTGCTTGGTACATTGAGCTATCATATGTTGTGTTATCATGAACCAATTCATAAATACCATTACAAGGAATAGCCTTAAAATAAAACACATGATTCAAAGTAACATGAATATCATTGTCAACAAATTTGAAATCATAATCATATTGTCTTAATCGGGAAACAGAAATGATGTTCCTAGTCAAACTAGGAGCATACAAAATATTCTTTAAAATAACTTCCAAACCACTTGGAAGCTTCAAAACATAGTCTCCTTGGGCTTCCACATGAACCTTTGCACCATTGCCCATGAAGAGACTAACTTCCCCTTTTGAATAATGCTTACTTCTTTTGAACCCCTGCAACAAATTGCAAATATGAGTTCCACATCCGGTATCTAATACCCATGTGTTAGAAGAAATTACATTTAGCTCAACATGTATCATAAAGATTGTACCTGAGGTTTGCCCGTCCCTCTTCGACCTCAACGCTTTGAGATAGACCGGACAATTGCGTTTCCAATGGCCTACCTCACCACACTCAAAACAAGGGTCATCTTGAGCAACCTTTTGCTTCTTTTCTTTTGGTTTGGGGGGTTCCATTTTTGCCTTTCCCTTTCCCTTGACGTGCCCCTTCCCTTTGGCAACGCTTGCCTTAGGGTTGGGGAGGTGCCTCTTCCTACTACCTCCTTCATTGATCGTAAGGACCGGCAGAACCTTTCTACCCATGCCCGCCTCGGCCGTTTTTAGCATTGAATGAAGCTCACCAATGCTCTTGTCCCAACCATTCATGTTATAGTTCATAACAAAACTATCAAACTTCTTTGATAGAGAGTTGAGGATCAAATCCGTTGCCAACTCGTTGGACACACGACAGTTAAGCCTTTCGAGGCGATCAATGTGGCTCTTCATCTTAAGAACGTAGGATGACACCGATTGGGTCTCGTCCATCCGACATGCATGGAGCGCTCGAACCGTTTCGAAGCGCTCCACCCTTGATTGTTGTTGGAACATTTCCTTCAACTGGGTGATCATGTCAAAGGCATTGTGGTTTTCAAAGTCCTTTTGCAAGTCGGGAATCATACTCGCTAGCATGAGACATGAGACTTGCACGGAGTCCTCGGTGTACTTGACCCACTCGGCAAAGGCCTCAACGTCACTCTCATCGGGTTGATCGGGAATGGGATCGTCTAACACATAGGACTTCTTTTCTTGCTTGAGAACTATTCTCAAGTTTCGATACCAATCCATGAAGTTCCCATGGTTTAGACGTTCCTTTTCGAGGATCGTTCTTAGTGATAGGTTATGGACGGTCGGGATAGCGTTGTTGTTGTTAGCCATCTACAATATTACAAAGTTCAAATTTTAGTATTTCGATGTTTAAGCAATTTTTAATTATTAATACCCTTTTATGTCTCATAGACAATTAATAATTAAAACTAGAATCCAACGTTACATTTAAATATCGGTTAGGTGACCTTTATCCCTTTATTTAAATTAACAAGGTAGTCAACATTTTGACAATTGTAACCCATTACAATTTCTAGTTTTTATGGGATCGTTTTAAACATCTTATGTTTAGTTTGACATGTTAATCCCATCAACACCGTTTGTACGTCATGCTTCGGTGATCCTAATGCATGATTTCCAAATCAAGTCGTCCTAGTTAGACACACGTGTGATATCACTAATATAAGTGGTTAGGTGACCTTTATCCCACAAATATAGTAATTTCACCTCAACTTCTCAAGTTTCTACATTTATGGTTAGGTGACCTTTATCCCATAAATAAGTTACAAGTGAATTGAGTGTTGTTCAAAAGGATGGTGTTAAACTTGTTTTTTTTTTTTTTTTAAAAAGGGCTTTGAAGTTTCTAAAACTTATACCTTGAAGTTTCTAAAACTTAGTTATAGAAAACCTTTTATACCATACAACTTGTATGCATTCAAATGCATGGTATTATTTGAAAAACAATTTTTAAGGTTCCTTTTAATAAAACCCATTTTTTATTAAATCATTAACCCTTAATAAACTCATTTTATTAATCCATTTAATGATTATAAAGAACCATTTTTATGCTTGATGCGCCATAGTTGTTAAACTAGTTTGTCAATTTTCAATCCAAAACAAACACAACCAAGATAACCAAACAATCAACCAAACATAATATAATAAGTGCACAACCAAAGCCAATAATTTTGAACACACTTGCTTGCCATAACAAGTGTGTTAAGGGGTCAATCCAAAGGTAAAACATGACACATTGTTGAGTTGATGAACTCCCACTTGAACTTGCATCCAAATGCTTCAAGTATGCCTTTTGTGTTGTGATTCCATCATCATCTTTAGGCTTCCTTTATGTATTACAAAACAGCCCCAAAAGCTTATTACATAGAAAAGGTCCTAATACATTTTTTCTAGTAAAATAAGATACAAGCTAATCTATTTATTACATACCAAATGAAATAAATAAATTACATATGCTTTATTACATCCAAATGAAACACAACCACAAATAATCAATCACAAGGTCATGGCTAGGCTTTGTGCACTTAGAACACATCCAAACAAGTCCAAAATCTATAATATGGCAGCCCCTTTTAACCCAAGTTTTTGGCCAACACAAACCAAGAACATGTGGGTTTATGTCCAAACAAACAAACCATCATATGATCTATATTTTTCAAGATCTTTACATGCATATAAAGTAACATCTTGAAAACAAAGGGACTTCCATGTAAAGAAATTTCCAGCCCACTTTTTAGAGAAAAAGGACCCAAAATTTCATGTTGGAAGCATGTATCCATATAATCCGGCTCTAGATGCCATTGTAGGGTTTTGTAGATGTTAATCAAAGACATATTAACCATTTAACATGTAAAACGCAGCGGATTTTCAGTTCAAATAAGAGTTTATGTATCATATACATATGTTAAATCAAAACCCAAAACAAGGATCTTATTATATGGAATAGCACACTATCACAACATACATATCAACCATATATATACTACCTTTAGAAACGTGGAATGGAGGCTAGGAGATGATGTTGAATGTCAAGACTTCAAAGTAGAAATCCTCAAGAGATGATACCCCAAGCTTCCTCCAAATACCCACTTGCTAGGTCTTGCAACACCAACCTCAAAGACACTCTTGAAGAACGATTTTTCCAGCCAAAACAACACTTGTTTGAAGCTGAAAATTGCTTCTAATTCAGCTCTAAAATCCGAATTTAGAGAGAGAGATTAGAGAGAAAATGCTTTTGCTATGTGTGTGTGAGAGAAGGTGTATTCTTGGAAGAGTGTTGCAATGAATAATTTGCAAGGACCAAGGTGATTAATCCAAGGCTAGCAAGCCCCAAGGGCGGCCGAAATATGGACCTTTGGGGTCCCTCTCATTTGAATTTTTATCAAAAAATTATCACTCTTGCACTCTATCTATTTTATAAGATTAAAAACCCTTTTATCTTATAAAATTAATACACTTTTGTTTAATATTATTTAACCAACTTAAATAATAGAAACAAGTAATTTCTCATGAACAATTATCAATATAATGTTGTTCATTATCAAAAGCAATGTTTTAGAAAACCCGGTTTCTATATTGGTGCTAATATTTATTTGTTTGATCTTATCAACGAATAAATATTTATCGGTGTTTGTTTTGCTTGTTATTGGGTATGACCCGACTTGGATCATATCACACTAGCCACATCAATTTAGTATGTATCTTGGGCAGATCAAATCCTTCACTTTGAGTAAAGCAGACAATGTGAATCATGAATCTACTTCATCAACATCCAATTCAGCAGAATCATCCTCATCTAAATCAAATCAGAATGAATCAATTAAATCTGAAACTGAAACTTCAAAAATAGTTCATGAAAGAGTAACTGTTTTAGATCTTGTTGATAAACCCAAGATCACTAAGACTTGGGTTGTCACTTCTAACTGATTTACTTTTCTGATTGCAGGAACAATATCGGAGAGCTGACAACATGTGGTATGTTGACAGTGGTTGTTCCAGGCATATGACAGGAAACTGTTCTCTTCTCCATGATTTTAAACATAAAAATGCTTCTTATGTGGCATTTGGTGGGGATAAAAAGGGAGGTAAAATTGTTGGTGAAGGAATGATAACTAATGGTGTACTTAAATTTGATAAAGTAAATTACTGTAAAAACTTACAGTATAATTTACTTAATGTATCTCAAATCTGTGATCAAAACTACACTACATTGTTTGATGACACTAACTGTTACATTCTTAAGCCAGGATTTAGTGTCCCTGAAGATTGGATTCTCCTCAAAGCAGCAAGAAAAGGAAACACTTATGTTTTGGATATGAACAACACTTCACTCACAAAACATGAGACTTGCCTTATATCTAAACTTTCAGAAGATTTGTCACAATTATGGCATAGAAGGCTTGTTCATTCTAACATGAAGAACATGAATAAATTGGTGAAACATGACCTGGTCATTGGATTACCAAATAAAGAGTTTCATTGCTCAACTCATTGTTCTTCTTGTTACAAAGGAAAACAACACAGAGTGTCATATAAACCAAAAACAATCAATACTAATACTACACCACTCAAATTGCTTCACATGGATCTTTTTGGCCCAACCAATGTAATGAGCATTGAAAAAAGGCAATATTGTTTGGTGATAGTTGATGATTTCACTAGATTTACATGGGTCTTTTTCTTAAAACTAAAGAGTGAAACATCAGAAACATTAATGGACTTTGTCATCAAGATTGAGAATCAACTTGATACAAAAGTCAAAATTTTCAGGAGTGATAATGGTACTGAATTTGTCAACTTTGAACTAGATTCTTTTTGCAGGAGCAAAGGTATTGCAAGACAATTCTGTGCACCAAGGACTCCACAACAAAATGGAGTTGCTGAAAGAAGAAACAGAACTCTCATTGAAGCAGCAAGAACAATGCTAGCTGATTCACAACTACCTATTACCTTTTGGGCTGAGGCTGTGAATACTACATGCAATGTTCAAAACAGAACATTAATTGTCAAAGAACATAACATAACTCTTTATGAGCTCCTATTTAAAAGAAAACCTTACATAGGATATCTAAGAGTATTTGGATGTCAAGTAACTGTTTTGAACATAAAAGAGTCATTAGGAAAATTTTCAGAAAAAGCATATGATGGTTTCTTTGTTGGATACTCTTCAACATCAAAATCATATAGAGTGTATATTCCACAACATAACATTGTGGAAGAGACCCCTAATGTATCCTTTGATGAAAATGTGTTTACTAAGTCAGTTAAAGGTTCATCATGGTTATTTGACATAGATGCTTTGTCTAAATCTTTTAACTATGATCATTTGACAAATGCAGGATCTGATGAAGTATGCTATCCATTTGTTCCACCTATTATGACTGAAGTAACTTTATCTGTTGATCCCCCAAGGATACATCCATCTTCAGGTGAAAATACTTCAGCAGACCCAGATATTACATGTGGAACTGAACAAAATGCATCCGGAGAAGTTCCTTCGGAAGATCAGCATATATCCGGAGAAATTCCTTCGGAAGACCAAAATGCATCCGGAGAACCTCCTTCGGAAGATCAGCATACATCCGGAGAAGTTCCCTCGGAAGATCAGCATACATCCGGAGAAGTTCCCTTGGAAGATCAGCATACATCCGGAGAACTTCCTTCGGAAGACCAAAATGTATCCGGAGAAGCTCCTACGGAAGACCAAAATGCTTCCGCAGAAGTTCCTGCGGAAGAACAAAATCCAACTGCAGACACTGTAGCTCAATCAACAGAGACTCAATTTGATTATTTCTTGAATTCTCAAATTGATATGAATCAGTCAGAGGCAATGGAAATGACTAATCTGGAATCATCCATTCCAGTTGAGTCAACTCCCTCAATGAGAATTCATAAGTCTCATCCACTTGACAATATCATTGGAAATTCTGAAAAGAGAACTACAAGGAGCCAAAGTGGTACAGCCAACCTTTGTCTCTTCAACTGTTTTCTTTCTCAAGTGGTGCCTCCAAACATTACAGCTGCTTTAAAAGACAATAGCTGGATTGAAGCTATGCAAGAAGAGCTTCAACAGTTCAGAAAGCAAAAAGTATGGTCTCTTGTTGATTTACCTGAAGGTCAACATCCTATTGGAACTAGATGGTTATACAAAAACAAACTGGATGATAGAGGGATTATTGTCCGAAACAAAGCAAGGTTGATAGCACAAGGATACACTCAAGAAGAAGGCATAGATTATGATGAAGTTTTTGCACCAGTTGCAAGAATTGAGGCAATAAGAGTGTTCTTGGCATATGCATCATATAAGAAGTTTACTGTGTATCAAATGGATGTCAAGTGTGCATTCTTATATGGGAAAATTGATGAGGAAGTTTATGTGTCTCAACCCCCCGGATTTGAAGATCCTCATTATCCTCACAGGGTATACAAACTAGATAAAGCCCTGTATGGTCTTCATCAAGCACCAAGAAAATGGTATGAAACACTATCATCTTTCTTACTCAAGCATGGCTACAAAAGAGGAACTATTGATCAGACACTCTTTCTCAAACAAGAACATCAAGATCTCTTAGTAGTTCAAGTATATGTTGATGACATTATATTTGGATCAACTAATAAGAGATTGTGTGTAAATTTTGAAGAGCTGATGAAATCTGAATTTCAGATGAGCTCAATGGGTGAATTAACATTCTTCCTTGGTCTTCAAGTTCATCAAAAAGCAGATGGAATATTCATCAATCAAGAAAAATACATACATCAAATACTGAAGAAATACAATCTTGCTGAAGTATCCTCATGCAAAACACCAGCATCAACAATTGATAAGATTGCTCCTGATCCCTCTGGAAAATCTATTGATCAAAAAATATTTAGATCTATGATAGGTTCACTTATGTACTTAACTGCCAGTAGACCTGATATTATGTTTGTTGTGTGTGTATGTGCTAGGTACCAATCTGCTCCAAAGGAGTCACATCTCAATGCTGTCAAAAGAATTTTCAGATACCTCAAGGGAAAACCAGGACTTGGTCTATGGTATCCCAAGGATGGAGACTTTACACTCTACTCATACTCAGACAGTGACTATGGTGGATCAGCAATAGAAAATCAACAACCGGTAGATGTCAATTCATTGGACCCAGGCTAGTGTCATGGCAGTGCAAGAAACAAACAAATGTTTCTGTATCCACAGCTGAGGCTGAGTACATTGCTGCTTCAGCTGGGTGCTCTCAAGTACTTTGGTTACAAAACCAATTGCTTGACTATGGTTACAATTTTCTTCAAACGTCAATTTATATAAACAATTCTGCTGCTATGTTTATTACTGCTAATCCAGTGCAACATAGTAAAACAAAACATATTGAGATTAGGTATCATTTTCTGAGAGATTGCTCAGAAAAGGGATTGATTAAGTTAGTCAAAGTGGATACATCAAATCAGCTTGCTGATTTATTCACTAAGGCCTTTGATTCAGTCAGATTTAATTTTCTAATTGAGTCTCTAGGTATGATTAACTTAGATTAAATCAAGTCTAAACAAACAACATGCTGTGTGCAATAATGCATCAGTATGACATATGCATGGGAAATGATAGTACACTGTAGCTTTGCCTATTCCTGCATAAACAAATAACAATATATCTCAGCAAGTCTCTTGATATGTGAGTAGGTTCATCTTGAGTGGGAACAAACCTGAGTGCATGCAAAACATAATACTATAATAATTGTCTGTGGGAAAATTCATTTTGAGAAAACAAAGTGAGTCTTATCCTAATGTGATCAAATCATTCATCTAAACACTATGTAAAACACTTTATCCTATCTATCTTTGCAAATCATACTCCCTCTGTTTTGTGTGAACAAAGACCTGGGTGTATGCTCACCATACTGAATATCAGTAACAAAGGTGAAAAGATCATGATCCTCATCATCCCTCTGTTTTGTGTGAACAAAGACCTGGGTTAAAGGCACCTCTGTTTTACGTGAGTAAAAGACCTGGTGACCTGATGATGATCATATCTAAAGCTCTCAAAAGAATCCTAAGTGATCAACTGTATATTATCTTGAGCTTTATCAACATTGCATCAATGAGATGCCAAATACATCTCAAGATAGCTATTATAACTTAAAGTACATAGTCTTAAATGATGATTTGACTTGCAGCGGGAGGACAACACCTTTATGAATCAAATGTGAAGCCCATGACAGTTATTTCTAAAACAATATGAAAACATGATAAACAACATGCCTAGTTGATACATGAGCTCTTGTATGGATTTATATGGACAATATACTTGCAATCAGAACTTGTTCTAGTATCGAATATACAACATATCTAATCAGAAAGAGGCTTAGCATTATAGTATGATCCCATCTTATGTGTATCTGATCATTATCATATAATTAAAATTCATGTTATTCCTCTTAAAGAAATTTATGATAAATGCTTATGTTCATCATTAATCACAAATTTAGGGGGAGTAGAATTCATGAAAAAGCATCTAAATCAGGAGCAGCAATGTCTATATCATTATCAATTTGAAAAAATTCAAATCTGAGCATCATCTTAGCTGTTGGTTACATGAAATTTTTAGTAAAAATCTCTATTTTATATTTTCTTGTACTAAATTGTCATGTATACAAAGCCAACGAGGTCCTAAAGCAATAAATGGTTCAACCAATGGAGTTGGGCCATACATACAACTGTGTGTAAATCAATATTAATGTTTTTCCGTAGATTGGTAAACTACGGATGAATAAAGATCAATAAATTAATGATTACAATTTCACATCAGTAGAAGTTGTTGATCCGTAGATGTACTACGGAAGAGTAAATTGTGGATCCCACTTAATTAGAGAAACTACTTCTACAGAAGAATACAATGTGGGACCCACTTAATAAATCAGAGAAAATTAATATGTCTGAGGGTATAAATAATGAGGTTTGACTTGTTGAATTCATTACTCACTTTTTCAGACCTAGAAAATCTCACTCAACAAAACTTTTCCCACTACCTCAACATTCAAAATTTATCAAATCAAAACCTTAAGCAAACATATAGTTGTGTTCTTAATCAGCGTTTATTAAGGTAAAACATGTCGTAATCATCAAGAATGAACCAGTTGATTCTTGTTTTATCTCTCAACTGTTCGTATTCTCATATCAATAATGTGATTCTAACGAAGTCTTTTCTTATGAACAGATGGATCAACGATTTGCAAAAGAACATAATGTGTGTGCTTTCTTGAACCCTGGCGATCCTGTGTCAGAAGGATGCCAAGAAATTATGAGATATTTGAGAAGATCGAGGATATTCTATGCCCTATCAGCAGAGCCGACGATTTATCGCACTCATATCAGTGATTTCTGGAATTCTGCACATATAGAAGAAGATGGTGAAGGAATTATTGCAGAAATTAAGAATCGAAGGCTGAGAATTGATGAACAAACAATAAGAAGGGTTCTAGAACTGGGAGATGTTGAAGTTGGACACCCTGATGTATTTGATAATGAATACATAGAAAAGGTCTTTCTCTTAACGGGGTATGATGGAGATTTTGAAAAGGGAGAAATTAAGAAGGGAAGACTCTGTAAGCCATACAGATTTTTGTGTCACACTTATCTGAAGTGTATGTCAAACAGAAAATCTGGGCTTGACAGATTTTCAAGACATATATCATCTGGTATCATTGGCATCTTTAAAGGAAGGACTTACAACTATTCAAAGTACATCTACAATTGTTTGTGTGATCACATTCGAGTACATAAGGCTGATAAGATGTACATGTTTCCAAGATTCATTCAGCTCATCATTAATGCAGACCTGCCTGGAACATCTGTGGAGGGTGGTGTGTTTATCCAAGCACACCTTGGCAGATCTGTGCTGAACAAAATCTCAGGAAAATATGAAGGAGGTGACATAGACATGTTTGCTCATGTGATTGATGCTAATGCAGACATACCTCAAGAGCTTGTTTGGGAAATTGGTGAAGAGAGCTCTGCTACCAGCTTTGCTCAAGACACTCCATCACCAGAAACATCACCTCAGCAACAACAACCACATCAACCACCATCTCCTCACAGCCAAAATACAGAACCCATCTCTCCAATCCTCCACCTATCACCACAACAACAACAAACACCCCAAACACAATCACCAGCTAGTCAAAATACTGAACCAATATCTCCCATTCAACCCCAATCACCAAATCAGCTTCAGATGCAACCTTACCAACAACCTACAAATTCAGATACTGAGAGCATCTACACTGGGGAGACAGAATTAGTCTCAGAAACAAGTACAGTTAAACTGTCATTATCCAAGACTGAATCCCCTGTGCATTCAAATGAAACTGAACAAGTTTCTCCAGTGACTGATCAGCAACAACAACAAACTCTTCAAGAGCATGAAGATCAAGCCACTGAACCAAAGTCAAGCTCAGCAAGTGTTGATCATAAGGAAGTTAAAGAAGATGAGATTGAGTCTCAGCATCAGGAAGTAGATGCAGAAGCAGATCATGTTGATGTGATTGCTTATAATGAAGATGATCAAAGTGAAGATGACATTCCTGTGAGCAAGAGCTATCTGGTGGCTGAGTACAACAAGCTGGTGCTCAAATCAAACAAAAGAAAGGAAAGAATACAAGAGCTGAAGGGGATGATAAAAGAAAAGGATGAAGAATTGATAAGACAGCAAGCAAGAATAAAAAGACTGAGAGAAGATGCTCAAAATGATAAAGAAGTCATTGATGCTTTGCTAGACAAGGAAGCTGAGCTTAAAGAGTCAGCAGAGTCTGAGAAGAAAGAAAAAGAAAAGATCATGAAGAGACTTGAACAAGCATCTGGCACTATGACTGCTCAGTCAAACATTATAAAGAGAAAAGATGAAGAAATTGAACAACTTAAATTGAAGATCAGTTCATTGGAATCTCATGCTAAGGCTTCAACTGCTCAAACAAAACAAGGTCCTGAGGCATCAAAAGAAATGATCTTGTACTCAAGGAAAAGAAAGTACCTTGGTACTGCTGAGAAGAAGCCAACTACTTATGAAAGTGCTTCAAAGAATCAAAAGCTGACTTCTCCTGAACACACCCCCTCAATAGATTTATCTACTGAGAAGCCCATCTCTCAAAAGGAAGATGAAAGTGATAAAGAGTGGGAAGAATTAATCAAAGAAGACTCTCCACCAAAACAAGAAGTCTCAAAGGCTGATGATCTTCTGACTACAAGTGACATATTTGAAGAGAGGCCTGAATCAACCATGTTCATGACACTTATAAACCATGGTTTCCCTTATGACATGGTTGAAAGACTAAACATGACAGAGATGAAAAACTTGTTAAAAGAGTTTGAGCTTGCATGCTTTATGATTCCAAATTGTGATTATGAAGCCTTCAGCACCTTTCAATCAATTCAGAAAACAAAGAAGGAGTTGGGACATTGTGACACAGCCAAGCTAAGCAAATACAACATGACTTGCTGGTTACAAGGGCATAATTACAAACCTCATGAGCTTAAAGGAAGATCAGTAGGGGAACTCAGAAGGATGATGGAGCATGTGATGAAAGTTGAGCTAGATACTGGAGTAAAATTCAGAACTGAAGCTCCACATCCATCTTATGAACAACAAAGCAAACTTTTTGCTGAACCTATAACAGTTGAACCTAAAGATCAGCACAAAGGAAAGGAGAAATTGATTAGAAAGCCAAGAGAAGTTATACCCGGCAAAGTATGGCCACTTTGGACTGCAGTTAGAGAAATAACTGAGCAAAAGTCCACTCTAATTCAACTGATAGATCACCTCACAACTCCCAGCTCTGTGGAGAAAACAGGATCATGGTCTGGAAATATGATCCAGACTGGGATTGTGCTGTTATTAAAAGAACATCTGGAAGAGTTGAATACTTCCATGATGTACTCTCAGTGGTGAGTCTGCCAGAGAATGACATCAAAGATCTTCAAAGTTTAATCATCAGCAATTATCCAATTCACCCTAAAGGAAGAGATTTCTCAACCCTAGTGGGAAAGTTGAAGACAAAGTTTAAAGATGATGTGCTTATAGAAGCCAAAAGAGAAGATATAGAACATCAAAAGAGAATCAAAGGGCTCAAAAGATTCAAGTCCAATGCCTCTGAACATGTAGATGATGAATTCTTGAAGAGGGTTGGTTACAACAACAGAAACAAAGCAGCACTTAAATGCATTAAAGGGACTCAATTCACATACCCAATCACTGAATGGGGATATGTTGAGAAGACAAAAGAGTTAGTCCTGCTGAGAAATGCTGAGAACAAGAAAGCTGAAAAGATCAGGATCTTTGATCCTGTGGAAATCAAACTGCTCCATCCCAGCTACACCTCATACCTTAATGACAAATTCTTTCCCAAGCTGACTGATGAAAAAGCACAAAATGATATGTTCCTGCATGTCCATGTGATTCAAGTAATTGACAAACTACATGCCAAAGCATATAAAAGAAGAAGATTTAATGCTGGACTGCTGAAGGGAAGAACCTTTGACAAAGTAACAGAACTCAGAATCACAGAACAAGATGAGCTAGAAGTGGTGAATAACAACAAGGTGTTAGACACACTCACTACAGAGGAAGATGTTCTGGGAATCAGCTATGAGACTCTGAAGAAGATCAGCAAGATGAAGATCAACTATAAGTATGATGATCAGAAGACTGCTGTTTCTTACTTCTACAACAAGATGATTGCAAGAATCAAGGATCTTGCAGTTTTGAAGAACTGATTGCAAGTAGCTAAGCCTAAGGGGGAGTATTGTTAGGTCTAGAATCAGTAGATCTAGTCATTATGTATAGGCTTAGTACTTGAATTAATATCTGTTATGAACTTTTTAATTTCATTATTGTGTATGCATTAAATATATAGGTTAACCCATTTATATATGTGTTGGTTATGTATGGTTGCAGGAACAAAATTATAATTGGTCAATTTGTGAAATTGACCAAGTGTAAGAAACATCTACGGATGAACATTTTGTTCTTTCGTAGATATATTTCTTACAAGTAAATACACATCCAAAGATCTTCTGCGGATGAACAACAAGACCTTCGGAAGAACAAGATACCTTCGGAAGAACAAGATACCTTCAGAAGAACAAGATACCTTCGGAAGGACAAGATACCTTCGGAAGAACAAGATACCTTCGGAAGAACAGGATACCTTCGGAAGAACATTATCTACAGAAGAACAAAATTACTACTGAAGACTATATTCCTGCGGAGTCCAAGCACTTGTATTATACAAGTGGTACAAGTCAACAAGTCAACAAGTCAACAAGGCGGTTATGCGAATCTCGAGAAATCCGATGATTCCTTAACAGAAACAAATCAAATCCCAAGAGATCCGGTGTTTCCTATAACTTAAACACCTTTGTCTATAAATATGGATCCTAGGTTTTGATTCAAAGGAGATTGAGTTAGACGATTGATTGATTGAGAACGGCAATCCGATGATTCCTTAACAGAAACAAATCAAATCCCAAGAGATCCGGTGTTTCCTATAACTTAAACACCTTTGTCTATAAATATGGATCCTAGGTTTTGATTCAAAGGAGATTGAGTTAGACGATTGATTGATTGAGAACGGCAATAGAAATACAACAATCATCAAAAGTCTTTCGATCAACTTTAACATACACAACATCATAGCATTCTTTGATATCGTACATTCAATTCTTTTGTAATCATCAACACATTATAATAAAATACTGATTAATCATTAATTGTGTTTTGTTTCGTGTGTTCTTGATATTTCATTGATATTTAAAGTTGTTTAAACACAATTAAACCAAATCAACGTTAATTCCGCTAACGTTGACTTCACATCGATTCACACTGATAATTCCTGTTGACGATCCTTGGATTTGTTGATACATGTATGTCCCTAGATCATGATTTGTAATGTAATGAACTTGTCTGTCTGATTTTGATGTAATTGTAATTGATTAATGAAATGATATGAATTGGTTGTTACTTGTAATGTTTAATATTTCATTAATGAGTTGTGATTGAATTGATTGGGTTTATGAATGTTTGAATGAGTGCACATTAAGTTATATTAAATAGAACATTCAAACTTAACTTAATGAAGTTCTCATGCGGATGGCCCATGCGAATGGACCACACGCATGAATAACTTCATACGATTGACTCAATCGCACGACTGAACCAGGAGACTGGATCAGTCGTATGATTGACACATAAGATTGACTCAATCGCACGACTGAACACTCAGTCGTGCGGATGAATCAACCGCATGGTTCAATCGCACGACTGAACCATACTTATGGCCCAGACGCACGATTGAACAATACTAACCTATAAATAGACCCAATTCGTGGGAAAACGTAAGCATTCATCCCATTACGACTCCAGACGTACCCTAGCCGTCCAGAAGCCTCCCAAATCGTTCTCCAAGTTCATAGAACACATCAGATCGGTTCCTAATCGATTTCTGACGTTGAAATCAATTCTTGATTGATTCATCGTGTGTTCTCACTGATTGGATCGCCAATCAAATAGGATTCCGCACTATTTGAGTTGGTTTAACACGCAATCACTCGGTATTTCGTTCAAATACCAGGTCCTAACAAGTGGTATCAGAGCTTTGGCTCTTGATTTCGTGTTGATTCAATCAAGATTGCATAAAAGTTTGTGTTTTTGCACGAAAAACGCAATCTTTTGCATCAAAAGTGATCTTGGACGTTCCCTGCTCATTGAAGTTCAGTTTCTACGGACTTAGACGATTTGGACTTGCAAAATTTCGAATTTTTACGGCTGAAACCCGTCAAACCTAGAAATTTTCGCAAAACAGCAGCTTCAGTCGCACGAGTGACTCATTCGCACGACTAGACTCATTCGCAGTGTTCATTCGCACGACTGGACCTAGTCGCACCTTCATTCGGCCGACTGAACCGTTTCGTTCGCATAGCTCACACGAACCAGATTCATTCGCACGACTGAACCATTCGCCCTGTTCAGTCGCACGGTTGGACCAATCGCAGAGTTCATACGCACGATAAGACCATTCGCATCCTTCAGTCGCACCAGTTAAAGTTGATTTGATTAGACTCTAAGTTTAGTAACCATGGAAGATCAGATGTCAGCCTTTACTGCGGGGAAGGACTCAAGAATACAGAACCTGCTGCTGCTTGAGAGTGAGGTGGGTATTCACAATAAACCACCAAAGCTCTTGACTTTAGATGAGTTTCCTCACTGGAAGCAACGTTTTGAGATCTACCTCAATGGAGTAGATCCTAATCTGTGGGAAGCTATCGAAGTTGGATATAGTACACCGGTGGGAGCAGATGGAGTGAAATTAACGTTGAGTGGGATGACTGATGCTCAGAAAGTAAAGTATAATGCTGAGAAAAGAGTTTATGCGATGATAACTCAGTCATCCCCAAAGACATATTCCACCAGTACTCAGAGAACAAGCAGTCCAAGAAACTGTGGGATGAGCTAGAGAAAAGGTATGATGGGAATGCATCGTTAAAGGCAATCAAAGCAAAGGAGTTAAAGAAGGAATTCGATAACTTCTCATCAATTGGTAACGAGGGTTTAGATGAAGTCATAGACAGATTCTACCATTTGATGAGCGAGTTGCATACACATGGAGTGGAGACAACTATGGAAGAGAAAGTAAGCAACTTCGCAGATGGATTGCCTGATAAGTGGGCCTCATTCGTGTCTAATCTTAGACAGAATGGCATACTTATAAAGCTGGATATAAATGACTTTATTCTTAGACTGCGTGAAGAAGCACTAAGGATGAAGTATAGAGCACAGAAGTCATCATATACACAAAACCCAGCTTTATACAATGCCACGCCTCAAGCTAAGACTTCTGGAGCACCTCTCCAGACAGCATTTGTGTCTAGCTCGTCAGGTCCTTCACATGCTTCCACTTCTGGATCAGACACGTCAGGGTCGTCATGTACCCATTATATTGGATCAGAAGCAAGTGCTACTAAATTGAAGACCGAGAATCTCGGGAATGTGACTGTAGAAGTAGCACGAGAGCATATGGATCTTCTCGCCGCAGTAGTTCATTCATATGATGGACTTGTAGCTGGGAAGATTGGAAACTGTCATTTGGCTGATGAAGACTACGAGCAGGTAGATGAAATGGAGCTGGAAAGGATGGATATAATGTGGGCCTTAGCTAGCGCTGTCCGAAGGGCGAAGAAGTTTGTTAAGAAGACTGGACAGAATTTGATAGCTACTAAGGACACCACATTTGGTTTTGACAAGAGCAAGGTGACTTGCTTCAACTGTGGAGAGAAAGGGCACTTCAAGAGGGAATGTGTCAAACCAAAGAAGA
This sequence comes from Flaveria ramosissima, assembly GCA_025215565.1. Lineage (NCBI taxonomy): Eukaryota > Viridiplantae > Streptophyta > Magnoliopsida > Asterales > Asteraceae > Flaveria > Flaveria ramosissima. Next base: position 34,803,526 of record CM046029.1, read on the forward strand.
CGGGTAATGGGAAACCCGTTCTCATCCTTTACTCACCAAGACAAGCAAGCCTCTAGTTCTACTTCATCAAACAAGGACCCAAAAGCCTTGACTGCTCATGATGATGAAGGACAGGACTGGAGTTTTAGATTTGTCAACCCAGAATCTAACATTGCCAGTGTTGAAGATATTGATGATGATTCTGCGAGTGAGGGTGATTTAGCAGTTGATATAGCGATGTCACACAGTGAAGAAACAACTGCAGCTGAAGTCAGTTACACACCAAAGGAGGAAACTTCCAAGTCAGATTCAGAAAAGTCAGAATCACCAGAACCAGAGACGTCTGATGCTGCGTTGATGGCTAACTCTTCTGAAACAACACAGGTAAGTACAACTGACCAATTGTTTAATAATCATGCTTGTTCTAACTGTGATTTTTAGGAATAGCATTGATGAAAAATTTGCTAGGTTATTAGATCACAATGATAACTTAGTAAAGGACTTACAACTATGCACTGAGGCCAATAGAGTTCTAAAACAAAATGAGCATAGTTATAAAGAAAAGATAGACCTATTGACTAAGCAACTTAGGGAAACCGAAGTAGTTGCCTTTAATCAATCAAATGACATTAGGTACTATCTAAACTCCCTAGAGGACACTAAGAAACAAAAGGCAGTTCTAGAAGTAGAAGTTAATTCCTTAAAACAGAAACTGCATAGTTGGACTAGTTCTTCACACATAGTTCAACACTTAGTGAGAGAAAGAAATAATGGGGAGGGATTAGGCTACAAAGTGGTTCCACCACCACCTGAGACCTTGATGAACACCAAGTCTAAACCAGTAAACAACAACCCAATCAAGGATCATGTGGTGACCACTCCTCTTGTTACTGATCCAGACACATCATGTTCATCTACTGAATCTGGACAGAAACAAAAGGAGGCCACTTCAAAGGCAAAGGGTAAATTGCCTTGTGTTAATCTGGAAAATGAATTTGAAAAAGTTAACTTAAAGTCAGGGTCAAACCGAGTCAAATCAGAACCCAAAAAGACTTCAAATGTTAATTTTTCACATGCTACAAGTCAAAAACCAGTTAACCAAAAGGTTGAACAAGTTAAACAGGTTAAAACAGTTAAATTTGTTAAACCAGAGAAAACATCAAACATGCAAGAGTCAAAACCTAAAGTGATTGATGTTACTAAAGTGTCACGCATTTCTCCACAAAGAAAGTCAAACTATAAGGTTGATAGCAGATTGTGCTACAACTGTGGAGAATGTGGACATATTGCTTCCTATTGTCCTTTCTATCAGACACCTAGGAAGAAGATTGATCTTCAGGACTCTAGACCTAGGTCTTCTAAGAGGAGTTCTCTAACTCCACCTAGAAGATCTAGTGAACCTAAAGTCCAACCTGTAAGCCAGACGACTGTTTATCATAAACAGGCATTGCACAAATCTGGCTTATGGAAAGAGAAGTCTACCTGTGTGACTGATACTGATGACAAGAAGGAATCTGAGTTACCCTCACCTTCTAAAGGTCAATGGGTAGAGTTTATGATGTGTGATGCCTCTGGGAAACCCAAGACAGTAAAGGCTTGGGTTCCTAACCTAAACTAATACATTTACTTGATATGTGCAGGGTGTTCGGTATAGCGCTGAGACTAACACGTGGATTATAGACAGCGGAGCATCCAGGCACATGACAGGAAATAGAGCCCTTTTATCAAATGTCAAACAAATAAAAGGAGGGCATGTTTCCTTTGCAGGAAACAAGGGAGGATACATCACAGCACAGGGAGAAGTGGGAAATCAGAAAGTCAAGTTTGATAAGGTGAACTACGTTCAACAACTTCAAAATAACTTGCTTTCTGTTTCCCAAATCTGCGATAAAGGATTTAAAGTCATCTTCGACAACAACAAGTGTTACGTGCTGAAGAAAGACTATATGATTCCAGAGGATCAAGTTCTGATGACTGCTTCAAGATATAAGGATCTATATGTCTTGGATCTGTCAACAGCTGCTCCAACGGATCAAGAAGTGCAGTGCTTTCTATCTAAAGCTACTGAGAAGGACTCAATCTCCTGGCATAGGAGAATGGGACACATTAGTCAAAGGAAGATGAATCACTTGATTCAGAAGGACTTAGTGAGAGGAGTAAATGTCAAGAACTTCCAACTTCCTGACTTTTGTGTAGCTTGCAAGAAAGGCAAACAGACAAAGAAGTCTCATAAGGAAAAGAAAGTTCATTCAATAGAACTTCCTCTTGAACTTCTTCACATGGATCTGTTTGGTCCAGTCAGTACAAGGAGCATTGCAGGCGATCTGTACTGTTTTGTGGTCACTGATGACTACTCAAGGTTCACTTGGGTAATGTTTCTGAAATCCAAATCAGAAACATTTGAGTCATTCAAGGAATTAGTCACCACTCTGGAATCTCTCTACAAGCTAAAGGTTAGACAAGTACGCTCAGACAACGGGACCGAATTCAAGAATCAATGGATGGAGGCTACTGCAAGGAAAAGGGGATTGTTCATCAATTCACTTCAGCATACACGCCTCAGATGAATGGAGTTGCTGAGAGGAAAAATAGAAGCTTGATAGAGACTGCACGGACTATGCTGGCGGACTCGAAACTGCCTATCCAATTCTGGAATGAGGCAGTAGCAAATGCATGTTATACACTGAATCGAGTCCTAATAGTCAAGCGCCACGGAAAGACATGTTATGAGCTACTACAAAGACGCAAACCGAATTTGGAGTATCTTGAACCTTTTGGCGCGCCGTGTACACTTCTGAAGAAGACGCAAGAAGGAAAATTCAGCGAGAAGGCAGATGAAGGAATCTTTCTAGGATACAACATACCGAATAAGCGAGTTTACAATAACTCAACGGGTCTTGTAGAAGTGTGGTGTAATGTCGACGTTCAGAGATACACCACACCACCTACAGGAAAAGGACCTGCCTACTTCTTCGATTATGATGGATTCTTCAAATCCTTCAACATACCTCTCTCTCCCTCGGATGATGAGCTAGCAACTAGGATGATGTATGATATTCTGAATACACCATCTAGCACACAGGGAGAATCATCTACTCAGTCAGGGGGAGTAGTCGACGACAGTGACTCCTCCTCTGAAGATGAAGCTGAAGAAGATGACCAGAACAGTCAGGAGGAACAGGTTCCAGTTCCAGCAAGTCCACAAGCATCTACGAGTGATGCACCTTCGACTTCAGAACCTCAAACTCCAACTACCTCAGATGCAGAACCAAATGTTCATAATCTTGGCTCTGAGGTAGCTGTTCCTACTACTCCAGGATCACGACTAAATGTTTATCATCCCCTTGACAATGTCATTGGAGATGTCAGATCAGGAGTACAAACCCAAATCAGTTGTACTCAGCTGATTACGCCTCGGTTATGGAGAAAGGTTACATTCATGATGGTGCCTATCGATGTTTTGTCTCGCAGGTTGAGCCAAAATATGTCAGTGAAGCACTCAATGATGAGGCGTGGGTGAGTGCCATGCAAGAAGAACTTCTGCAGTTTAAGAAGTTAGGTGTATGGACACTGGTTGATAAACCTAAAGGTGCTAAAGTCATTGGCACTAAATGGGTACTAAAATGCAAGAAGGATGACCAAGGGGTCATTATCAGGAACAAAGCTCGACTGGTGGTTCAAGGTTTTCGCCAAGTCGAGGGAATTGACTACAATGAGGTGTTTGCACCCGTGGCAAGGATGGAAGCGATTCGTATCTTCCTTGCCTATGCATCGTACATGAAGATCAAAGTCTACCAATTAGATGTAAAGAGTGCATTCCTTCATGGGGAAATCAGAGAAACAGTCTACGTAAGTCAACCCGAGGGTTTTGAAGATCCTTACCATCGGGATAGAGTTTACAAGCTCGACAAAGCTTTGTATGGGCTTCATCAAGCTCCTCGAGCTTGGTATGAGAAACTCTCAACTCATCTTGTGAAACACGGCTTTCGCAGGGGAGTAATTGACTGTACACTGTTTATTAAGGAAAAGGATGGCGACCTACTGCTTGTACAGATATACGTTGATGACATAATCTTCGGGTCAAAGAACGAAGAGTTATGTAAAGAGTTTGAAGCAGTAATGAAGAAAGAATTTGAGATGAGTGCCATGGGGGAGATGAAGTTCTTTCTCGGATTACAGGTGGATCAAACACCTAATGGGATCTTTCTACATCAGACCAAGTATGTAGGAGACATTCTCAGTCGCTTTGACATGGAGAATGCTTCTGCTGCTGGGACTCCACTTGCTACTAATCATGATATAGCACCGGATGATAATGGAGATCTAGTAGATGCCACTATGTACCGAGGAATGATCGGATCCCTCATGTATCTCACTGCCTCAAGACCTGATATTATGTATGCTACATGTCTATGCTCAAGATATCAGGCTAAACCAAAGGTCAACCATCTGATCGGGGTCAAGAGGATTTTTCGTTATCTGAAGGGTACACCCACACTTGGACTGTGGTACCCTCATGATGATGACTTTGAGCTTACCGCGTATAGTGACTCGGATTACGGGGGCTGCAAGATGAACTACAAGTCTACATCAGCAGGGTGTCAATTCTTTGGGAGAAGATTAGTTACCTGGCAGTGTAAGAAGCAGACATCGGTTGCCTTGTCAACCTGTGAAGCCGAATATGTTGCTGCTGCAAGTTGCTGTTCTCAAATCATCTGGATTCAACAGCAAATGCGGGATTACGGTTTAAAATTCTCATCTACTCCTATTTTTGTTGATAACTCTGCTGCAATTGCAGTAACTAAAAATCCGGTCCAACATCCTAAGACCAAACACATCGGTATTAAATACCATTTCATAAGAGATTGTTTTGAAAAGAACTTAATTGATGTGGTTAAAATTAATACTGATTTTCAACGCGCTGACCTCTATACTAAAGCCTTTGATAAACCACGTTTTCAATATTTATTAGAGGTCAACGGTGTTAAAAAGAAAAGTGAGGTAATTCCTGATGATGAAAATGTGTAGTCCGATGTCGTGTACTTAAATTTTATTTTATTTTATTTATTTTGATTTGTCTATTTGATTTTAATTTATTTAAACTCATGTTCTCTTGCTGTTTATTAAAATCCTAAAATAATTAAACCAGAAATGATTTTAGTATTTTAGGGGGAGAATATGTCAGCAAGTTAACATTAAAAAAAAAAAAAAAAAAAAAAAAAAAAAAAAAAATGAGGGAGAAGGAGTAGCGAGCTGAAATAAGGTAGATTGTATCTGTGATACCGATTCAATACCTTTGGAAAATGATAGTACACAGGAACAAATCAAGAGGGACTTTAAAATTTAAGTGTTAGTAATGTGCAAAAGTTCAAAGTAATAAATCTGTGTAGTCTAAGCAATACTAAAAGGAAAGATGATAGAAAACTGGCAACTCCTAAGGTGACACAAAGAAAGTAGACTTAGAGGCTGCTAGACCATATATGATATGTTGGTAGATTCAACACAATAGACAACTAGACCGGATTGGTGATTTCAAGATAAAACTAAAGTGTTCAACTGACTGTGGGCGTCCATCTTATCACTGGTTAACACAATCAACAATATTCCAATAAGGGGTAATGAGCAATTAAACGCCACAAATGTGTGCGGATGACCATAACTAGAGCAAAGCAAAGAAAAAAAATGAAAGACAAATGCAATAAAGCTAATGACTTATGTTGTTGGTGCATTTTGTGCAAAATAAAATAAGCTGCTCTAACAAGGAGATAGGTTATGTGCCTCTCTGCTGTGCGATGGCACTGACCTGAGGATAAGCATAACCTAGATATTCTAGAATTCATTGTTGTTTGCCGCCTCTCTGCTGTGCGATGGCACTGACCTGAGGACAGGCTTCTCTTTGAAAGCTCTAAGAATAGTCTCTTCTTGTAATAATACCCGTAGACCGCTCAAAAGCTCCTGAGGGATGTTGATTACCATATAAGTGTGGGATCCACAAGTGTTAGTTGAAATAATTAAACCTAAATAAGTCACCAGTCTGTGTCAAAAGTCTGTGTATGGATTTAAGTGGACAAACATACTGACAATCATTGTGGCTACATTCTCAAAGGTTCAAATCAATGTGAAAACCTAAGAGTTTCAGTATGATTTCCTTATGTTGCTAATGACTCTGGATGAACACGAGAACTTGAGCATCAAAAGGTTTTATAACGAGTCCCAAATGATTTGAATTGCCTGTATGATTCCAAAAATTGAATTGGTCCAGATGTGATCAACCTAAGTTGAAGCTATCTACTCCCGATCCAAATCCCGTAGATATCAATCTCTGGATTTATCTCTCACAAAAAGCCAAAAATATGTCTGATTATGTAATTAGTTTAACTTCTTAAATTAGTTCGTTGTTTTAAGTTTTAACTTGAGTCAGTGTCGGACTACATCAGGAAAATCAGAAGGAATAAACTCACTAAAACGGTCATGTCTGAGATGACCATATGTGCTTTGAAAGGTTAAATAGTCACGTCTGAGGTGACAAAGTGTTTTAAAAGGGTCACGTCTGAGGTGACCAAAGTGTTAAAAGGATCACGTCTGAGGTGATCAAAGTGTTTTAAAGATAAAAGGATCATGTCTGAGATGATCAAAAGGTCATAACGTTAATTTAATTAATATAAAAGAGACTAAAGGAAATTGGTAAAATAGCAGAAAAATTAACTAAGTATGACCCATTCGCACGAATGGACCATACGTATGGACTAACCATACGAATGAAGTCCATTCGCACGAATGGAACATACGATTAGTCCAATCGGATGCTTAAATGCGAACGAGTGAGTCAGTCGCACGACTGAACTTCAGTCGGACGACTGGAGAAGGGCGACTGACCAATCGCACGACTGAGTCCCACTCGCACGACTGAAAGGTGCGAATGAACTCAGTCGCACGATTGGATCTAGGGTGGATATAAATAGAGGAGAGTCGGTCGCAGAGACTCCTCATTCGCAAAATCGCCCCTAAATCGCATATAGTACCGTTACTCTGCCCAAATTTTCTCTGTTTGATTTTCCTTGCTGATTCTGTGATTCTAACGTTCGCTCATCATAGTACAGGTAATTTGAAGTGCTATTCCATCGAAATCAGCAAGAATGAAACCCTAATTTGGTTAAAACGACTGTGAAAGGCGAACCGCGACTATCAAACCCTAATAACCTATTAAAACTAAGCAATATGTTAAAATTGGTTAAAATAGGTTGTTAGGGAAGAGTAGGCGACACTAAAGAACCGGTTAATTGAATGATTAAACTTGTTCTGCGTAGATTTGATCTTAGGACGACTGAACAAATTAGACAGACGACTGGTCGTCCGGATGAACTTCAGTCGCACGACTGAAGGGTGCGAATCACTTAATCGCACGACTGAACCATGCGAATGAGACTCAGTCGCACGACTGGTGTAACCGCACAAGAGTGCATGCGCATGAGTCCAGTCGCACACTCAGTCGTGCGCATGAGGTAAATCGCACGTCTGAACCTCAATCGCATGATTCAGTCGCACGACTGTCTCCAGTCGTACATCCCCAATCGCATGACAGAAAATGTTTATTCAAAGCTTAAGTGTTGCTTTATACTCTTAGCCAATGAAACTAACGTTTATGTTATTATGTGTTACAGATGGCGAGTAGATGGAATATGAGCACTAAGCACAACATTTGTGCTCACCTGGACTTGACTTCCAGGAATGCAGCCGACTTTGCTGGCATTATTACTTTCCTTCAGAGATCCAGGATGCTCACGCTATATCTACTCCCTGCACACCGTACAGATCAGTGCAGCAGGCCTTCTGGGAAGGCGCATCTGTAGACAGATCCACCGAGCCTCACTGCATCAGGAGCTCGATCTTCGGTGAGGCTATCACCGTTTCTGAGGAGGATCTGAGGATAGTTCTCCAGTTTGGAGATGATGCTGAGTGTCCCACACGATTACACCCCCTCACAGTCCGTGGATGCTTCATGAGAGCCAAGTACTCTGGGGACATTAATGCCGGGGTACTCAATAAGAGTAACCTCTGTCCCCAGTTTAAGTACTTGGCGCACGTGCTGCTGAAGTGTATAGCATCACGGAAGGGTGGATTTGACGAGCTCTCGGACCAGATCCAGAACGCTTACGCAGCGTTGGTGCTGAACCACCCGTTCAGCTTCTCGAGGATGATATTCAGTTATTTGGTGGAGAACCTCGAGGGGAAGGGGAAGGAAGGCTTCTGTATGTACCCTAGATTCTTACAGATGATCATTGATCAGAAGCTTCCTTCCCTGCCGAAGGAGAAGGAGGATGCTGTTATTCTCGAGGTCATGGACGACACGACTCTCGGCAGGATGAAGGTCTACAGGGGGAAGCAGGTGAAGCCCCCTGTCAGGAGGTTATTTGGGCATCTGGCCCGGGCTGATTATGTGGCGCCAGCGAAGAGGAAGTGGCGCCACGAGGACAGTGACTCAGATGTGGAGCACATTGCTATACCAGAGACAGACTCTGATGATGATGATAGTGGCGATGCCGGGGATGACATGCCTGCCCCATCTAGAGGCACAGATACAGAGATTATTCCCCCGGGGTCAGCCACTGCCGGAGAGGTCGCAGAGATGGCCGGCTTCCATCAGGAGTTTGTCGCTGGTGACATTGAGGAGGAGGAGTCAGACGAGGAGCCCCTCACCAGGACTGTGGGAAGCAAAGTCGTTCCCACAGACCACGGGCTAAAGGTGGTTGGTGAGCACCCAAGGGACTCCTCGGAGAGAGATACTGACCCCAACTACGTTCCGGGGTCAGGTAGCAGAGTTGCAGGGGGAGCATCCACTTCCTCCGGGACTAGGAGGAAGCGGATGGCTCAACCACATGGGTTGAAGAAGAAGAAGCGTCGTTTGACCTTCGTGACTACCACCACAGCCACCACTACCACCACTACTGACACACCACCCATCAACACAGCCACCACAGCCACTACTCCTACTACCACATCCACCACTTTACCCACCACCACTATACTATCCCATCCATCACCAGACCATTCACCCCTACTTCACAACCATCAGCCCACCGACCCATATTCACCACAGCCACTGCCACCACCACCACACATCAGGCTGGACCGTCAGCCCAGCCCTCACAGGTATTCATGGATTCACTCTACCTCACATTGGGGTAGAGGAGCAGCTCTCAGCGCTAAACCGCATGGTTATGCGTCTGCTTGCTGCTGACGAGGAGAAGGCGGCACAGATCCGCCGACTGACCGACTTGGCTGCTGCCCAATCTCAGCAATTGGCAGAGCAAGCTCGGGTCATAGACCAGCAGAGAGTTGAGGTGTCCCAACTCCAAGATACTCAGGCTCAGTCCGCCAAACGTATTGAGGAGTTGGAGTCGACCAACAAGACGATCATGCTGAGGCTGAAGGGGTCGAAGGATGAGCCCCTGAAGCTAAAGGAGGGTGACGGAGACGACGGAGATGATGATGATGAAGATGAGGATGACGATGAGGAAGATGATGATGATGAGGAGACAGAAGAAGAGAGGACAGAAGGACATGATGATGATGACGAGGCAGAAGGAGGGGATGCGGCTGCATCGGCCTCTGCCTCAGGTCAGGAGCGGAGATCCAAACGTCGACAAGACCAGTCATCCACTACTTCTGCTCCTCCGAGCGACACACCACAGATTCAGGACCAAAGTACTGATTAGACGTTTTATGTATTTATTTACTTTGTACTTGAATCATGTAATGAAAAACAAATGTATTAAATGTTTATATATATTAAGTTAATGTATGTCTGTTTGATTAATTACTAATGATTTATGTGTTGAATGTTTATATCAAACAGATCCAAACTTTCAGAGGGATGAGTTTGACTTTACTCCCCTTCAAATGGTCAAGACTCAGTTAACCATGATTCTTGACCTACAAGGGATAGTAAGACGGTCTGTGAGTTATACCCCTGAAGAAGGGGAGATAATTCATGACCTGTCTGATGAGCAAATAGCTGAAATGTTCAAACTCAATCCCGATGAAATCGTGAAGGATGCTCCAACAGTGGACTCAACCAGTGATGAGGAACTGAACGACATTGATGAGGTTGAGATTGAAGACATCACTGCAGAAGAGTATCCTCAGTATGCTGACGCCGAGGGAAATGTGGTCCCCAATTTGGGTGAATCCCTAGTCAGTGATACTTTTGAGGTACTCAACAAGATGGAGCAAGAAGCAGAAAAGACTGAAGAAACAGCCCAAGCCTCCAATGCAGATGTAGATATTCGTAAGGCTGAATGGGCTGCCTGTTTTGAGGAAGTTAGAGCCCAGCGGGCTGCACCAAAGAGAGATGCCTACACAAAGCTCTACAAAGTCAAGAAACACCATAAGGTGTCGGGCAGGATTATCTCTTGGGCATATTTTGAAGACCTTAACGCTTATGCAGTTAAGAGGGAGCAGGGCATAGAGTACTTCAGGTTCCCACATGATCTGAAGACTCTACCTGGTTTTGAGCTCAACCAGCTGGCTAAACTAAAGCTGCTGTATGCTGACCCGAGAAAGATGTCAGGCTGGTTTGAGGCTGCCCTGAGGAAAGAGTACCACACCAGGTGGGTCAACTTCAAACCTCAACAACCTACGAGGTATATCAGACGTTCTGAAGTTGATCCCAGAACTGGAAAGCCAAAGATAGTGCTGAAGTGGAGTCCCCCGCGAACAATGTCAAGAATCCCTCTAAGGGAAATGCCACAGGACTTCACTCCCCACTTCAAATGGTGGTACTACGATTGGAGAACAGCTGAAGCGGTCATAGTCCTAAACAGAGAGGGCCAAATGGATACTATCAGGGTATTCGACCCAATGTGGCTAACCAACTTATCTGCTAATGATGTCTACACATTATATAAGTGGCCACTGTTCTATGACACGCAAGATATTGTACAAGCCCTCCAATTCCAAAACGTCATAAGACTCTGCTTTGCTTTTGAGATACACGCAGGAGTCACGAAAGAGGAGAAGTACAAGAAATACAAGGAGGTGATGCAGAAGACAAGAGAATAGATAGATCTAGGTCCAAGGGGGAGTTTGTTGATACATGTATGTCCCTAGATCATGATTTGTAATGTCATGAACTTGTCTGTCTGATTTTGATGTAATTGTAATTGATTAATGAAATGATATGAATTGGTTGTTACTTGTAATGTTTAATATTTCATTAATGAGTTGTGATTGAATTGATTGGGTTTATGAATGTTTGAATGAGTGCACATTAAGTTATATTAAATAGAACATTCAAACTTAACTTAATGAAGTTCTCATGCGGATGGCCCATGCGAATGGACCACACGCATGAATAACTTCATACGATTGACTCAATCGCACGACTGAACCAGGAGACTGGATCAGTCGTATGATTGACACATAAGATTGACTCAATCGCACGACTGAACACTCAGTCGTGCGGATGAATCAACCGCATGGTTCAATCGCACGACTGAACCATACTTATGGCCCAGTCGCACGATTGAACAATACTAACCTATAAATAGACCCAATTCGTGGGAAAACGTAAGCATTCATCCCATTACGACTCCAGACGTACCCTAGCCGTCCAGAAGCCTCCCAAATCGTTCTCCAAGTTCATAGAACACATCAGATCGGTTCCTAATCGATTTCTGACGTTGAAATCAATTCTTGATTGATTCATCGTGTGTTCTCACTGATTGGATCGCCAATCAAATAGGATTCCGCACTATTTGAGTTGGTTTAACACGCAATCACTCGGTATTTCGTTCAAATACCAGGTCCTAACAGGATTCACAGAAGAACCGAACATTGATTGAGGTAGCCCGTGCAATGTTAGCAGATGCTATGATTCCTATCACTTTCCGGGATGAACCCATATCAACTGCGTGTTTCATTCAGAAACGTACTCTATTGGTGAAAGACAAACATTATGAGTTGATGTTCGGCAGGAAACCAAACATAGATTTTCTTAAATTATTGGTTGTCCAGTTTTGATTCTAAACTAAAATGATCAGCTAGGAAAATTTGATGCAAAGTCTGATGATGGATTCTTTCTTGGATATTCGTCAGCTTCTAAAGCATATAGAGTTTATAACTCTAAGACGAATGCTATCATTGAAACTTTTAATGTTAAATTCCTTGAAAATTCATTCCCATCAGTTGCAAATGGTCCAGTGTGGTTATTTGATTTAGATTCATTGTCAAATTCACTCAATTCTAATCTGTTTGACTCTCCTTGTATTTACAGGAAACATGTAGGATATCTTGGATCCTTTAGTGACGATTCAGACTCTGACGATATGGATGATTCAAGCCCGGACTATCCATTTTTCTCGTTTGTGAGAGATTCTTTATTCAATTCAGATATTCATGAGCAACAAATTAACGAGCAACACCATGAATATGCAAATTCTGATGTTTCTCAACCAATTTCTAATGATGGACCAGAAATTCAACAACCTGAGTCTGGAACTTCATCTGTATCAGGAGATATAGATGTAAATGACAAGCTTGATTATTTCATCAACACCCCAACTCATGTTCTGAATTTCACTCCACATTCTTCAAACTTGTTGCATCAGCTCTCTGACTTGAACCAAACTAATCTAAAGGTGAATGTTCAAGAAGACGAGATCCCAACTACTCGTATTCACAAGAGACATCCCATCTCACAGATTATTGGTCCTTTGAATGAGAGAACTACAAGAATTTATACAAAGCAAGCAAACATTTGCTTATACGTGTGTTTTCTTTCTCAAATTGTCCCTAAAAACATCATTGAAGCTTTACACGACAATAGTTGGATTGAGGCTATGCAAGAAGAGTTACTTCAATTCCGTAAACAGGAAGTGTGGAAGCTTGTGCATTTTCCTGAAGGAGAGAATGCTGTGAATCCAAGGATCACAATCAGGAATTATCAGTGTTAATAGGAAATCAAGTTAATGTTTGCGGAATCAACATTAACCTTGTTTAATTGATTTAATAACTAAATATTAAATATAACGATTAATGATTATGACGAACACAATGAGAAGAACAATCAACATTAACCTTGTTTAATTGATTTAATAACTAAATATTAAATATAACGATTAATGATTATGACGAACACAATGAGAAGAACACAATTAATTAGCAAAAGAAAAGATTTGATTCAAACGTAGTTCATTAAAATGATTAATAATTACAGATGAATAAATAATGAACAATAAATGCTACAAACATGTTGATGTTGATGTGACGGCTGCAAGGGTTTGTGTTTGTGTGAATTGATGGGATGTTTGGGTTTGCCGTATTGATGCTTGGTTGTTTGTGTTCGTGTGTCGTCGCTCGATGTGAAACCTAGGATCCATATTTATAGGCACATGTATTTCAATTAAGGAAACACCGGAACTCTTGGGATTCGCACAACTGTCTTGTTGACTTGTTGACTTGTAACACTTACATTATTTAAATACAGGTGTTTGGACTCCGCAGCTACATAGTCTTCTATAGGTGTTTGTTCTTTCGAAGGTATTCAATCTTCCGAATGTATTCAGTCTTCCGAAGGTATTCAGTCTTCCGAAGGTGTTTGCTCATCCGCAGGAGTTTGCTCATCCTCAGGAGTCTTCACTTGAACTCTGAATTTCACTTGAACTCTAGAGTTGATTGTTCATCCGCAGATGATCTTCGGATGTTTGTTACTTGTAAGAAACATATATAAGGAAGAGCAAAATGTTCATCCGTAGATGTTTCTTACACTTGGTCAATTTCAGTAATTGACCAAGAATAATGTTTGTACCTGCAATCATACACAGATCAACACACATATGGGTTAACCTATATACACAATGCATACATGAAAATAATGAATTACAATCATTCATTACAAGTATTGATTAAAGTTCTAAGCCTATACAAAATGATCTAGATCTATTGTTCCTAGATCTAACAATACTTCCCCTTAGGCATAGATACTTCTAATCAGCTCTTCAAAACTAAAAGTTCCTTCACCCTTGACATCATTTTCTTGTTGAAGTATGATTCTGCATCCTTTTGATCATCATATTTGTACTTGATCTCCATTTGGCATATCTTTTGTAATGTCTCAAAACTTAATCCCAGAACATCTTCTTCTATTGTTAGGGTTTCCACAACACTTTTATTGTTAACTATTTCCAGCTCATCTTGTTCTGACATTCTCACTTCAGATACTTCCTTGATATCAGTTCCTTTCAGCACCCCAGCCTCATATCTTCTTCTTTTATAGGCTTTTACTTGCAGTTTGTCAATAACTTGAGTGATATGCAAGTACAAGCATAGGTCATTCTAAGCTTGATCTTCTTTGAGTTTTGGGAAGAACTTATCATGTAGATAAGAAGTGTAGCTTTGGTGTAGAAGTTTAATTTCAATAGGATCAAACAGCCTTATACTCTTAACTTTCTTCTTGTCTTTATTTCTTATCAGCACCAGTTCTTTATTCTTCTCCACATATCCCCACTCAGTTATGGGAAGAGTGAATTGATTTCCTTCAATGACTTTGATGACTGTTGTTTTTCTGTTAGTGTATCCAACCCTCCTCAAGAATTCATCATCAACTTGTGTAGAGGAGTTGGAGTTTGATCTTTTTTCCCTTTTGAGTCTTTGCTTGTGTTCTTCATCTTCCCTTCTTCCTTCCTTGAGAACATCATCCTTGAACTTAGTTTTCAACTTTCCAACCAATACAGAAAAATCTCTTCCTCCATAGCTTATTGGGTAGTTGGAGATGATCAGGCTTTGAAGGTCTTTAATGTTAGCATTAGGCAACATCAAGATTGATTCAAGTAGGTGGAAGTATTCAACTGTTCCAGATACTCTTTTGATAAGTGCACAATCCCACTCTGAGTCAAATTTCTAGGCCATAATCCTGTTTTCCTCAGCAGAAGTGGGAGTTGTAATATGATCAAACAACTGAATTAGATGTGACACCCGGTCAAACCAGGTCAACTCTCGAAATCATCCGCAATAATTAAATTATGATTATTTAACGTTCAAATCTAATTAAGCAAAACCCTGCGTTAACATTTATCAAACCTAGCAATTGTTTAAATTCTTGAATAATTATAACAATAAAAATAATAACAATAAACATAATAATAATAATAATTACAATAATAATAATAATAATAATAATAATAATAATATGGATGATTAGGCTAGTTGCAAATCCAAGAAGGATTTCAAATGTCTTGCATGCAAGACAACACACTTGTGAGTGTGTTTTAAAAACCACACACACACACACAAACACTCTCAACTCTTCATCTCCTCCCCACTCTCACACACCACCTCCATCACCCATCGGCGCCCCCCCCCCTTCCCCTTCCCTTCGCCGGCCGCCTCCCGCCGGCCACCTGCCGACCGGCACCAACATCACCACCCACCGCCGCGACCATCACCCCCACACCCGACACCACCTCCCGTCGCGATCACCACCCTCACACCCGCCACAGACCGTCGCGACCACCGCCCCCACACACCATCACCACCGCCGCCTTCATCCGACACCCTCACCACCCCCGTCGCTCTCACCCGACATCACCACCACCGTCGCCCGAAACCGACATCACCACCACCACCGTCGCCCGAAACCGACACCGCCATCACCACTGTCACACGACACCGCCACCACTACCATTACCCTCACCCCGTCACCTTCACCCGATACCCTCACCCCGTCACCCTCACCCGATACCCTCACCCCGTCACCCTCATCCGACACCACCGTGAAACCCCCCCCCTCTCTTCCTTCACCTTCGGTTAACACCAACCAAGTAGCCACCTTCACTTGCATTCACCATAAGGCACCTTAGTTGGAACTTAGTTAGAACGAGAAATCGAGAATCAAGCTTGCATTGTGATAAGGGTTTCCATCTAGTGCCTCCAAAGGTATATTAGATTAGATAATGTATATGTGTTCATGCATGGATGATCAAGATAAGGATCTTGATAAACCCTAGTTCACCCATTAAAGAATTGTATGAAATGGTTGTTTCAATGATTTTTGTATGCAAATGTCTTGTGTATGGGTTTGATAAATCTGAAAATAGGTTGTTTATGGATGTTTAGTAGATAAGAACATGTTACATTAAGGATCTAGATGGCAAAAATATGTATGTATGTATATACTATGCATGTAAGTAGGTAAGGCCATGTGGATGGAATGAATGGTAAAGTATGGTCTTGATAAGAACATTAGGAAGTCCATTGGATTAACAAGACTATTACTAACATGATAATAATAAGTAGGTTAAAGACTTTGGGTGACTTTTATAAGAAATAGTTACAAATGACTAGCTTAAAGTAAATGGAATTTTAAACACAATTAAAGGACTCTCTTAGGTAAAAATCGACAAAAGGACCTTGAGACTAAGATTTATGGTTAAGATCAAACAAATGACCAAGGAGGCACCACGACTAACAAACCCGATTAAGACGACGGTTGAAACATCGAAATTATACTAGACTAAGAATGAAACGTGCCTCGGACAAACTACGACAAATAAAAGAAAATATAAGAATATACTTTAAACGACTAATTAGTAAAGATAGGTAAGAAGAAGATAATAGACGTATTAATAATCAAATAATGTTAAAAAGAATTATTTTATAAAAAGATATAATGAGGAAACTACTTCTTGAATTCTACATGAACTCAGGTAAAAGAAAGCCCGATCAGATAATCATTTTCAGGAATAATGATCCAAAGTGGAGATGATTGACTCTCTGTTTAAGAAGGTTTTAGACACCCAAGATAATGGTATAATAGGACTATTAACTCAAAGTTTACTAGTGACAAGTTAGTAAAAATTAATACATATAAGACAGGAATAAGGAAATTGGTGGTTTATAGTCAAGACTTATAATAAAGGACACAAGACATATGATTTTTGACTAAAGCAAAACGTACCATTTCAAACAATCATATATAGAATGGGTGAAGTGCATTCTTAAGCATGAGTTATCGCATAATAATCATAATGTTTATGATTAGGGTCTACTATTTGAAAAGCATTGCACATTGGTTAACTTCGAAGATCACGCTCAAGGTGAGTCCTTCGGCCCCATTTTTAAATATATTTTAAATTGTTTTGGGGGAAAAGCATGAAATGATTTATTAAAGTATATGATGAGTTAAACGGGATAATATATAATATGAGGGTATAAGTTTGAATCAGTAGTATGGATCTATATACTACTGAAATCTAAATCCCTCTATAATCATTAACCTCGGGGATGAGGCCACAGAATATATTGGTAGATCTATCGGGTTAGAATGGCCCGCTCTCGCGACCAGTCGCACTGGTCAGGTTGTGGCGAGGGAGTTTATATGTCTGGATAGTTGTGGGGCAACGACGTGTTTCTTGGTTTGATTATGGGCTTATGACCTAAATAACATAGTACCTAGCTAGTCTATGTGGATTATATTATGCCTTGTTTCATCATATGATTTTTAAAAAGAGATGTATGGTTGCAAGATTTCAAAACCCCGAAAGCTCACCAACTTTATGTTGACTTTATTACCCTTCGTGCTTTTCAGGGTTATAGGTGAGCTCAACATGGAATCCGGAATTTTGTCTTTGGAAGGGTCAAACGTTAAGACTTTAAATGTTTTAAATAAAACCATGTGTGTGTAATAAAAGTAGTATTCACTACTACTAAAAATGTTTCGATGTAGAATAACCAAGTACTCGTATGATGTTGACTAATGGTTTTTAATAACTAATGACATTTTAGTATACGTTTGACCATGAAAGTTGGGTCAAGTCCAACTTCCGTTACCACCACGTCACGCGACTTTCCGCTGCGATTTTCGGGGTGTGACAGAAGTTGGTATCAGAGCCAACGGTTATAGTGAACTAGAGAGTATTTTCAAAATCTAGACTATAACCTTTAAAAAGATTATTTGACTCCAAAGACAATTCCGTGTCATAAGCATAATAATAGTCTTATTAAGATTATAATTGTTAATCTTGTGTGCTAGAACTTTGTAAAAATTAATATGTACGCATGCATGCATTTCTCTATTTGTAGATGTCTGATCGTGTTAGCCGAGAGAGAGCACCTGACCTTAGCAGTAGCACCGATGGTTCATCCGAGCCTCTTTCCTCGACACCATGGTATCACCCTACTCAGCCATACTTCGCAGCTACCATGTACCCGGGTATGGAAAACTCGGGGAATGGTTGGATATCTGAGTCCGATGATGAGAGCCCTACCCCACCAGCAGTCGCACTCGAGCCCATTGCTGAGGAGCCAGTTGGCTTGGCCTCAGAGAGTGAGACTCATACTGCTGTGACTCCTGCTGTTTCTATTCCCCTCATGCGACACCCACCAAAGATTAGGATGGTGTATGAGCGAAGGGAGCGCAGGGAGAAGAGAGAGGCGGTTGAGGATGATGCACCGCCAAGGATTAAGTTGGTGTATGAACGGAGGAAACGCAGAGAGAAGAGAAAAGTGATGGATGATGATGTCATGGAGAGTACGCCCATGCCCAAACGGGCCAGACTTTTAGACGATCAGTGGAGATGGATTATGGATGCCATGAGAGGCTGGGCTTCGAGGGATGGGATTCCTTCCACCTTTGAGGAAGGAGAGTCGTCTTCTGCGCCACACAGGACCACTTTGGATGGTGAGCCCATCGAGCGCGTGATGATTACCCTAGTAGCCCAGTGTGTGCGACTCGAGAAGGAGCTACTGTCTACCAGAAAGAAGATAAGGATTCAAGAGGAGGTGAGTCAAGCTTTGGATGGAAGATTGATGACGATTGAGGAGGAGAGGTTATTGGATGACAGCGCTATGAGCCAGATGCACTTCCGTATAGCAGACCTGGAGACTAGCCTCGCAGAGACTAGGGATCGATTGACCCAGGCAGAGCAGAGGGCAGATGTGGCTGAGACAGCGTTGGTGACAGCTCAGCAGTACGCGATAGTGATGGGAGAGAGAGCGGAGACATCGATGGCTATGGCTACTTTATGTTTGATGATGATTACCTACCTCACGCATGTTGGTAGTGGAACCTTGTTTTAGTATGACTATGAGATTAGCCGGGGTACTTGAACATTATCTTTTGACCGAGTTATAAACTCGATGATGCATGTAGACTGATTTACTTATGATCTTTTGATAACTAACTCGTATGTAATTGATAACCATGGATGAACTAGACGCTTATGAAAACTTTAAAAAGTTATGCCTTGATGAGATGTGTTTAGTCGCATGAATATTTAATTATTGTATGATTATTTAAGGAATCAATTATATAGAATATTCATATATAATATACCATCATAAAAATATAATAACAAGCGTACGTAAACTGAACTTCTTCTTCCCTACCTTCGGAACAGAATTGAATCATGCCACCTGTAACCCGAAACACGTCCTCAAGTGGAAACGTCAATTTACCAACCACCCCAGAGGAACTAGCCCAATTGATAGCTAGACACGTCAAATCAGCTTTAGAACAACATGATGCAAATCTAGTGGCTGGTCAAGTAAGGAGGCAAGAAAATACAGATAATGGCCTTGGAAACGGAGCAGGAAATGGTTCAAACGTAGGTTCCGGTATGGGTGCAAACAATGGATCCGGCACGAACGGAAACCCAGGAAGTTCATCAGGTGGACAACCACAAGGGTGTTCATATAAGACATTTCAAGGATGCAATCCAAGAACTTTTACAGGCGCTGAAGGACCATTAGATATAATCAGGTGGATCGAAAGGATGGAGACGGTTATAACAATAAGCAATTGTTCCAACGATCAAAAGGTCAAGTATGCAACCTGTTCCTTCCAAGATGCAGCATTGTCATGGTGGAATTCCCAACGCCAAATTTTGGGCGATACCAACGCATATGAACTTACTTGGGATCAACTAAAGGAGATGCTGCTTAAAGAATATTGCCCACGCAATGAGCTCCAGAAAATTGAGACCGAATTCTGGAATCATACCATGAAAGGAGCTGAGATTCGGACATACACCTCAAGATTCAATGACCTTGCAAGGTTGGTACCTCGAATGGTCACGCCGGAATATGTTCGAATTGAAAGATACATATGGGGATTGGCACCTCAAATAAGGAGCAATGTTACGGCTTCCAAACCTACCACCATCCAAAGTGCAATCGCTATTGCACACACCTTAACCGATGACGCAATACGAAATGGAACCCTGATCAAGAAGGACGATCAAGGAAAGAGTGCGATGGAAATTGAAAGGAAGACGGTTAGAGTGAACCGAAGATTATTTGATGGAAAGAGAAAGTGGTTCGAAAATCCCAAGGGACCAGTAAACAACAGGAAGAATTTTAATCAGAGATCTGAACGGGTTTATGTGGCAACATCGAACAATGGAAGATCAACCAAAGAACCTCAAGGAAAATGTAGCAAATGTGGATATCCCCATACTGGTGACTGTAAAATTTGTGCTCATTGTCATAAGTTTGGACATCTAAGCCAGAATTGTCGGGCAAAACCTGATGGGAGGATGATCAGAAATGATCAAGCTTGCTATGAATGTGGTGTGGTTGGACACTTCAAGAAGGATTGTCCAAGACTGAATGGATCTAGGGCCAGAGGGAGAGCCTTTGAAATGAATGCCAAGGAAGCACAGCAAGAGCCGTCAGTAGTCAACGGTACGTTTCTTATCAATAATCATTATGCCTCTGTTTTGTTTGACACTGGTGCTGATTTAAGTTTTGTATCCAAAGAGTTTGAATCATCATTGGGAATTAAACCATGTAAGCTAAGAAAGAAGTATATTATTGAGTTAGCTAATGGAAAGAAAATTGAATCCAATGAAGTAATTAGAAATTGCACGATACAACTTAACAATCATCTCTTTAGTATTGACTTATTACCTGTCAATCTGGGAAGTTTTGACGTGGTTATTGGAATGGATTGGCTCTCTCGAAATCATGCTGAAATAGTATGTTTCGAGAAGATCATTCGATTGCCAACTCCTAGTGGAGAACTCTTAATCGTACAAGGAGAAAAGGGAAAACCTTCATTCAAAATTATAAGTGTCATGGAAGCATATGGATACCTAAATGAAGGATATCCTGCCTTCCTGATAAAAGCCACTGACACTAGGAATGAGGAGCGAAAAATTGAAGATATTCCCATTGTTCGAGAATACCCAGAGGTATTTCCCGAAGATTTGCCAGGGTTACCTCCACAAAGACAGATCAAATTCCAAATTGATTTGATACCCGGAGCTGCACCAGTAGCACGATCACCATACCGACTAGCACCTTCCGAAATGCAGGAGTTGTCAAAGCAACTGCAAGAATTATTAGAAAAAGGGTTCATTCGACCAAGCTTTTCTCCATGGGGAGCACCTGTGCTATTCGTCAAAAAGAAAGACGGATCATTCCGAATGTGTATCGATTATAGAGAATTAAACAAACTTACCATTAAAATCGATACCCATTACCAAGAATTGATGATTTGTTCGATCAATTGCAAGGATCCAGCTACTACTCGAAGATAGATTTACGGTCTGGATATCACCAACTGTTGATAGCAGAAGAGGATATCCCAAAAACGGCTTTTAGAACACGTTACGGTCATTACGAATTTCTAGTAATGCCGTTTGGATTAACCAACGCACCTGCCATATTCATGGATCTCATGAATAGGATTTGTAAACCCTACTTAGACAAGTTTGTGATAGTATTCATTGATGATATTCTGATATACTCACAATCCAAAGAAGAACATGAGCAACATCTCAGGCTAATCCTAAACGTGTTAAAGAAAGAAAAGCTGTACGCAAAATTCTCAAAATGTGAATTTTGGCTTCGAGAAGTTCGATTCCTCGGTCATATTATCAACAAGGAGGGTATCCACGTGGATCCAACCAAGATAGAAGCAATTAAGAACTGGGAAGCCCCCAAATCTCCAACAGAAGTGCGACAATTTTTAGGGTTAGCTGGTTACTACCGCAGGTTTATAGAAAATTTCTCAAAGATAGCCCAACCATTGACCCTATTGACCCGTAAGGACAAGAATTATGTATGGGGCGAAGATCAAGAGAAAGCTTTTCAATTACTAAAGCAGAAGTTGTGCAGCGCACCCATACTGTCTCTACCAGATGGAACTGAGGGATTTGTAGTATATTGTGATGCCTCGCGATTAGGCCTTGGGTGTGTATTGATGCAAAAAGATAAAGTCATTGCTTATGCATCAAGACAATTGAAAGTACATGAAAAGAATTACACCACCCATGACCTAGAACTAGGAGCTGTCGTTTTTGCTCTTAAAATATGGAGACATTATTTGTATGGAACCAAATGTGTTATCTATACGGATCATAAGAGTCTGCAACATATTTTTAATCAAAAGGATTTAAATATGAGGCAGCGCCGTTGGGTGGAGCTGTTAAATGATTATGACTGCGATATCCGATATCACCCAGGCAAGGCAAATGTTGTGGCAGACGCACTTAGTAGGAAAGAAAGGGAAAAGCCACTACGAGTGCGAGCGTTGAAACTTACCATTTACTCGAACCTTACTGACCAGATCCGTAGTGCTCAACTCGAAGCATTGAAAGGAGAAAACCTAGAAAGAGAAGGTTTGCGAGGGATGGTCAAGGAGTTAGCGACAGATTCTGATAAAATGATACGTTTTGCCGGAAGAATGTGGGTTCCTAAGCATGGAGAGTTACGCAAAGTAATTCTTGATGAGGCACACAAAACAAGGTACTCGATTCACCCAGGAATCGACAAAATGTATCATGATGTGAAGGAATTTTTCTGGTGGCCTAACATGAAGGGAGACATAGCTACCTATGTTAACCAATGCATGACCTGCTCTAAAGTAAAGGCAGAATACCAGAAACCATCGGGACTACTACAACAGCCGGAAATTCCAAAATGGAAATGGGAATGCATTGCCATGGATTTTGTGACAAAATTACCTAGGACAGCAAGTGGTTATGATACCATTTGGGTAATTGTTGATCGACTAACAAAATCTGCACATTTCCTACCAATGAAAGAGACCTACAGTATGAGCAAATTGGCGAGCTTATACATCAAAGAAGTAGTTTCACGCCATGGTGTACCAATGTCAATCATATCAGATAGAGATAGTCGATTCACCTCTAGATTTTGGCAAACTCTACAGGAAGCCATGGGTACTCGACTAGATATGAGCACGGCCTATCACCCACAAACTGACGGACAGAGCGAGAGAACCATTCAAACTCTGGAAGATTTATTGAGAGCTTGTGTGATCGACTTTGGTGGAAATTGGGATACTCATCTACCACTAGCTGAGTTCTCCTATAATAATAGTTATCACGCCAGCATCAAGGCCGCCCATTTGAAGCACTGTATGGAAGAAAGTGCCGATCGCCGTTATGTTGGGCCGACATTGGAGAAAGACAATTAACAGGACCAGAAATCATTCAAGAAACAACGGATAAGATTGTTCAGATCCGAAAAAGGCTAGAAATGGCTAATAGTCGGCAAAAGAGTTATGCAGATAACCGGAGGAAGCCATTAGAATTCATGGTCGGCGATAGAGTGTTCTTGAAGGTATCTCCATGGAAGGGAATTATGAGATTCGGTAAAAGAGGGAAGTTGAGTCCACGATTCGTAGGACCCTTTGAAATCCTGGAACGGATTGGGAAAGTTGCATACCGACTCAGATTACCGGAGGAACTGGGTAATGTGCACAATGTATTTCACGTATCTAATTTAAGGAGATGCATGACAGATGAATCTCTAGTTATCCCTCCAGATGAAGTTAGTATCAACGACAAACTCCAATTCATCGAAGAGCCAATAGAGATCTTAGATCGGAAAACTCAGAAACTCAGACGAAAGCAAATCAAGCTAGTTAAAGTCCGATGGAACTCTAGAAGAGGACCCGAATTTACTTGGGAGCGTCAAGATGAAATACAACAAAAGTACCCATACCTGTTCAAAACCGGATTTGACTCAGGATCAACAGCGTAAATTTCGGGACGAAATTTCTTAAACGAGGGGAGACTGTGACACCCGGTCAAACCAGGTCAACTCTCGAAATCATCCGCAATAATTAATTATGATTATTTAACGTTCAAATCTAATTAAGCAAAACCCTGCGTTAACATTTATCAAACCTAGCAATTGTTTAAATTCTTGAATAATTATAACAATAAAAAATAATAACAAAAAATAATAATAATAATAATACAATAATAATAATAATAATAATAATAATAATAATAATAATAATAATAATAATAATAATAATAATATGGATGATTAGGCTAGTTGCAAATCCAAGAAGGATTTCAAATGTCTTGCATGCAAGACAACACACTTGTGAGTGTGTTTTAAAAACCACACACACACAAAAACACTCTCAACTCTTCATCTCCTCCCACTCTCACACACCACCTCCATCACCCATCGGCCGCCCCCCCCCCCCTCCCCTTCCCTCCCCGCCGCCGCCTCCCGCCGGCCACCTGCCGACCGGCACCAACATCACCACCCACCGCCGCGACCATCACCCCCACACCCGACACCACCTCCCGTCGCGATCACCACCCTCACACCCGCCACAGACCGTCGCGACCACCGCCCCCACACACCATCACCACCGCCGCCTTCATCCGACACCCTCACACACCCCGTCGCTCTCACCCGACATCACCACCACCGTCGCCCGAAACCGACATCACCACACACCGTCGCCCGAAACCGACACCGCCTCACCACTGTCACACGACACCGCCACCAACCATTACCTCACCCCGTCACCTTCACCGATACCCCCCCCGTCACCCTCACCCGATACCCTCACCCCGTCACCCTCATCCGACACCACCGTGAAACCCCCCCCTCTCTTCCTTCACCTTCGGTTAACACCAACCAAGTAGCCACCTTCACTTGCATTCACCATAAGGCACCTTAGTTGGAACTTAGTTAGAACGAGAAATCGAGAATCAAGCTTGCATTGTGATAAGGGTTTCCATCTAGTGCCTCCAAAGGTATATTAGATTAGATAATGTATATGTGTTCATGCATGGATGATCAAGATAAGGATCTTGATAAACCCTAGTTCACCCATTAAAGAATTGTATGAAATGGTTGTTTCAATGATTTTTGTATGCAAATGTCTTGTGTATGGGTTTGATAAATCTGAAAATAGGTTGTT
Organism: Flaveria ramosissima; assembly: GCA_025215565.1. Lineage (NCBI taxonomy): Eukaryota > Viridiplantae > Streptophyta > Magnoliopsida > Asterales > Asteraceae > Flaveria > Flaveria ramosissima. Next base: position 34,828,700 of record CM046029.1, read on the forward strand.
TATGGATGTTTAGTAGATAAGAACATGTTACATTAAGGATCTAGATGGCAAAAATATGTATGTATGTATATACTATGCATGTAAGTAGGTAAGGCCATGTGGATGGAATGAATGGTAAAGTATGGTCTTGATAAGAACATTAGGAAGTCCATTGGATTAACAAGACTATTACTAACATGATAATAATAAGTAGGTTAAAGACTTTGGGTGACTTTTATAAGAAATAGTTACAAATGACTAGCTTAAAGTAAATGGAATTTAAACACAATTAAAGGACTCTCTTAGGTAAAAATCGACAAAAGGACCTTGAGACTAAGATTTATGGTTAAGATCAAACAAATGACCAAGGAGGCACCACGACTAACAAACCCGATTAAGACGACGGTTGAAACATCGAAATTATACTAGACTAAGAATGAAACGTGCCTCGGACAAACTACGACAAATAAAAGAAAATATAAGTATATACTTTAAACGACTAATTAGTAAAGATAGGTAAGAAGAAGATAATAGAGTATTAATAATCAAATAATGTTAAAAAGAATTATTTTATAAAAAGATATAATGAGGAAACTACTTCTTGAATTCTACATGAACTCAGGTAAAAGAAAGCCCGATCAGATAATCATTTTTAGGAATAATGATCCAAAGTGGAGATGATTGACTCTCTGTTTAAGAAGGTTTTAGACACCAAGATAATGGTATAATAGGACTATTAACTCAAAGTTTATTAGTGACAAGTTAGTAAAAATTAATACATATAAGACAGGAATAAGGAAATTGGTGGTTTATAGTCAAGACTTATAATAAAGGACACAAGACATGATTTTTGACTAAAGCAAAACGTACCATTTCAAACAATCATATATAGAATGGGTGAAGTGCATTCTTAAGCATGAGTTATCGCATAATAATCATAATGTTTATGATTAGGGTTTACTATTTGAAAAGCATTGCACATTGGTTAACTTCGAAGATCACGCTCAAGGTGAGTCCTTCGGCCCCATTTTTAAATATATTTTAAATTGTTTTGGGGGAAAAGCATGAAATGATTTATTAAAGTATATGATGAGTTAAACGGGATAATATATAATATGAGGGTATAAGTTTGAATCAGTAGTATGGATCTATATACTACTGAAATCTAAATCCCTCTATAATCATTAACCTCGGGGATGAGGCCACAGAATATATTGGTAGATCTATCGGGTTAGAATGGCCCGCTCTCGCGACCAGTCGCACTGGTCAGGTTGTGGCGAGGGAGTTTATATGTCTGGATAGTTGTGGGGCAACGACGTGTTTCTTGGTTTGATTATGGGCTTATGACCTAAATAACATAGTACCTAGCTAGTCTATGTGGATTATATTATGTCTTGTTTCATCATATGATTTTTAAAAAGAGATGTATGGTTGCAAGATTTCAAAACCCCGAAAGCTCACCAACTTTATGTTGACTTTATTACCCTTCGTGCTTTTCAGGGTTATAGGTGAGCTCAACATGGAATCCGGAATTTTGTCTTTGGAAGGGTCAAACGTTAAGACTTTAAATGTTTTAAATAAAACCATGTGTGTGTAATAAAAGTAGTATTCACTACTACTAAAAATGTTTCGATGTAGTATAACCAAGTACTCGTATGATGTTGACTAATGGTTTTTAATAACTAATGACATCTTAGTATACGTTTGACCATGAAAGTTGGGTCAAGTCCAACTTCCGTTACCACCACGTCACGCGACTTTCCGCTGCGATTTTCGGGGTGTGACATTAGAGAAGATTTTTTTTCAGTAATCTCTCTCACAGTAGTGCCCAATGGCCATTCTTTTCCTGGTATTACCTCTCTGGGTTCTCTGATAAGTTTTTCTTTTCCTTTGTGTTGGTTCTAGCTTTCAACTATTACTGGCTCAGTAGGGATCTTTATTTGATGTTCATAAATGGGATTAGGGGCTTTAGTCCTGAATCTTACTCCAGTTTCTAACTCCACCTTCATAACATGTTCCATCATTCTCCTTAGCTCACCCACTTTTCTTCCCTTAAGCTTATGCAATTTGTAATTGTAACCCTAAAGCCAACAGGTCATATTGTATTTGTTGAGCTTTGTTGTATCACACTGAGCAAATCTTTCTTGATTTTCTGAATAGGCTGAAATGTTGTGAAGGCTTCATAGTCACAGTTAGGGATCATGAATCTAGCAAGCTCAAATTTTTTCAATAGATCCTTCATTTCAGTCACATTCATCCTCTCAACCATGTCGTATGGAAACCCATGGTTGATAAGGGTCATGAACAAAGCTGACTCAGGCCTCTCTTCCAATATGTCTTTTGTTGTAAGTAGATCATTAGCCTTTGATTCTTCTTGTTCTTTATGAGGCTTTTCTTCAGTTAGTTCTTTCCATTCAGCATCACTATCAGCTTCAGCATGAGTTACAGGCTTTGAAGTGGAAACATCCATTGAAGGAGTGTGCTCTGGAGATGTAAGCCTTGATCTTTTAGCTGAATCTTCAACATTGATCACTTCTTTCTTTGTAGAGCCTAAGTACTTCCTCTTCCTGGTGTATAGAATAAGTTGCTTAGAAGTCTCAGCAGGTTCCTTTATTTGTTTTGTTGTAGGAGCATTTGATTCAAGGGCATAGATCTTCATCTTCAGCTCATCAATCTCTTCATCTTTGCTTTTTAACACATCAGACTGAATAGTGAAAGAGTTGTTTGCATGTTCAATTTCTAATGCCAGCATCTCCTTTTCAGTTTTCTCATTCTTACTGAATCTTGAAGTTCTTTAACCAGCTCATGCAATGCATCAATCACTTCATTGTTTTCTTGTATGTTCTCCCTTAATATTTTCAGACTTGATTCTTGCTTTATCAGCTGATCATCCTTTTCTTTAATCATCCCCTTCAACTCTTGAATTCTTTGCTTTCTATTGTTAGACTTGACAACAAGCTTGTTGTATTCAGCCACCAAATAGCTTTGCTAACAGGGATGTCATCTTCACTTAGATGATTTTCATGATAGGCAATTACATCAACATAGTTTGCTCCTTCTTCCCCTTCATGATGTTCAACAGCCAACTCATCATCATGTGCCACACTGACTGAGCTTGAGCTTGACACAGCTGCTTGATCTTCCTGCTCTTCATGTTGATGTTGATGTTGTTGATGATCAGTGACTGGTGAGACTGGTTCAGTATCATTTGAATGGACAGGGGATTCAGTTTTGGTTAGTGACAGTTGCACTGTATTTCCTTATGATGCTAATTCTATCTCCCCAGTGTAAATGCTTTCAGTGGATTGGTTTTCATGAGTTGGAAGATGTTGAAAAAGTTGTATTTGCAGTTGAATTGGAGATGGAGGGTGAATTGGAGAGATTGGTTGAGTGTTTTGACTGGGGAGATAGAGGTTTTGGAGATTGATGATGTTGGTGAATGGGTGATTGATGAGGTAAGGGTGAGGCTTCCACAGTGTCAGCTGGTGAACATCCTTGTTGGTCTTCCCATACCAGTTCTTGGGGGATGGTTGCATTAGCATCCACCACATGAGCAAACATTGGCTTGTCTTCTCCTTGGTATTTTCCACTAATCTTGTTCAGGACAGATCTACCCAAATAAGCTTGCACAAATACATCACCATCTCTTGCTATTCTAGGCAATTCACCATTGATGATCAGTTGTAGGAACCTTGGGAACATGAACAACTTTTTTGGCTTCTGAACTCTTATTTGATCACACAAGCATCCAAGGATGTACTTAGAGTAGTTGTAAGTTCTCCCTTCAAATAAACCAATGATTCCAGATGATATGTGCCTTGAAAATCTATCTAGTCCAGACTTCTTGTTTGAAATGCACTTCAGATAGGTGTGAAACAGGAATCTATATGGTTTGCACAATCTTCCTTTCTTGATCTCCCCTTTGTTGAAATCTCCATCATATCCCATCAAATGGAAGATATTTTCTATGCATTCATTCTCGAAAACATCTGGATGACCTATCTCGATACCTCCCAAGTTGAGATTTCTCCTGATACATTGTTTATCAATCCTTAAGTGTTCATTCCTAATATTTGCATGAATCACCTCATCTTCTCCTTCCGTTTTTACTCTAGCCGAGTTCCAGAAATCAACAATGTGTGATTGATGTATCACCGGCTCCGCTGATAGAGCATAGAATAGCCTGGATCGTCGCAGATATCTGATGATATCCTGATACCCTTCCGATACAGGGTCATCAGCATTTAGAAATGCACACACATTATGCTCTCTAGCAAATCGATTAGCCATCTGTTCATGAGAGTTAAAAAGAATAGATTTGTAAGGCCCCGTTCCCGGGATGCCTACAGTTGGTCATTAATCGCACATAAAAGATATATTTATATTCGTATTGTTGGGGTTTGTATGACCATTTACATGTTGTTTAACCATTTAAACATATAAAACGCAGCGGAATATACTACTTTAAACATGTTAAGGTTTCTGAAAATTACCATTATCATGTGTAAACAAACAAACCCATAACAAGAGGATCTTTATTATGTGAAAAGCAAGCATACAAAATAAACAAGAACACCCAAAACATGATATAATCATACCATAATAAAACCTTTCTGAATGCTGTGAAAACCGGCCAAAAGAAGGCAGAAATGAGTCAAAAGAAAGGCCAAGACTTCAAGGGTATAAGTCCTCAAGTGTCCATACCCACAAGCCTACAAGAAAACACCATTGTTGCTAGGATTTGAGCACCAAAATCGGGTCAAGAAGGCTGCTGGAGCCTTGTTCCAGCCGTGAACAACTGCTGGAGTTTGTTCCAGCCGCAAACTCCTTCTTCCATAAGAAGGGTTGATGTTCATGTGACCCTTTAGCATATATGAGTGAGAGCAAGATGAAGTGTGTGTGTGCTTTTGGCAGATTTTGGTATCAAAGACTTCAAAGGAACACAAAAATGAGAGAGGCCATCAAAGGGGGGCGGCGGCCGAACCCCTTTTAGGGTTGTTCTCTTCTTCTTTTTTTTCCCAAAAGGTCCTTATATATTAATCTTTTGTTAAACTAAAGATTAATATAGATATATATATATATAATTAACCTTTTAATTATATAACATACACACACGCTTTTATTATTTGATGTTATTTAACTAAATTAAACAACATTACAAATAATATCCATGAACAATATATCCATATAAGTTGTTAAATCTCATATGCAACTTATTTAAAAAACCCATTTTCTAAATTGGTGTACTTATTTAATTGTATGATCATATCATCAATTAAATAATATTCGGTGTTTGCTAAGCTTGTTATTGGGTATGACCCGACTTGGATCATGACGTACTAACAACATCAATGTTCTATGTGTCTTGAGCATAAAGAATCCAACAATCTCCCACTTGCATAAGATACGTTGAATATTGATGCAAGCAGTAAATACCACCTAACAACGGTTTACTACCCTTAATACGCATGACTTAAAAGCCATTCAATAACATCATCCCTTTCAAGCTCCAAACTTGAAATGATTTAGGTGAATAGATCATCTATCCTTTTGTTTCAGATGTCCTGTTAAATCCAAAGACACAGAATGATCATTCCTTGTTGATTTAACTTAATCAGGCCTTAGACATCTTGCTCTCAACGAATAAGAGGAACAAATCCCATCTTGACTGCATACGTTTCTCAGAATCACCTTGTGTCACACCTGAACATAGCCTTATGTACTATCCATTATTTCAGAACAGTGAAGAACTAACTCAAGGTATAACATTTGGTGAATATAAAAATCCAATATGCATCTCAGGTCTGAGGATACTAAATGATATTCGCCTTTACTCAAAATTACTTATGATCAATCAAAGAGATTCTATGTAGTAAAATTTGAGACGCGGGTCAGTCCAATATTTGCATCCCACAAATATCTATGAACCTTGGTAGCAACCAATTGCTCTATATTCATACCTTATGAATATCTACCAATCCATGTTCATAATAGTCATACATTCATATTTGTTCCCACAAGTATGACCGACAACGGACATTTAGAATAATAAACATATTCATGGATATAAACATGCTAAAAGGGAACATAACTCAAATATATAAAAGAGTTAAATATTACAATTGTTCCATATTTTATATGCTAAACAGATCAATTCTAATCACCAGAAAATCGAAGTCCTAAGGCACAAGTATGACCCTCATACTTTGCCCTCAACAAGGAGCTTCGTAAGTGGATCAGCAATGTTTTGATCTTTATGAACTTTACGAATACATATCTTTACCCTTTTTCAACTCCATCCCTTATGATGTTGAATCTCCGCTCAAGGTGCTTAGTCTTTTGATGAGTACGGGGTTCCTTGATTTGAGCAATCGCACCCACGTAATTACCAAAGATTACTAGGGGTCTTGAATGGTAGAGACTATCCCTAGATAAGCAATGGACAAACTTATCCATGCAGCTTCCCAAGCTGCCAATGAAGCGGCTATGTATTCGGATTTTTGTAGTGAACAATGCTACCGTGTCTTGCTTTGAACCTTTCAAGGACACTTCTCCTCCATTCATAATGGAAGTATACCCCGATTGTGATCGAAAATCATCTCGATCAGTTTTGGAAGCCTGCATCCGTGTAACCCTTTACAACGACTTCCTCTTCAACAAATCCGTATATTAGAAACATATTATTAGTCCTACTAAGGTATTTCAATATACTTTTAACAGCCATCCAATGGTTATTTCTATTGGTATCTACTTTGTCATACTTAATAAGCATGACTCGTCCGATCTAGTGCATATCATCACACAAATGATGAATCCTATAGCAGATGCATATGGGATATCTTTCATTTGATTTTGCTCATCCTATGAGCTTGGACATTGAGACGTAGTCAACACTGTCCCTCTTTGAATAGGTACCATACCTCTCTAAGAGTTTTCCATCTTTAACATTTTCAAGATTTTATCAATATATGTACTTTGGTTTAACCCTATCAACCACCTCGATCTATCCTTATAGATCCTTATTCCAAAATATGGGTGGCTTAAACGAGATCTTATATTAAAAACATCTTCCAAGCTAGGTTTTAATACCTTCCAAGGTTGGAATATTATTTCCAAATAGTAGTGTGTCATCAACATACAACACTAAGAATACAATTATGCTCCCACTAACTTTCATATATACACAACCTTCTCGATGCTTGTTTCAATCCATAGATTTATCACTTTAACTTGTATACTTTATTAGGATGTCGTGGATCGACAAAACCATCATGCTGAATTACATGAACAGTCTCTTCGAGATGTCCATTAAGAAAAACGGCTTTGACATCCATTTGCCAAAACTCATACTCAGAATACGCAGTTATGGCACATAAAATCCTAATTGACTTTAGCATTGCCATGGGCGTAAGAGTTTCATCATAATCAACCAATTGAGTTTGATGAAACCTTATGCTATAAGTCTTGACTTATAAGTATTCAAGTTTCCATGTATATCTGTTTTCATCTTGAAAACCCACTTGTATCCAACCGGTTTGGAGTTAAGTGGAGGGTCAACCAATTCCCAAACTTGGTTGTTATAAATGGATTGCATCCTTACGTTCATGGCTTCTAGCCATTTGTCCCAATCCAAATTGGACATAGCATCTTGGTATATGGTTAGCCTACAGGGGTCAACCACATAGCATCCATTCTTGGAATATTCATATCACTTTAGATGGAATACTAACTCTACCAGATTTGTGAACATTTTGTGTGTATTTATCAACCTCTTAATCATCATCAACAACCTCTTGTTGGTAGCTAGTGTCAACCAAAAGTGTACCGGCTTGTGGATTTTGATCCTTATCAAGTTCCACAGTTCTATACGTCATTCCTTCCATAAAGAACTCAGTTTCCAAGAACTTAGCCTTTCGAGCAATAAATATTTTTGCTCCTTTGAGTCAAAGAAACAGTATCCCATACAGTCTCTATGGATTCTCAACTAATATACACTTTCTTTGTCCGGGTCATATTCATAATATGAGCCTCAGAGAGCAATGCGAAAACCCAAAATGATAAAGGTGGTTAGCTCATATCCATAATAAATTGAACCATATCCAAATAGGGTTCAGTTTCTCCTTTTGTCAGAATGAAGAACATAGATAGTTATGAAGAGTTGATTTTCTACTTCATTATTGAAGATTTTGAACATTTCAAAAGCTTCATACTTATGTGTCATCAAGTGCACACAATAATAGCGACTGTAATCGTCGGTAAAAGCAATGAAGTATCTTTCACCAATCTTTGTCATTGTCTTAAAAGGACCACATACATCCAAATGTATCATTCTTAATAAGTCTTTTGGTTCACACTTATCAAATGAAACATTTTCATTTGTTTCCAAAAGACAATTCTTTTGAAGTGTTTGAATCCAATTCTTGTTTATGTGACTTAAGACGACAATGTCAAAGATAATAATAACTTAAACCCATTTTAAGTTTCTTGGTGTTTAATGTGTGTATGAGTTATTATAGGACGAATTATTATGAACCAATTCATGGATATCATTAAAAGGCATATCCTTAAAATGAAATACATCATCCATAAAACTTAATACCATTATTTACAAACTTTAAATCATGATCATATTGTTTTAATAGGAAACATTAATTATGTTCCTAGTCAAACTAGGTGCATACAATATGTTTTGAGAACAACTTCCAAACCATTTGAAAGTCTCAAAATAGAGTTTCCCTCTTTGAAGCGCTCATTTCTTTTGAACCCCTTTGCAACAATTGCAAGTATGAGTCTCACATCCGGTATCCAATACCCATGTGTTTGAAGAAATGACATTTAATACAATGTGTGAATCATGTAATTTGTATTTGAGGTTTGCCCAACATCCCTCTTGTCATTCAACTCCTTGAGATAGGAGGAACAATTCCTTTTCATTGTCCTATCTCTCCATACTCAAAGCATGGGTCGTTCTCCGTTACCTTAGGCTTCATAAGCTTAGGTTTTTTGAGGTTTCGCATTAGCCTTTGCTTTGATGTATTCCTTTCCTTTGGCAATAATTGCCTTAGGATCGGGATTGGCCATTTCTTATAGCCTCCCTCATTGATCGAGAGAATAGGTAGAACCTCTCTACCCATCCCTGCCTCGGTTGCTTTGAGCATTGCGTGAAGTTCACCAATGCTCTTGTCCCACCCGTTCATATTACAGTTTATTATGAATGTCTCAAACCTTTAGTTAGGCAGTCAAGGATCAAATCTTTGGCCAACTACTTTGAGACAGGACAGTTAAGCATCTTGAGACTATCAATGTGGCTTTTCATCTTAAGAATATATAAAATGATATCGATTGGGTTTCTTCCATGTGACATGTATAAAGTGCTCGAACCGTTTCGAAGCAATCTAGTAAAGTTTGTTGAAGGAACATTTCCTTCAACTAGATTATCATGTCATATGCCCCATGATGCTCCAAACCCTTTTGGATTTCGGGAATCATATTCCCAACATGAGGTAGGATACTTGCACATAATCCTTAGTGTGCCTAAGCCAATCATCAATAGCCTTAACATCAACAGCGTTGGTTGGTAAGGTATGGGATCGTCAAGGACATAGGCCTTTACTCATTTTTTAGAACGATTCTCAAGTTTTGAAATTGAGTCCATAAGGTTATTATGGTTAAGACGATCCCCTTTTAAGATGGTTCTCGGTGATAGGGTAGGGATGGTCGGGGTAGTAGCATCGTGGTTTGCGGCCATTACTACAAAATTACAAAGTTCATTTTAGTATTTCTGAAAAATTGCATTTTAACTATTAATACCCTTTACACGTCTCATAGACAATTAATAATTAAAATCTAGAATCCAACGTTACATTTAAATGATGGTTAGGTGACCTTTATCCCATTATTTAAATTAACAAGGTAGTCAACAGTTGACAATTGCAACCTATTGCAACTTCTAGTCTTATGGGATCGGTTAAACATCATATGTTTAGTCGGCATGTTTAATCCCATCAACACCATTGTACGCCATGCTTCGGTGACCCTAATCACATGGTTTCCAATTCAAGTCGTCCTACTTACACACACGTGTGAGTTTTCACATACAAGTGGTTAGGTGACCTTTATCCCACAAGCACGTTAGACTCACCTCAAAGATACAAGGTCCCTACAAGTGGTTAGGTGACCTTTATCCCACAAATAGTTCCCAAGTGATTCGAGTGTCGTGTAAAAGGATGGTGTTAGACTTGTTACCAAAGGATTTATGTTTTCATTAATTCTAGTTATGAAAACTCTATGTACCTTGTATTCGCATGCTTTCAAATACATGGTACCCTATGGTTCTCTTTTAATACAACTTCTTTTATTTTGAAATCATTAAATCTTTTAATAACCTTTTATTAGTCACTTAATGATTAGGAACCAAAAATTCAGCTTGTTATGATAATTTATTTAGATTGTTAAGCATATCCATATATCAAACAATCAACATAAAATGAATAATCAAACAAGCATATATCAAACAACCACATGTGCATAACCATAGCCACTATGTTGACAACACTTGTTTGCCATCACAAGTGTTATCATTAGGTCTTTCCTAAGGGTTGAACACAACACAAAATTGAGATCACAATGGATCTCCCACTTGATGTCGCATCCGTATGCTTCAAGTCCACCTTGTGTCTTCCTTTTGTGCTTCCTTCCCGAGCATCTTCATTTACATAATATATATCCTAATACATATTTTCTAGTAAAAGAGAAATACTCCTAATCTATTATTACATCCCAATGAATAAATAGATAAATTACAAGCACAAAACTTACAACCCAATTGAACGAAAATGACCAAAACAAACATGCAACCAAAACAAAACAACACAAGGTCTAAGCTAGGTTATGCACCATCAAATGAACAATCACAAACATCATTCAACAAACAAAATAAACCCCATGAAACCCCAAATTTTCAGCCAACATAAACTGAAAATTAGGGTTTGTTTGTCCAAACAAACAACAACCAAAACATATCAACCAATTGACATTCCTATCTTTCAAAGTTTAATCATAAGCATGAAGATGTAACTTTGAAAGACATGGGGTTTATTAAATCAACCAAAATCAGCCTCTAATGACTTGATAAACATCCTTTAAAACTGATTTTACAAGGATAAAGATGCTAGTTTCCACATAACCGGCTCTAGATGCCATTGTTGGGGTTTGTATGACCATTTACATGTTGTTTAACCATTTAAACATATAAAACGCAGCGGAATATACTACTTTAAACATGTTAAGGTTTCTGAAAATTACCATTATCATGTGTAAACAAACAAACCCATAACAAGAGGATCTTTATTGTGTGAAAAGCAAGCATACAAAATAAACAAGAACACCCAAAACATGATATAATCATACCATAATAAAACCATTCTGGATGCTGTGAAAACCGACCAAAAGAAGGCAGAAATGAGTCAAAAGAAAGGCCAAGACTTCAAGGGTAGAAGTCCTCAAGTGTCCATACCCATAAGCCTACAAGAAAACACCATTGTTGCTAGGATTTGAGCACCAAAATCGGGTCAAGAAGGCTGCTGGAGCCTTGTTCCAGCCGTGAACAACTGCTGGAGTTTGTTCCAGCCGCAAACTCCTTCTTCCATAAGAAGGGTTGATGTTCATGTGACCCTTTAGCATATATGAGTGAGAGCAAGATGAAGTGTGTGTGTGCTTTTGGCAGATTTTGGTATCAAAGACTTCAAAGGAACACAAAAATGAGAGAGGCCATCAAAGGGGGGGGGGGGCCGAACCCCTTTTAGGGTTGTTCTCTTCTTCTTTTTTTTCCCAAAAGGTCCTTATATATTAATCTTTTGTTAAACTAAAGATTAATATAGATATATATATATATATATATAAATATATAAATATATATATATATATATATATATATATATATATATATATATATATATATATATAATTAACCTTTTAATTATATAACATACACACACACTTTTATTATTTGATGTTATTTAACTAAATTAAACAACATTACAAATAATATCCATGAACAAAATATCCATATAAGTTGTTCAATCTCATATGCAACTTATTTAGAAAACCCATTTTCTAAATTGGTGTATTTATTTAATTGTATGATCATATCATCAATTAAATAATATTCGGTGTTTGCTAAGCTTGTTATTGGGCATGACCCGACTTGGATCATGACGTACTAACCACATCAATGTTCTATGTGTCTTGGGCATAAAGAATCCAACACGTATTTCATAAACATCACAGCGGAACACTAAAATAATCTTTCATTTCTATATAAATGCTTCTACAAGTTAATACACCATTCATTACAAAACAGTTTGTTCGCATTACAATGCAAAAACATTAATCAAAAGAATGTCATCCCAAAAGAGCCGAGTAGCCTCGCAGTGCCATCCTCAGCAATCATTACCTGCCAACTGGAAAACACATAAAAAGTCAGCATTGCTGAGTGAGTTCTAGTTTTATAATAAAACATACTTTACTTTCATTAAAACCTTTAGTTTCCTCATGCGATCATACATCATACGTATACACAGATAATATCATTATTATCCTCATCATTCATTCATACTGTAACTTTTAGATTTTTTAATCATTACAACTTTTCCCTTTTCTATCAACCATAAACCTTACCCTTCTGTTCATGGAACCGGATCTGAAATTTTTTTGTTGAATCTTGTATAGATTTAGGAATAGATCTGATTTTTAACTTGTAAATCTTCGAATTTCTTGTAAAAGTCTATAGATCTGATGATTTTGGTGAAGATTTGAAACTTTTAATTTTCAGATCTAGTTTCTCTCTCGAAAACCCCCACTATCTCTCTCTACAAGAATGATGAACACTTTCAAAGATCAGCAACAAATTCTTCAATTCTTCAATACATTTGATCCAATAAAGCTTTGATACCAAATTGTTAATCCAGGATAATCAAACTTGAATCAAATCATGAAGAATTAGATCAAAATATGATAATCACAATCAAAACCTCTTTGATCTCTATTGATTGCTAATAATATTGTTTACAAGTAAATCCCTCAATCAATTGGTCATTCAACCATTAGCCTAATTCTAATTACAATTAGACTATTTATAGTAAATATAATATTCACTAATTACATTTAGCCCCATAGACTTAGGCTAATTAATAGAAAATACATATAATGCATAAAAATGACTCAAACAAAGATAAAATATATTTTGTTCACACAAAATATATTTATTACAATAAAACTCCTAGTCATTTAGATCTTCAACGTCTCGTCTCGGTTCTTCGTCTCGAACGTGTCCGGTTTGACTTTTGCGTTGACTTTGACCGTGACGTTGACTTTTGTTGACTTTGACTGTTGATAATATAGACTATTTTGTACAGCTCCAACAATACTCCCCCTTAGTCTATCATTATCAACGTATTCATACGAATTCAGCCCCGAGAAGTCAACAGTAGAAAGATCTTCAAATTAAAGCTTTTTGAATTTGATGAGAAAAGTTATTCATCTCATAAGCTCCCCCTATTTATATACTCCCCCTTTTCGAGTGCATCCTTTTTGAGGATATTAGAACAACTTTCCCAAATCTCTAATCCTGAGAGCTTCAGAAGATGTAGGAGGAGGATTCCTAGCTCGGTATCTTTTGCAAACTTGAGGAACAGGTTCTCTAAACAGGTACACTGCTCAACTGATGATCGGCCATCACTGACAGCAAAAAACTAAAACACAATCACAAACACAATCTCGACATTTCTATATAGATCATTTCATTTTAACAAAATAAACTCGTGTTCGTGTGTGCGTAATTTCTGTGAAATGCATGAAAAATAATGAAATGTAATCAGCATAATATGGAAGACCTAAAAGAAATTTTGAAATAAAAATTTATTATAATTTTTTATTGTTTATTATATACATTTATTATAATATATATTTTTTAATTTTATGTATAAATTTTTTTTTGTATATATATTTTTTAATTACCGAGAACTGAATCGATCATGAGATCACATCCTCAAGATATACTTTAGCACAAAGATGAATTTAAACATCGACAAGCAATGAGATCACACTAATAACTGAATCTAATCACAGTATTTAAATGAATTTTGAAATTCTCAAACAGATCAATAACGATTGATGATATGTTTGTCCACTTAAACTCATGCCGTATCTTTTTCAACAAGTAGTGGATGATTCGTTAAGGTTTAATTAAATACTTTAGAATGCTAGGACCCCACAATCATTTGGCAAAAACCCTCACCCAACCTCAGGATTTCTTGAACTTTTTTACGATCTTTATAGAGCAAGGCGTGTGCATTAGTGTGCAGGTGATTATGAACAGAATATTGCATTCTGTGATGAATTCATCGTTTAGATGATTTGACACTACTTAGACCAAAATGGTGAGAGCTCCAGGTCTATACTCACGTATAACAAAGGAGATGACCATTTAATCATGTGCTGAAGCTTCTGAGGAAGTTGTTGCAGGAGGTAACGAAGACAAATCAAATGCAGCAGAGGAAACTGGAGCTGACAAGATAAATCAAGATGATTGAAGACGGTGAGATCCAACCTAGGGGGAGTATTGAAGATCATGCATAGGTTGGACTCACCTTAGTTTAGATTGTTTACTTTACTTGTAATAGGTCTTTTGTTATTTTCCTTTTGTATGTACTTATATTTATGTATTTTAGCAGTCTAGCAAAACTATAAGTTCGCTCACAGTTTGTTGTTTTGTTTACCTGGCGAATTTAATGTTTTGTCGGGCGAAACTATAGTTTCGGCTGGACAGTTTCGCTGACAACGAAACTGTCTGCGAAACTAAGGCTGCTATATATACTCTTGTTAATTTTCATTGTTGGGCAAGCTTGCAAAACCCTAATCGATTATCTTTGTTGCAAGTCACCATTTCAAAGCAGTTAATATACAGAATTATCCTGGTGCTTTTTTGTTATTGATTGTCATTGATCATAGTCTTATTATGAATGAGTTAGCATTATGTTCAATCCTCTCCATTATTGTTGTTTAGCATATTGTTGAATATTGAACGATTCTTCATATCATTTGCACTGTATTTCGATCACATGGACCAATAACTATGCAATACCTTTCTGTTCATGGTTTTGGACCTAGGCCTAACGTAGACCTTCTATAACGTTGCGTCGCACCTCATGGTCCCAGTACCTAAGGTATGAAGATATGTGTACCATTGCTATATGCAATACCTTTCTGTTCATGGTTCTGAACCTAGGCCTATCATAGACCTTCTATAACGATGCGTCGCACCTCGTGGTCACAGTACCTAAGGTATGCAGCAATAGTTCTATACAGATGGTCAATCATAAAGAAAGACTCCGATGTGCATACCATGCTAGCAAGACTTTCTTTACTTTCATTACTCATTAATGCATGCATTCTTACTTCATGTTCCTCTTTTCTTTATCATTCACTTTACGTTACATAATACTTCATTTTATTCATTAACATGACGTGTAAAGCAACAAGAAAGATAAACCTACATCACAATAAGGAACTTATCATACACGGTCATCATCATCATACAGGGCAACATCATACATACATAACATGCGTAAACATGCAACATCATCATCATCATCATGCCCAACATACTCTGTAAGGTCATAACAGTCATCTTACATGCTCTTACGGGAACCTTTACGTCAAAACATACATCTGCACTTTCCCCCGAAAGTCAGAAGTCGAACTACAAGTTCCTTTGAGTGCAACAGCCCTATTCGGGCGTATGGACGCCCTTCAGTCGCATGGCCTCCATGCGATTGAACAACATGCGATTGGACTTATGCGGAAGAACATCTATGTGAATGGACACCCAGTCGTGCGTATGGACCTCATGCGGATGGAACTAATGCGAATGAGCACCTATGCGACTGACCTCATGTGAATGGACTCATACGACTAAGCACCTATGCGACTGGACCCTCAGTCGTATGACTCCCCATGCGACTGGACTCCTAATCGTACGAATGGAACCTTAATCGTGCGAATGAACCCTCAATCGTCCGAATGAACCTCAATCGTGCGAATGAACCTCAATCGCCTCCCAATCGGCCATATGGCCTCCAGTCGGTCGCCTAGCCCTAGCTGATGCAGAAAGGAGTTCATCCCGAACCCAATCTGCCATTTTCGGCCTCCAAGCTCATCCAAATCCATTATAAGCCTAAATCAACCATCTTAGACCTTACAAATGCATACCACAACACCATACAAGCACACACAAGCCCAGAAACAAACTCTAAACGCATCACACGCAACACACCCAAATGGGTCATAAACACACACATATAAAAACGTGTTTTTGATGCTTTTCAGCCCCAAAATCGGTTGAAAACAAGTAAAAGTGGGGTCCTAGAACTCACACAAACGAGCACAACGACAAGGGCTTCGATTTGACTTGCTCCTCAATGATTTTGGCCACTCGAACCAACCCGAACCAACACTTTTTCCTCTTTTCTCTTCTTTCTCTCTTCTCTTCTTTCTTTGGCTGATTTGTGAGTGTGGGGGAGAGGGTAAGGGCTGCCCTCTCCCTTATAAACTCCCACTCACCCGACTTTCTTTCATTGTCGAGTTTGGTCCCTCGACTTTGGACTTTTTTTCTTTTTTTCTTCCTTCGTCGGCTTCAAAATAATAAATATCGGGTGTTACAAGTCCACCCCCCTTAAATAGGTTTCGGCTCTGAAACCTGTTATTCTTCGAACAAACGTGGATAATGCTGTCTCATTTCTTCCTCAGTCTCCCATGTTGACTCGGATCCCTTCCTGTGCTTTCACTGTACACGCACAAGAAGTACCACTTTTTCTCTCAGTCTTTTCTCTTTTCTATCGATGATTGCCACTGGTTGCTCCACGTAATTGAGCCTTTCGTCTACTTTGATATCCTCCAGTGGAACAATCATGTCTTCCTCAGCTAAGCACTTTCACAGATGAGATACATGAAATGTCGGGTGAATTCCACTTAACTCATCGGGTAACTCCAGTCTATAGGCCACCTCTACTACTCGGGCGATGATTCTAAAAGGGCCTATATACCTTGGGCTCAGGTTTCCCCGCTTCCTGAATCGGATAATACCCTTCCAAGGTGAGACCTTCAACATAACCCGGTCACCCACCTGGAACTCAATCGGCCTGCGTTGTTTATCAGCATACGACTTCTGTCTGTCTTTGGCTGCCTTCATGAAGGCTTTAATCTTCTCAAGCTTCTCAGTCGTAGCCTCTATTACCTCGACGCTCCCTAATTCCTTCTGACCAATATCACCCCAACAAATGGTGTTCTACATCTCCTAGCGTATAGCATCTCATATGGTGGCATACCAATGCTGGCATGGTAGCTGTTGTTATATGAGAATTCGGCTAACGGCAGGTGGTCATCCCAACTTCCCCAAAAATCAATCACACATGCCCGAAGCATGTCTTCCAATGTCTGAATGGTCCTTTCTAACTGACCATTAGTTTGGGGATGATAAGCCGTGCTAATATGTAACCTCGTCCCCATAGCATCGTGGAATTTCCGTGGAATTTCTTCCAAAATTTAGATGTAAACCGGGTGTCACGATCAGATACAATAGACACCGGCACACCATGACGAGTTACAATCTCCCTGATGAACAGATTAGCCAACCTCTCAAATGAATATGTCTCGCGGATCGGTAGGAAGTGAGCACTCTTCGTCAAACGGTCAACTATCACCTAAATGGCATCGTACCCTTTCGGGGTACGCGGCAGCTTCGTAATGAAATCCATGGTGATGTGCTCACACTTCCATTCTGGTATATCCAAAGGTTGGATCTTCCCATACGGCTTTTGGTGCTCGGCCTTCACCTTTAAGCAAGTAAGGCACTTACTCACATACTCCACCACGTCGCGCTTCATACCCGACCACCAGTAATCCTTCTTCATGTCTTGATACATTTTTGTGGCACCTGGATGAATGGAGTATTGAGTCTTGTGAACTTCATCCATGATCTTCACGCGTAGATCCCCAAAACGAGGAATCCACACACGTCCAAATCGGGTTTTAACACCGAGTGTGTTCTCACCCAGTTCCCCAACCAGACCTCTCATCCTTTTAGAGTTAAGATGATCTTCTTTTAGTGCCTCATCTTGAAACTCTTCGACTTGCTTCATTACATCATAGGTCATGATCAGTTGGTATGCTTTCACCCGAATCGGCTCGGGCCTCTCTTTTCGGCTAAGGGCATCAGCCACCACATTGGCCTTGCCTGGGTGGTAGTGGATCTCACAATCATAATCCTTTATAAGTTCCAACCACCGTCTCTTCCTCATGTTCAGATCCTTCTGCTCGAAGAAGTACTTCAAGCTCTTGTGGTTAGTGAAAATGGTGCACTTCGTCCCGTACAGATAGTGCCTCCAAATCTTTAGTGCAAAGACCACGGCTGCTAGCTCCAAGTCATGAGTAGGATAATTGACCTCATGAAACTTCAACTGTCGGGATGCATAGGCTATAACCTTTCCCCTCTACATTAACACACACCCCAACCCCAAGTAGGAAGCATCAGAATAAACCACCAGATCTTCGCTTCCATCAGGTAATGACAGTACAGGAGCTTGAGTCAATCTCGCCTTCAATTCATCAAACGCCTTCTCTTGAGCCTGACCCCATACAAACTGCACATCTTTTCGGGTCAACTTAGTCAGTGGAGAAGCGATCTTGGAAAAGTCTTGAATGAATCTTCTACAGTAGCCCGCCAAACCCAAGAAGCTACGAATCTCAGATGGCGTCTTCGGTGACTTCCATTGCATAACCGCCTCCACCTTTGCCGGGTCCACCATGATCCCATTAGGATTCACCACATGACCCAAGAACTGAACTTCACGCAGCCAAAATGCGCACTTGGAGATTTTTGCATACAACGTCTCCCTCCTCAACGTCTCCAGAGCCTCCCGAATGTGACCGGCATGCTCAATCTCACTCTTCGAATAAATCAGGATATCATCAATAAACACAATCACTGATTTATCCAACATAGGCCGACACACACGGTTCATCATATCCATAAAAGCAGCTGGCGCATTGGTCAAACCAAAAGGCATGACCAGAAACTCGTAGTGACCATAGCGCGTGCGAAAAGCTGTTTTAGGAATATCTTGCTCTTTCACCTTCAACTGATGATAACTAGATCGAAGATCTATCCTTGAAAACCAACTGGCACCCTGAAGCTGATCGAACAAATCATCTATTCTCGGTAAGGGGTATCGGTTCTTTACCGTCAACTTGTTCAGCTCACGGTATTCAATACACATTCTCATGCTATCGTCTTTCTTCTTCACAAACAATACCAGAGCACCCCAAGGAGAGATACTCGGTCTAATGAACCCTTTATCAAGCAGCTCTTGCAACTGCTCCATCAACTCTTTCATCTCTGTCGGAGCCAGCCGATACGGTGCCTTAGCAACACGTTGGGCCCCCGGTATCAGATCAATCTGAAACTCGATCTCTCGGTCAAATGGCACTCCTGATAAGTCTTCTGGAAACACGTCTGGAAAGTCACACACAACCGGTACATCGGCTAGTTGTGGGGTTGGCGTATTCACTTCCTTTACATAGGCCAAGTAAGCGCTACATCCACGCCTCATACACTTTCCCGCCGCCGCCATCGAGATCACTTTCGGAATCCTAGTAACCCGATCACCATAAACCGTCACTGAACTACCGTCAGGCGCTGACAAACGAATCATCTTCTTGCGACACATAATGTTCGCCTCGAAGTCCGTAAACCAATCCATCCCAAGAACCAAATCGAAACCACCTAAGGTCATCACGAACGGTCTAACAGGAAACTTGTGACCCTCCAGTTCCACATCGCAGCCCTCTATCATTTCAGAAATCCGGATAGACTTACCTATGGCAGTTTTTACATCAAAGGGCGCATCGACCCGTCTACTACTAAGAGGCAGCTTAGCAAAGAAAGCAGCAAAAATAAAACTTTTACTAGCACCAGAATCAAATAACACAGAAGCTAAAGTTTGGTTCAATAGAAACGTACCGGACACAACGTCAGGGTCCGTCCTAGCCTCCTCCGACGTCATGTGAATGCCCTGGCACTCGCCCTCGATCCTTCATTCCCCGTCTTCTTCACCCCAGAACTCTCAGCCCTCGGCTTCTTACAATCCTTACTCACGTGGCCCTCCATGCCACAGTTAAAGCACCGGACCGTATGACAGTCCTTGGCTGTATGCCCCGGCTTCCCACATTTGAAGCACACATTCAGCCCAGCCTACATTCCCCGCTATGTTCTCTCCCACACCTACGACGCTTCTTTATACCAGCACCCGATGCGACCACACGACGGTCGTCCACACATGCCCTCTTGTTACCTGTCGAGGCATCAACCCGACAAAACCTCTTCCCCTGCCAGTTTCGGTCACGTCCACCCTTCCTGCTACCTCCTGTCACCACCACCGTTCTCTCATCATACAGTCTTCCCGCCAAGTCCACCGCCAACCAAAACGTGCTCGGTCGAGCAGCGATCATGTGCCTGCGAATATCTGCTGGCAAACCCTGAATGTATCTTTTAATCTTCCGTGACAAAGGTGTCACCTGATCCGGCACTAGACGTGCCATCTCATTGAACTTCGTGGTGTACTGCTGGTGTGTCATGGTTCCCGCCTCCAACTACATAAACTCCTTCTCAACCTTGTCCATCTCCCGGTGAGGACAGAAGTCCTCAATCACCAACTTCTTCAGTTCGGGCCATCTTATTCTCTCGATTGCCCGGTTACCCTCAGCTTGGACAATATTGTCCCACCAGCATAAAGCTGAGTCCACAAACGAGTGGGTGGCAAACTTCAGTTTCTGATCTTCCCGGCACTCGCTGATGTCGAGAACAGCCTATATCTCTCTCACCCTTCGGTGAGCAGCGGCAACAGTGCCATTACCGTCGAAAGTAGGGGGCTTGCATCTCATAAACGCCCTATAGTTACAGCCTCGTGCCACCTCTTGCACAGGCTCATCTTCCTCTTCCTCGTCTTCATTATCAGAGAAAATCGTTTCAGGCTCCGGTTGCTCTCATCCCCCCGATGACCTGTTTCTCTCCTTTCTTTCTCCTTCTTTCACAGCCTTGATGACTTCGGTCACCACAGACGGTAAGATTGTCTGCATGACCTGGTGTACTTCTTTAACAATAGCCTCCTTTACCGAGGCCCTCAAGTTTGCACTCTCATCCCCAGCCTCTGGATGAGGGGTCTCAGGTTCTTCAAGAACCACTTTTTCAACTCTAGACCTTCCCTCTTTTGGGTCGCGGTTTAGCATCAGGCCCACCACAGCCTCCACCCCTAGAAGCTTTAGAGGATCTACCACCAGCCATTCTCTATATCACTCTGAAAGATTCAAACACCAACACGATCATTCAAGGAAACAGCTTAGTTTATGTCAAGTATAGTAAGTCCCTAATTACAGTGACCAGTTGTGATTAGCCACTTACTTTACTCTTCATACCCCAAGCACTACCTGTCCTGACTACATCAATATTTAAACCCACATACAACACATAACCACATACCATGCGCACATAAAACCAGTTAACTTTATGAAAATACCTGATGGCACGCAGCTGCTCAGATTGGCATTCCATTCCCATCCCGTCCTATTTTCAGTTTAAGTTAAGGTTTATTTAAAAAAATTTACACATTTCACTTAAACTTTGGCTCTGATACCAACTTATAAGGCCCCGTTCCCGGGATGCCTACAGTTGGTCATTCATCGCACTTAAAAGATATATTTACATTCGTATTTCATAAACATCGTAGCGGAACACTAAAATAATCTTTCATTTCTATATAAATGCTTTTGCAAGTTAATACACCATTCATTACAAAACAGTTTGTTCGTATTACAATGCAAAAACATTAATCAAAAGAAAGCCATCCCAAAAGAGCCGAGTAGCCTCGAAGTGCCATCCTCAACAATCATTACCTGCCAACTGGAAAACACATAAAAAGTCAGCGTTGCTGAGTGAGTTCTAGTTTTATAATAAAACATACTTTACTTTCATTAAAACCTTTCGTTTCCTCATGCATACATCATACGTATGCACAGATAATATCATTATTATCCTCATCATTCATTCATACTGTAACTTTTAGATTCTTTAATCATTACAATTTCCCTTTTCTATCAACAATAAACCTTACCCTTCTGTTCATGGTACCGGACCTAGGCCTATCATAGACCTTCTATAACGGTGCACCGCACCACATGGCCACAGCACCTAGGATAAAGTTTAGGTGTACTATGCAATACCTTTCTTTTCATGGTTCTGGACCTAGGCCTAACGTAGACCTTCTATAACGATGCGTCGCACCTCATGGTCACAGTACCAAAGGTATGAAGATATTTGTACCATTGCCATATGCAATACCTTTCTGTTCATGGTTCTGAACCTAGGCCTATCGTAGACCTTCTATAACAGTGCGTCGCAACTCGTGGTCACAGGACCTAAGGTATGCAGCAATAGTTCTATACAGATGGTCAATCACAAAGTAAGACTCCGATGTGCATACCATGCTTGCAAGACTTTCTTTACTTTCATTACTCATTAATGCATGCATTCTTACTTCATGTTCCTCTTTTCTTTATCTTTCACTTTACGTTACATAATACTTCATTTTATTCATTAACATGACACGTAAAGCCACAAGAAAGATAAACATACATCACAATAAGGAACATATCATACACGGTCATCGTCATCATACAGGGCAACATCATACATACATAACATGCGTAAACATGCAACATCATCATCATCATCATGCCCAACATACTCTCTAAGGTCATAACAGTCATCTTAGATGCTCTTACGGGAACCTTTACGTCAAAACTTACATCTGCACTTTCCCCCGAAAGTCAGAAGTCGAACTACACTTTCCTTCGAGTGCAACAGCCCTATTCGGGCGTATGGACACCCTTTAGTCGCATGGCCTCCATGCGACTGAACAACATGCAACTGGACTCGTGCGGATGAACATCTATGCGAATGGACACCCAGTCGTGCGTATGGACCTCATGCGGATGGAACTAATGCGAATGAGCACCTATGCGACTGACCTCATGCAAATGGACTCATGCGACTAAGCACCTATGCGACTGGACCCTCAGTCGTATGACTCCCCATGTGACTGGACTCCCAATCATACGAATGGAACCTTAATCGTGCGAATGAACCCTCAATCGTGCGAATGAACTTCAATCGTGCGAATGAACCTCAATCGCCTCTCAATTGGCCGTATAGCCTCCAGTTGGTCGCCTAGCCCTAGCTGATGCAGAAAGGAGTTCATTCCGAACCCAATCTGCCATTTTCGGCCTCCAAGCTCATCCAAACCCATTCTCAGCCTAAATTAACAATCTTAGACCTTAGGAATTGTTGGATCTAGAAAGGCTGTTGCAACCAAAACCAAGTCACTTAGAAGATTTTGGTACAACAAACAAAGGACTTTCGAAGGAAGAAGGAGCTCTTCCGAAGACTAATTGTAAAACACACTTCCGAATGAAAACTCCAACTTCCAAAGACAAAAAACCTACTTCCGAAGATCAAGACTTAGAGAAAAAGATTTGAAGTCAACTTCCGATGTACAAGAAGTCCTCAAAGCCTCGGAAGCATAGAAGCATCTTCCGAAGTATAAGTGGCTTCGGAAGAACAAGTTCTTCCGAAGCCAGTTAACCTTCGGAAGACACTCCTATTATCCAGTGGACATAAGTATGGCCTCTTTGACACTCCGCTGCAAATCTCTGAGATACTGCATGGCGTTTTCTCAAAAGCCATGTAGTTGACCATACTTTAATCCACTGTTTACCTTTTTATGTTAGTACAGTTGCCATCTTTAGTTGGTGACAAAAGGTAAGTCATGGACATGTCATGACTACCATATCTTAGATAATACTTTATCTAAGATACCTTAACTTTAGCATTGTAGTATATGCTTTAGTCTTAGGTTTCCAGCTGGTATCAAAGTATATCCGGCTGTAGGATCTAGTATATATAGTTTCTCATTGTAACTCTTGTTTCATGCTTGTAAGTGTCTTGTAATCTTCAGTTGAGAAGTAATATATACAAGTACCTTGAAAATATATCTCTACTTGTTCCTTTGTTACTTATTATATTATTATCAACTCTTGTAAAAGACATTGCTTCATCTGATTTGAGTGTTTCCATAAGTGAGTTTGAGAGAAATACAAGTGTTTAAATGACAAACCCGATCCTACAGGAATGCATACCACAACACCATACAAGCACACACAAGCCCGGAAACAAACTCTAAACGCATCACACGCAACACACCCAAATGGGTCATAAACACACACATATAAAAACAGGTTTTTGATGCTTTCCAGCCCCAAAATCGGTTGAAAACAAGTAAAAGTGGGGTCCTAGAACTCACACAAATGAGCACAACGATAAGGGCTTCGATTTGACTCGCTCCTCAATGATTTTGGCCACTCATACCAACCCGAACAAACAGGTTTTAATTTCCTTTATTTATTGAAGTGGGTCCCACTTTTCTTATTACTCTTCGGTGGAATTTATTTGTTCCGCGGATTTCAGTTCATCCGTAGGACATCTGCGGATGGCTAACTTAAAATTGAAATTTAAAGTTTGTATAAAAATATAACTTGATTTTCTATAGGCTACCAATCTATGGAAATGAATTATACTTGTAAAATTATTAACTCATTCGTAGGTTACCAATCTACGGATAGTCATATTTTACTCCCTCTTAAGTTTCGCACTGTAGCATCTACTGCTGTTTACAATACACTATAGCTTCTGCTGATGCTTAAACTACACTGTAGCTTCTGCTGATGCTTAAAATGCCACATTTGAAACTTATTTTATTGTATGGTTCTAATCAACTGATAGAACCATTTATTGCTATTTGACCTTGTTGACTTTGTATTCATAATAATTGTGCACAAGAAGGTTTACATTTTAAAAGCTTCATGTATCTAAAGCCAAGTTAGTGCTCAGGATCCAATTCCATCATATTGACAATTCATTTGACATGTTTGTTTTGTTAACTTATTTTTATGATTCTACTCCCCCTAAATTTTTTATTAATGATGAATGAAGGCATTTATTATAAATTTCTAAGAAGAATATCATGAAAGACACATGTCTGTCCAAACAAAAAGAAATTAAACCAAACAAAATTGAAAGGACTACTATGTACAAGCATATATACACATAGAATGGGATCATACTATAACACTAAGCCTCTTCCTGATTAATTTGTTGAAATGATACTTGATCTTAGATCTGATTGCAAGTATGTTTATCCACTTAAATCCATACAAGAGTATTGTATCAACTAGGCATGTTGTTTATCATGTTTTCATGTTTATTGGTGAGTAACTATTATGGGCTTCACATTCAAATCACTTAGAGTTTTTCCTCCCTTTATGAGTCAAATCATCACTTTTTCACACTTAGAAACTACGTACTTTAAGTTATAAGTTCTATCTTGAGATGCATTTGACATCTCATTAATGCATTGATGTAAAAGCTCTAGATTTAATATACAGTTGATCACAGAGGATTCCTTTGAGAGCTTAGATATGATCATCATCAAATCACTAGGTCTTTACTTACATAAAACAAAGGTGCCTTCAACCCAGGTCTTTGTTTACACAAAATAGAGGGAGGATGTGGATCATGATCTTTTCACCAGATGGTTACAAATGTATACCATGGTGATCATACACCCAGGTCTTTGTTTACACAAAACAGAAGGAATATGATTTGCAAAGATAGATATTATAAAGTGTTGGGACATAGTGTGCTTAGATGAGTGATTTTGTCACATCAGAATAAGACTCACTTTCTGTATCCTCAAAATGAAGTTTCCTATAAACAATCACTTTGCATTATGTTTGGCATTCTCTTAGTGTAGTTACCACTCAAGATGAACCTACTCACACATCAAGAAACTTTGATCAGATTTTAATGATATTTAAGAATTCAGGTAGAAGCAAAGGCATAGTGTACTATCATTTCCCAAACATATGTCACGCTGAATTAAAATACATAGAAAGAAATACAATATTTTTATTATAAGCTTTGGAAGATGTTTCAGAAGTTTCTTCCAAAGGTAAATTGCTTTCGGAAGAAAATTGTACTAAGACATAAATTTCTTCCGAAGGTAATTATAAATCTTCCAAAAGAAAATTTTTATTTTTATGATATTTTTTTATTATTACTATTTACAAGAACAGACACATGTTTTTCTTTGGTTTTCATAATGATTAATCTAAGTTAATCATGCCCAGAGACTCAATTAGAAAATTAAATCTAACTGAATCAAAGGCTTTAGTGAATAAATCAGCAAGCTGATTTGTTGTATCCACTTTGACTAACTTGATCAAACCTTTTTCTGAGCAATCTCTCAAAAAATGGTATCTTATTTCAATATGCTTTGTTTTACTATGTTGCACTCGATTAGCCGTGATAAACATAGCTGCTGAATTGTCAATATAAATTGGAGTCTGAAGGAAATTGTAACCATAATCAAGTAATTGGTTTTGCAACCAAAGGACTCGAGAGCAACCAGCTGAAGCAGCTATGTACTCAGCCTCAGCTGTGGATACAGATATTTTTGTTTGCTTCTTGCACTACCAAGAAACTAGTCTTGGTCTTATGAATTGACATCCACCAGTTGTGGATTTTCCGTTGTTGTTGCATCCTCCAAAGTCACTATTTGAATATGAGTAGAGAGAGAAATCACCATCCTTTGGATACCAAAGTCCAAGGGCTGGTTTTCCTTTGAGATATTTGAAAATTCTCTTCACATCATTCAGATGAGACTCTTTTAGATCTGATTGGTACCTAGCACAAACACACACAACAAACATAATGTTAGGTCTACTGGTAGTTAAATACATAAGTGATCCTATCATTGATCTATATAATCTTTGATCAACATTTTTTCTTGTAGGATCAGGTACAATCTTTTCAATTGTTGAGGCTGGTGTTTTGCATGAAGATGTATGAGCAAGGTTGTATTCTTCAATATTTGATGTATGTATTTCTCTTGATTAATGAATATTCCATCTGTCTTCTGATGAACTTGTAGACCAAGAAAGAAAGTTAATTCTCCCATTGAACTCATCTGAAACTCAAATTTCATCAACTCTTCAAAGCTTACACAAAATCTCTTGTTAGTTGATCCAAATATAAAGTCATCAACATAAATTTGAACAACTAAGAGATCTTGATTTTCTTGTTTGAGAAAGAGAGACTGATCAATGGTTCCCCTTTCGTATCCATGCTTGATCAAGAAAGATGATAATGTTTCTACCACTTTCTTGGTGCTTGGTGAAGACCATACAAAGCTTTATCAAGCTTGTATACCCTGTGTGGGTAATGAGGATCTTCAAATCCAAGAGGTTGTGATACATAAACTTCTTTATAAAATTTCCCATACTGGAAATCACACTTGACATCCATTTGATAGACAATGAACATCTTATACGATGCATATGCTAGGAATACTCTTATGGCTTCAATTCTTGCAACTGTGCAAAAACTTCATCATAGTCTATTCTTTCTTCTTGTGTGTAACCTTGTGCAATCAACCTTGCTTTGTTTCTCACAATTATACCTCTGTCATCTAGTTTATTTTTGAAGAGCCATCTTGTTCCACTTGGATGTTGGCCTTCAGGTAAATCAACTAGATTTCAGACTTTCTGCTTTCTGAAGTTGAAGCTCTTCTTGCATAGCTTCAATCCAGCTATTGTCCTTTAGAGTAGCTGTGATGTTTGGAGGAACCACTTGTGAAAGAAAACAAGTGAAAAGACAGATGTTGGCAGCTCCACCTTGGCTTCTTGTAGTTCTTTTATCAAGATCACCAGTAATGTTGTTTACCGGATGATCTTATGAATTCTTGTTGTTGGAGTTGATTCAACTAGAATAGAAGATTCCAAGTTAGTCATATTCATTGATGCAGACGGATCCAATCCAGTTGATGAATTTAGGAAGTAGTCAAAGTGTTCCTCCTGTTCATCATTGGGTATGGAGTGGTCTTCCTGAGTTTGAACATCAGGAGCATCATTAATATCTTCCATAGGAACTTCTCCGGAAGCATTTTGTTCTTTCGTAGAAGTTACATGAACTTCTACGGATGGTATATGAGGACTTGATGAATCATCTCCAATGTTTGTTGTATCTTCTTGAGAGCATGGAACAGCTGCTGAGACATTATTCATATCTCCAGATACATAATGTACATCTGCAGATGCAGAGTAAGCAGCTACTGATGAAGTGTTTCCATCTGAGGATGTGCATTCAGTTTGCTAGACTTGTGCAGCATCATTGTCATTATTTGTTGTTTCTTGTTCCATGATACTTGATGTGTGTATTCTTGGAGGATCAGCAGAAAATGACACTTCATTCATATTTGGGGGAACAAATGGATAACATGTATCATCAGATTCTGCATTATTCAAATAACCAGAGTTAAAGTCTGTTAGTGCATCTATATCAAACAACCATGATGATCCTTTAACTGATTTAGGAAATAAGGATTCATCAAATGATAGATTAGAAGTTTCTTACACAATGTTATGTTGTGGAATGTAGATCCTATAAGATTTAGATGTTGAAGAATATCCAACAAAGAAACCATCGTAGGCTTTTTCTGAAAATTTTCCCAATTGTTCTTTTGTGTTTAAAACATATACATGACACCCAAAAGCTATAAGATATCCTATGTAAGGTTTTCTTTTAAATAAAAGTTCATAAGGTGTTTCATTATGTTCTTTGACAATTAATGTCCTATTTTGAACATTGCATGATGTATGCACTGCTTCAGCCCAAAAGGTGATTGGCAATTGTGAATCAGCTAGCATTGTTCTTGTTGCTTCAATAAGTGTTCTGTTTCTTCTTTCAGCAACTCCATTCTGTTGTGGAGTTCTTGGTACATTGAAGTCTTGCAATACCTTTATTCCTGCAAAAGGAATCTAAGTCAGTATTAACAAGTTCAGTCCCATTGTCACTCCTGAAAATTTTAACTTTAAAATCAAGTTGATTCTCAATCTTGATGACAAAGTGCATTAATGTTTCTGATGTTTCACTCTTTTGTTTTAAGAAGAAGACCCATGTGAATCTAGTGAAATCATCAACTATCACCTAACAATATTGCCTCTTTCCAATGCTCATCACATTGGTTGGACCAAACATATCCATGTGAAGCAATTTGAGTGGTGTAGTGTTTGTATTGATAATTTTGATTTATGAGACACTCTATGTTGTTTTCCTTTATAACAAGAAGGACAATGGTTTGAACAATAAAACTCTATTTTTGGCAATCCAACGACTAAGTCATTTTTCACCAATTTGTTCATGTTCTTCATGTTAGAATGAACAAGCCTTCTATGCCACAATTGAGATTCATCTTCTGATGACTTAGATAGGAGGCATGTTTCATGTCTTGTGAGTGAAGTGTTGTCTTACGACCGTGTACGGGACGGAGTACTAACTGATTTACACGTATACCAACTCAAATAGTGCGGAATCCTATTTGATTAGCGATCCATTCAGTGAGAACGCACGTAGAACCGATCTTAGAATGAATCTAAACATTAAGAACGATTGCAATATGATTTAATGCGATCTATGAACTTGGAATAGGTTCTCTCTTGTCTCTGGACGGCTAGGGTACGATTTAGTACGTAGGGATTTGAATTGTTACGTTTTTCCACGAATTAAGTGGTATTTATAGGTTAGGTTTTCTCATTCGTGCGACTGAACCATTAGTTTGGTTCAGTCGTGCGACTGAGTCATACGATTGTTCCATCTGCACGACTGAGGATTCAGTCGTGCGATTGAGTCAATCTCATGTCACAATCGTGCGACTGATCCAGTCTCCTGGTTCAGTCATGCGACTGGTTCATTAGCATGAAGTTGTTCATGCGTATGGTCCATTAGCATGGGCCATTCGCATAAGAACTTCACATGACTAAGTTTAAACATATTTCTCAACCATTCTTGACTAAGATCTATGTAAACAACCACAAACCTATATAGTTAGTTCAACCATGTGTTATTACATAATAAGCAATGAAATATTCAACATTATAAGCACAATCATACATTGTATTTCATTCAGTACCCATTCTATTTCATATATGTAAGAAATGAAAGACATTTTACATTTGAGCTCCTAAACTAGGTACACATGTATCTACAAACTCCCCCTTGGACCTAGTTTCCTTCATTATCTGGCATTCTTCATTAGCTCGTCAAACTTCTTATGCCTCTCCTCGACTGTGACTCCAGCATGTATCTCGAATGCAAAATAGACTCTTATCACGTTCGGAAACTGGAGGGCCTGTACAATGTCTTGCGCGTCATAGAACAGTGGCCACTTGGATAAGGTGTAAACATCATTAGCCGACAAAATAGTGAGCCACATTGGGTCAAACACCCTGATTGTTTCCATATTTCCAGCTCTGTTCAAAACTATGACCGCCTCACCTGTTCTCCAATCATAGTACCACCATTTAAAGTGTGGAGTGAAGTCCTGAGGCATTTCCCTTAGAGGGATTCTCGACATTATGCGCGTAGGACTCCACTTCAGCATAATCTTTAGCTTCCCAGTAATGGCATCAACTGTAGATCTTCTGATATACCTCGTTGGTTGTTGAGGTTTGAAGTTGACCCACCTGGTGTGGTACTCTCTCTTCAAAGCTGCTTCAAACTAGCCTGACATCTTCCGAGAGTCAGCATATAACAGCTTCAATTTGGCCAGCTGGTTAAGCTCAAAACCGGGTAGAGTCTTCAGATCATGTGGGAATCTGAAGTACTTGATTCCCTTCTCTCTCTTGATAGCATAAATATTTTGATCATCATAATATGCCTATGCTATAATCTTTCCTGACACCTTCAGATGCTTCTTCACTTTATAGAGCTTGACGTAGATACTAGGCTTTGGAGCACTGCGTTGGGCTCTGATCTCTACAAAACATGCCGCCCATTCAGCCTTTTTGATGTTAACATCGGCGTCTGAGGCTTGGGCTTGATCTTCCTTCTTTTCCGACTCCTGCTCCATCTTATCCAGTGTTTCAAATGTATCACTGACAAGAGTGTCACCCAGATTGGGAACTACATTTCCCTCGTTGTCAGCATACTCTGGATAATATTGTGCTGTGACATCTTCAATTTCAATCTCATCCACATCGTTAAGCTCATCGTCACTATCCATGTCAACTGTGGGAGCATCCTTCACGATCTCATCTGGATTCAGTCGGAACATTTCAGCCAGTTGCTAATTAGTAAGATCGTGAATTATTTCTCCTTCTTCAGGATTGTAACTCATAGACCTCCTGACGAGCCCTTGCAGATCAAGTATCATTGTGAGTTGAGACTTGATCTACTGAAGGGGAGCAACATCGTATTCATCTCGCTGAGATGAATGATTTGCTTGACTTAAACATGTAAATACATCAATCATTAGTCAATAATCAAGACAGTTAAACATTAAATACATAAAAACATTAAGTACACATTTTGATACATGATTCAATCACAAAAGCTTTTAAGTACTACAAAATCTACTCATAACTTTTGTCTTGATCTGTTGATTCTTTAATTTGAGTCAGATGTGCAAATACCCCAATCGTTAATCAATTTCTCAAAAGATATTAAATCGGGCTGAAACTTTCACACTTCCGATGTGCCAGAAACTTAGTTTCAACTTCACGGTCATCACCTTCTTTTAGGATCTTTAGTACTTCTTCACCAAGCTTTTGGCTCTGTTGTGGATCAATCTTGTTAGTTTCTTGAGAGTCTTCATCATCCATACCACCTCCCTTTTGCATAGCATTATTCCCATCTCTGTCCAAAACATCATCTTCTTCCTCTCCATCAAGCAGGAGAGGATCATGTGAGAGCACGTGGACAGATGGTTTAACATTGGTGCTAAGTATGCATTCTGCATTTGATCGGACATCTCATCAATTCCTCCTCCCCTTAACACTATAAACTTATGGATGTCATAAGCTAAGCACTTGAACTGAGGGCAGAAGTTTCTCTTGTTGAGCAAACCTGTGTTGATGTCTCCAGTGTACTTCATCCTCAGAAAAGCATCTGCAAATGCACATATGTTGTGCTTGATGTTCATTATCGATTGTTCACCCATAGAGCTGCAACACAATACACATATACGTTAGAATTTGTGTAACAGGATGACATTTGAATTTTAATGAACATGATTCATTTAGTACAATCGTGCGAATGGACAATGCGACTGAGGCTTAGTCGTGCGATTGGGCTCAGTCGTACGATTGAGCTTTCAACTGAGCTTAGTCGTATATTGTACCATGCGACTGGACCAGTCATGTGACGGAACCCATAAGCATGGTTCATACGTGCGATTGAGTTATTCAGCTAACTCAATCGTGCGACTGGAGTTCATAAGCGTGTCCATTCGCATACCTCACTGTTAAACACAAAAAAAATTTCCCTTTCTCAAGACATGACAATTCACTTTGTGTTTACAATCATTTTGACCGCAGAGACTCGAATTAGCACTTAGATTCATTTAAGCCAACATGTGTGACCACTTAAGTGTTCTATTCTTAAGAGGAGTCTCGGTTACGGGTTTTTGTGATTTCAGCACTTAAAACCTGCACTTAAGACATTCATTTTGATCGAGTTCAGTTGAAGTGTACATGTAGATGGGTAGAGTAATTGTTAGAATCACAAACACAGTGCTACAGCAATGAAGCGCAATTTTGGCAGAGTACCAATGCTCTCGTGCGACTTTAGGATGATATTGGGAGTGATGAGTGACTTTGTCAGACTCCCCCTCTATTTATACTGGGGTTTCTTTCAGACGTGTGACTGAGACCAGTCGCATAATTGATTCGTGCGACTGAAACAGTCGGTCACCTTCAGTCGTGCGACTAGAATGCAGTCGTGCGACTGTGTCATTCGGTTACCTTCATTCATACTATTGGTTCACTTTTGTGATCCAATCGTGAGATTTTACACATGCTTATGGTCCAATCGCACATCTGGCCCATACGTGTGGGTTAATCGTGCGATTGGGCTCATACGTACGGGCTAATCGTACGGCTGGTCCATACTCATCGTCCAGTCATGCGAATGGATCATACTCATGATTTTGACTTTATGACCAGTTGACACTTAATCCCTTTTTTAACTTTTGATTAAACATTTTGAGCATTTGATCATCTCAGACATGATCATTTTTAACTTTGGAAACATTTGATCACCTCAGACGTGATCCTTTTAACAGTAGAACATTTTGTTACCTCAGACGTGACCCATTTGACATTTGAAAATATGTGTGGTCACCTCAGACGTGACCCTTTTTAAGTGATTAAATCCCAGATTGAATTCCACGGCATAGTCCGACGTATACAACTAAATTGACAAAAAAGTTAAACAAAATAAAACAACTATAACTAAGAAATAAAACTGAACATATTTTTGTGATTTTGTGTGAGGTTGAAATTTTAAGATAGATATCTTGCAGATTTCTTTCTAGAACAGTACAGCTTTAAGTTATTGTGACCATAGCTGGAACGATTCATTATGGAATCATACAGGTAATCAAATCATTTTGGCACATGTTACCAAAGCCTTTTGATGCTAGATTCTTGTTTTCATCGAGAGTCATTAGCAAGTTTAGGAAATCATACTGGTACTATAAGATGCACACATTGATTTGGACTTTCAAGAGTTGCTGCTCACGATGATTGTCAGTATACTTGTCCTCTTAAATCCATACACAGATTTTTGACACTCATTGGTAATGAATTAAGGTTTAATTATTTCAACAAACATTTGTGGATCCCACATTTATATGGTAATCAACATTCCTTAGGAGATTTTTTAGCGGTCTACGGGTATTTTGACAAGAAGAAACTATTCTCAGAGCTTGCAAAGAAAAGCCAAGCCTCAGGTCAGTGCCACCGCACAGCAGAGAGGCGGCAAACAACAATGAATTCTAGAATATGTAGGTTATGCTTATCCTCAGGTCAGTGCCATCGCACAGCAGAGAGGCACATAACCTATCTTCTTGTTACAGCATATATTTTTTTTCTTTTTGCACATAACGCACCAACAACATTTTTTATTTGCTTGATTGCGTTTATTTTCCATTTTTTCATGCTTTGCTCTTTTTGTGGTCATCCGCACACATTTGTGGTGTTTATTTGCTCGTCACCCCTTATTGGAAATAACTAATTGTGATAACCAGTGATAAGATGGGAACCCACAGTCAGTTGAAGAGCTTAGTTTAAATTGAAGTTACCAATGACGTCTAATCATCTATTGTGTTGAATCTACCGACACATCATGTAGTGGTCTAACAACCTCTAGATCTACTTTCTTAGTGTTACCTTAGTAGTAACCAGTGTTACTATCATTTTTCCTGTTATATTGCTCAGACTTATACTTTGAATTTCGCATCTAATTCAATTTGATCTTTTAAAGTCCCAAATGCTTTGTTCCTATGTACTATCATTTTCCATAATCATTGAATCGGTTTCACAGATCCGATCTCATTTCTATCAGCTAGCCTATCTTTCTCCCTCGTTTTTTTGAAGTACTAAAATTAAAACAACTAATTTAATACTAATTTTACCTATTCTCCCCCTAAAATTCTAAAACTGAAAATCCTTTTTTTTGTTTTTGGATTTTTACAAGACATGAAATTAAAATAGGAAAAATAAAGGAAATAAAAAATAAAAAGAAAACGTTGTCGAACTAAGCATTTTCATCCTCTGGAATGACATCACTTTTCTTTTTAACGCTGTTGACCTCTAACAAATATAGAAAACGTGGTTTATCAAAGGCTTTTGCGTAGAGGTCAGCGCGTTGAAAATCCGTATTTATTTTAACAACATCGATTAAATTCTTTTCAAAGCAATCACGTATAAAGTGATATTTAATACCAATGTGTTTGGTCTTAGGATGTTGGACCGGATTTTTTGTAACGGCTATTGCAGCAGAATTATGAAAAAATATAGGAGTGTTAGAAAATTGCAAACCGTAGTCCCGCATCTGCTGTAGAATCCAGATGATTTGAGAACAGCAGCTTGCTGTAGCAATATATTCAGCTTCACAAGTTGACAATGCAACTGATGTCTGCTTCCTACACTGCCACGTGACTAATCTTCGCCCAAAGAATTGACAACCTGCTGAGGTGGATTTGTAGTTCATTTTGCTGCGCAAATCTGAGTCACTGTACGCGGTAAGCTCAAAATCATCGTCATGAGGATACCACAACCCAAGTGTTGGTGTACCCTTCAGATAACAAAAGATCCTCTTAACCCCTGTAAGATGGATTAGTTTTGGTTTCGCCTGGTATCTTGAACATAGACACGTCACGTACATGATGTCAGGTCTTGAGGCGGTGAGGTAGATGAGGGATCCAATCATTCCTCGGTACATGGTGGCATCGACCAGATCACCATTCTCGTCGGGTGCTACATCGTGGTTTGTAGCAAGTGGAGTCCCAGCTGCGGAAGCATTCTCCACGTCAAACCGATTGAGAATATCCCTTACATACTTGGTCTGATGTAGAAATATTCCCTTTGGTGTTTGATCCACCTGTAACACGAGAAAGAACTTCATCTCTCCCATGGCACTCATTTCAAATTCTGCCTTCATTACTGCTTCAAATTCTTTACATAACTCTTCGTTCTTTGAACTGAAGATGATGTCATCAACATAGATCTGAACAAGCAGTAGATCACCATCCTTTTCTTTGATGAACAGTGTACAGTCAAATACACCTCCGCGAAATCCGTGTTTCACAAGGTGAGTTGAGAGTTTTTCATACCATGCTCTTGGGGCTTGGTGAAGCCCGTAGAGAGCCTTATCCAGTTTGTAAACTTTGTCCCAATGATATGGATCCTCAAATCCTTCGGGTTGACTGACATACATTGTTTCCCGGATTTCTCCATGAATAAAATGCACTCTTTACATCCAGTTGATAGACTTTAATCTTCATGTACGAGGCATAGGCTAGGAAGATACGGATGGCTTCCATTCTCACCACAGGTGCAAATACTTCATTGTAATCAATTCCCTCGACTTGTTGAAATCCTTGAACTACCAGTCGAACCTTGTTCCTGATGATGACACCTTGGTCATCTTTCTTACATTTCAAGACCCATTTGGTGCCAATGACCTTAGCACCTTTAGGTCTATCCACCAGTGTCCATACACCTAACTTCTTGAACTGAAGAAGTTCTTCTTGCATGGCACTTACCCATGCCTCATAATTTAGGGCTTCACTGACGTATTTTGGCTCAAACTGAGATACAAAACACCGAGATGCACCATCGTGAAGGTATCCCATTTCCATTAACGAGGCATAATCAGCTGACTATAGCTGATTTCTTGTCTGAACTCCTGATCTGACATCCCCAATGACATTGTCCAAAGGATGATAGACATTGAGGCGTGATCCAGGAGTGGTGGGAACAATTACCTCAGAATCAAGATTATGAACGTTTGGTTCTGGATTGGAGGCAGTAGGAGTATGAGGTTCCGAAGACTCAGAGGCATCAACGTCAGATGCTTGTGGACTTGCAGTAGTATGAACCTGTTCCCCCTGATTGTTCTGATCTTTCTCCACGGCTTCATCGTCAAAGGAGGAGTCACTTACCTCGAGTGCTCCCCCTGAATGGTTAGACGATTCACCTTGTGAACCAGATGATGTCGAGTCTTGTGATGGTGTGTTTAAGACATCATACATCATTTTGGTTGCTAAATCATCGTCAGAAGTGGAGAGAGGGATGTTGAAGTACTTGAAGAATCCATCATAATCAAAAAAGAATGCGGGTCCTTTTCCAGCTGGAGGGGTGGTGTATCTCTGAACGTCCATGTTACACCACACTTCTATTTGACCCGTTGAGTTGTTGTAAACTCTCTTATTCGGTATGTTGTATCCTAGAAAGATTCCTTCTTCAGCCTTCTCGCTGAACTTGCCTTCCTGAGTTTTCTTCAATAGGGTGCAAGGTGCGCCAAACGGTTCGAGATACTCTAGATTTGGTTTACGTCATTGAAGTAACTCGTAACACGTCTTGCCATGACGTTTTACCACCAGAACTCGATTTAATGTGTAACACGCATTTGCAACTGCCTCATTCCAGAATTGGATGGGCAGTTTCGCGTCTGCTAGCATCGTCCGTGCTGTCTCTATCAAGCTGTGATTCTTTCTCTCAGCAACGCCGTTCATCTGAGGAGTGTAGCCGGAAGTGAACTGGTGCAGAATCCCCTTTTCTTTGCAGAAAGCCTCCATCCATTGGTTCTTGAACTCGGTTTTGTTGTCTGAGCGTACTTGTCTGACCTTCAGCTTGTAAAGTGACTCCAGTGTAGTTACTAACTCTTTGAATGACTCAAATGTTTCTGATTTTAATTTCAGAAACATCACCCAAGAGAATCTTGAGTAGTCATCTGTAACTACATAGCAGTACAAGTCGTCTGCGATACTTCTTGTACTAACTGGACCAAATAGATCCATGTGAAGAAGCTCAAGAGGCAGTTCAATGGAATGAACTTTCTTTTTCTTATGAGCCTTCTTCGTCTGTTTGCCTTTCTTGCAGGCGACACAAAAATCCGGGAGTTGGAAGTTTTTGACGTTTACTCCTCGCACTAGATCATTCTAGATAAAGTGATTCATCTTCCGTGGATTGATGTGTCCCATTCTCCTATGCCAGGAGATAGAATCCTTCTTAGTAGCCTTTAACAAGAAGCACCAAACATGATGATCCGTTGTAGAGGCCTTTGATAGATCCAAGACATAAAGGTCATTATATCTAGTGGCAGACATTAAAACTTGGTCCTCCGGGATCACATAGTCCTTTTTCAGGACATAGCACTTCTTGTTGTCGAATACTACCTTAAATCCTTTGTCACATATTTGGGATACAGAAAATAAGTTGTTTTGAAGTTGTTGAACGTAGTTTACTTTATCAAACTTCACTTTCCGATTCCCACTTCCCCTTGAGCTGTGATGTAACCTCCTTTATTTCCCGCAAAAGAAACGTGACCTCCTTTAATTTGTTTGACGTTTGACAGGAGTGCCCGGTTTCCAGTCATGTGCCTTGATGCTCCGCTATCTACAATCCAAGTGTTAATTTCAGCATTATAGCGAACACCCTGCACATATAAAGGAAATGATTAGTTTAGGTTAGGTACCCAAGCCTTAACTGGCTTAGGTGACCCAGAGGCATCACACTTCATAAATTCAACCCACTGTCCATTTGAAGGTGAGGGCATAGCATCCTTCTTACTGCTCTCTGTATCAGACACTTGATTAGATTTTTCTTTCCACATGCCAGTTTTGTGCAAGGCCTGTTTGTGATAAACAGACGACTGGTTTATGGTTTGAACTTTAGTTTCATTATTTCTTTTAGGTGGAGTAATAGAACTCCTTTTAGAAGAAATCTGTTTTGTATCATAAAGTTCAACTTTCTTTCTTGGCGTCTGATACTTAGGACAATTAGAAGCGATGTGTCCTCTTTTTCCATAATTGTAGCATGATCGACCTTCAACATGTTGGGAAAGACGTCTCTGTGGGGAAGTGTGTGAGACCGGGGTGACTTTGGGCTTGTTGGGTTTTGTCACTTCTTGTTTAGATGTTTTATCATCTTTAACAAAATTAATTGTTTGAACCTATTTAACATCTTTACCCTTTTGTTTATTTGGACTTAGACATGAATCATGTGATTGGTTAACTTGTTTGGTCTTTTTGTGTTCATTATTAGACGTTGTTGAACCTGACTTAACCTCAACCTTCTCAAATTGCTCATCCAAATTAACAATAGGCATTTTACCCTTAGATTCCAAAGTGTCCTCCTTCAGTTTAGTGATAGATTCCACCGTTTACAAGTGGAATCTGGATCACTAACTAGAGGAGTGGTCACCACATGATCCTTAATATGATTGTTACTTACCGGTCGAAATTTAGCATTTAACAAGATCTCATGTGGTGGTGGAACCACTTTGTAACCTAATCCCTCCCCGTTATTTCGTTCTTTCATTAAGTTTTAAACTATGTGAGAAGAACTAGTCTAACTGTGCAGTTTTTGTTTTCATGAATTTACTTCAACTTCCAAAACTGCTTTTTCCTTTTTAGTTTCTTCAAGGGAGTTTAAATAGAACTTAATGTAATTTCTTGGTTAAAAGCCACAACTTCGATTTCCCTAAGTTGTTTATTTAACAGTTCTATTTTCTCTTTGTAATTGTGCTCATTTTGTTTTAAAACGCGATTTGCTTCTGTGCATAGTTGCAAGTCCTTTACTAAGCTATCGTTATGATCTAATAACCTAGCAAATTTCAAATCAATGCTTTCCCTAAATTTATTACATTCAACACAAGCATGATTATCAAACAATTGGTCTTTGGTACTTACCTGAGAGGGCGCGGTTGAATCAGCCATCAAAGCAGAGTCTAACTTTTCTGGTTCTGGTGATTCTGAACATTTTGTGCTTGTCCCTTCTTCAGACAGGTGATCAACCACGTTTGCAGTTTCTTCATTATTTGACATAGCGAAATCCATTGCAATATCACCTTCGCTTGCTGAGTCGTCATCTAAATCCTCAACACTAGCAATGTTGGATTCTCTCGGAGAGACAAACCGAAAGCTCCAATCTTGTCCTTCGTCATCCTGAGCGGTCAAGGCCTTAGGATCGTTGCCTGACGAAGTAGGACTACTTGTGGGTATATCCTGACGATTGAAAGATGAGAACGGATTCCCATTTTCTGTCTTCTTGGGCTTCACACATTCACGCTTGAAATGCCCCTTTTCCCCACAGTTGAAGCAGATCCTGAAGTAGTAGCTTGAGATGTAGCAGCTGAACTCGACACAAATGATGTTTGAAGTGGTGCTCCAGACGTTTTAGCTTGTGGAGTTGAGTTGTACAGTGACGGATTCTGATCATAAGAAGACTTTTGGGCCCTGTACTTCATCCTTAACTCTTCCTCTCTCAGCTTCAGAATGAAATCATTGATATCTAACTTCGCCAGCATCTTATTCTGTCTAAGGTTGGATACAAAGAAAACCCGCTTCTCTGGCAACCCATCTGCAAAGTTTGACACCTTGTCCTCCATAGTCGTTGTGACTCCATGAGTGTGCAGCTCACTTATCAAGTGGTAGAACCGATCGATGATGTCATCCAAGCTCTCCTTACCCATTGACGAGAAGTTGTCGAACTCCTTCTTCAACGCTTTAGCCTTTAGAGCTTTCAATGACGCATTCCCGTCATACCGTTTTTCCAATTCATCCCACAGCTTGTTTGCTTGCTTGTTCTCAAAAAATTGATGGAAGATGTCCTTAGGAATTGACTGAGTTAGCATTACATATACTTTCTTCTCAGCATTGTACTTTACCTTTTGGCCATCAGTCATGCCGCCTAAGGTAAGTTTGACTCCATCTGCACCTACAGGCATGCTATACCCTGTCTCTATCGACTCCCACAGATTGGGATCTACTCCATTTAAGTAGATCTCGAATCTTTGCTTCCATTGTGGGTAATCATCTAACTTTATGAGCTTAGGGGGTTTATTGTGATTCCCCACTTCATTTTCCAAAAGCAATAGATTCTGGATCCTTGAGTCCCTCCCTGCGGTGAAAGCTGATTATTGGTCCTCCATTACTATCGACTTTGAACTTTAGAACAAACTATTTTACTTGTGCGTCTGAAGAATGCGATTGAACACTTCGTGCGATTGAACAATGCGGATGGTTCAGACGTGCAAATGAACTAATGTGGATGGCTCAATCGTGCGAATGGACAGATGCGGATGAACAATGCGAATAGGTGGTTCAGTCGTACGAATGGATGAACGACTGAGTCCAATCGTGCGTATGAGGGATGCGGATGGATTCAGTCGTGCGATTGAGTCAATCGTGCGACTAAAGCTGCTGAATTTTGAGAAATTGAAGGTTTAAGGTATTTTGACGCAAAAACACGAAGTTCTCACTAACCCTAATTGTCGTATGTCGGAAAACGTTAACTTTTTGACCTGGACTGTTTGACACAAAAAGATTGCGTTTTTGAGTGAAAAACACGATTTTTATATCAAAATCGATTGAATCACACGTAAATCAAGAGCCAAAGCTCTGATACCACTTGTTAGGACCGTGTACGGGACAGAGTACTAACTGATTTACGCGTAAACCCACTCAAATAGTGCGGAATCCTATTTGATTGGCAATCCAATCAGTGATAACGCAAGTAGAATCAGTCTTAGAATGAATCTAAACGTTAAGAACGATTGCAATACGATTTAGTGCGATCTATGAACTTGGAACAAGTTCTCTCTGGTCTCTGGACGGCTAGGGTACGATTTAGTACGTAGGGATTGGAATTGTTACGTTTTTCCACGAATTAAGTGGTATTTATAGGTTAGGGTTTCTCATTCGTGCGACTAAACCATTAGTATGGTTTAGTCGTGCGACTGAGTCATAAGATT
The DNA here is from genome assembly GCA_025215565.1 of Flaveria ramosissima. Lineage (NCBI taxonomy): Eukaryota > Viridiplantae > Streptophyta > Magnoliopsida > Asterales > Asteraceae > Flaveria > Flaveria ramosissima. Next base: position 34,870,221 of record CM046029.1, read on the forward strand.
GTTCCATCCGCACGATTGAGGATTCAGTCGTGCGACTGAGTCAATCTCATGTCACAATAATGCGACTGATCCAGTCTCCTGGTTCAGTCGTGTGACTGGTTCATTAGCATGAAGTTGTTCATGCGTATGGTCCATTAGCATGGGCCATTCGCATAAGAACTTCACATGACTGAGTTTAAACATATTTCTCAACCATTCTTGACTAAGATCTATGTAAACAACCACAAACCTATATAGTTAGTTCAACCATGCGTTATTACATAATAAGCAATGAAATATTCAACATTATAAGCACAATCACACATTGTATTTCATTCAGTACCCATTCTATTACATATATGTAAGAAATGAAAGACATGGGTGGAACTTTGTTTACTTTCTCAAATTTGAGCACACCATTAGATACTATTCCTTCACCAAATATTTTACCTCCCTTCTTATCCCCACCAAATGCCACATATGAGGCATTTTTATGCTTGAAATCATGAAGAAGTGGACAGTTTCCTGTCATATGCCTGGAACAACCACTGTCAACATACCACTTGTTGTCAGCTCTCCAAGATTGTTCCTCTCTAGCCATGGGTGGAACTTTGTTTTCCATGTGAGCCATTAAAGCTTGATTTTCCTCCAAGACTTCCTTCTCATACATACTCCAGTCATAGGTTCCATCTTGAAGTATGATCAGCCCAGTTTCTTTAAAGTTACTTGTTCTTGCTGATGTATTTATGGCTGGTGGGGATGAGTTGGTAATTTTGGTTGTCTGAAAGATCTTTGAGATGATGATGGTTGGTGAGACTGATGTTGCTGATGTTGTGTCAAATCAGGATTTGATTGTTGATTGTATTCTCTAGAAAAGTGTCCATAGAGATTGCACTTGAAGCATCTTACTTTTGACTTATCAACATCAATCTTTGATGATTTACTTGCAGTAGCCAAATTTTTATTTCTCCTGAGATAATGTTTGGCTCTATAAGCAATCATTGCCATTTGCCATTGTAGATCCATCTCCTCCATTACATCTGGATGTAGTTCTTCCAAGTCTTGCTGGCAAATGTTGGCAGATATTAATGAGCTTCCCAGGTAAGCTTGAAAACTTGAACTAAAAGCTGCAAAAGCTGCTTTTTGTTCTTCAAAGTCCAGAATGATAGTGATGGGCTTTGTTTGGTTGTTATTTGATGGAACACTTTGCTGATGATGTATCTCTTCGATCATCAGTTCTTCCTTTATCTTTTCTTGACTTACTTTGAGAAGATTTCTTTGAATGCTTTGATGCATAGAAACTTACTTCATCTTCATCTTCACTCAAAGTACAAGAGTTATCACTATCATTATTGGAAATGAAGGCACTTCCAGCACTTTTTGTTTCTTTAAAGTGATAGGGAGAGACATGTGTTCTCACACTCTTGTTTCTTGATTGTTCATCCATTTCAAGAGCCTCAACTTTAGCTACCACTGTATCTAAACCATTTCTTTTGAGGCAATGGTGTTCTTGAACATGGACACAGTTTGCTTCCAACTTTCGGGCAAAGTATGGAGCATCTTGTTGTTTAATTCCTCATTTGTGTATTTCAACTCCAAGATATTTATCTCTGTTACAAGTTGCATAATCTATGGAGTTGTTGAGGAATTGATTCAACGTCAATATGATGAAAGGTTTCATATTGTGAACGAAGGGTGTCCTTCCTAATGCTTTCGATTTCATCACTCCCTTCACCATGTATGAAGAATCTTCCACAAGGAATTTGTTATTTTATAATTCTCACACCTGATCAATATTTCTTCAGGTAAAGTCATACTAAGTAAGTAGTATGCCTTAATATCAACTTTAACCTTCTTAATATCACCAGGTGACAGATCCTTTGTACTTTTGGGTTGATTATTGTCATTATAATCCGGCCCAAGAGTGGGTGGAATATAAGGACCTTCAGATATTGACACCCATAAGTCAGAATCTCAATAATTCACATGATTTAGTGAACTTGATTTCCAGGATTTAAAATCTGCTTTTGTTTTCAACTTTGGAGGTTGGTATTGTTGGGTTTGTTGGACCATATCAAAGTAGTTTAACCATTTAAACTTGAAAAACGCAGCGGATTAATACCTTAATATTATCAATAGTAATCTGAAAATTTAAGGCTAATAACATAACATCAACAAACCCAAGAACATAGGATCATTTATATGTGTTTGAACTAGCTATCAACAAGAAATAACAACCAAAACAAAGACATACAAACACCTTTGTAGAGCTGCTGAAAAACGTGACCAAAGAGGAAGAAAATGAGGTTGTTGAACGGCCAAAACACCAAGGAAAGGTGTCCTCAAGCTTCCATACCCACAAGCATCAAGCAAAGACCATTCTTGCTAGGATTTGTACACCCAAAACGACCAAGAAGGCTGCTGGAAACCGATTTTCAGCCTTGATTTTCTTCAAGAAAAGGGAGAGAGTTTGTTCTTTTTGGTCTTTTGCATGTATATGAGAGAGAGAGATTGAGTGTGTATCTAGTTCTTGGAATATGGTCACTTGAAAACAACAAAAGACCCAAACCCCATTAGGGGCGGCCGAATATTGAAAAGGGTGGGGTTTTCCCCCCAAAACCAATCTCCAATATTTTATAAACTATTGTTTTAATAGTTATATAATTAACCTTTTAATTATATAACTCATACACACTTTTATTATTTGATGTTATTAAACTAAATTAAACAACATTACAAATAATATCCATGAACAAAATATCCCTAAATGTTGTTCAATCTCATATGCAACTTATTTAGAAAACCCATTTTTTCTAAATTGGTGTATTTATTTAATTGCATGATCATATCATCAATTAAATATCAATTGGTGTTTGCTAAGCTTGTTATTGGGTATGAACCGACTTGGATCATAACATATTAACCACATCAATGTTCTATGTGTCTTAGGCATAAAGAATCCAACAATCTCCTACTCGCACAAGATTCATAGAAGATTGATGCAAGCAGTCAATACCACCTAACAACGGTTTACTACCCTTGATACGCATGACTGAAAGCCATTCAATAACATCATCCCCTTCAAGTATCCAACTTGAAATGTTTTAGGTGAATCAATCATTTATCCTTTTGTTACAGATGTCATGTTAAATCCAAGGACTTAGAATGATCATTCCTTATTGATTTAACTTAATCAGGCATTAGACATCTTGCTCTCAACGAATAAGAGGAACAAATTCCATCTTGACTACATACGTTTGTCATAATCACCTCGTGTCACACCTGAACATAGCCTTATGTACTGCCCATTATTTCAAAGCAGTGAAGAACTAGCTCAAGGTATAACATTTGGTGAATATCAAAACCCAATATGTATCTCAGGTCGGAGGATACCAAATGATATTCGCCTTTACTCGAATTTACTTATGATCAATCTAGAAGATTCCATGTAGTAAAATTGAGATGCGGGTTAGTCCAATATTTGTATCCCACAAATATCTATGAACTTTGGCAGCAACCAATTGCTCTATATTCATTCCTTATGAATATCCACCGATCCATGTTCATAATAGTCTTACGTTCATATTTGTTCCCACAAACATGACCTACTACGGACATTTAGAATAATAAACATATTCATGGATGTATACATGCTAAAATGAATATAACTCAAAATATCACAAGTATATAAAGAGTTAAATATTACATTGTTTCAAACTTTTAATATTAAACAGATCAATTCCAGTCACTAGAATATCGAAGTCCTAAGGCACAAGTATGACTTTCATGCTTTGCCCTTTCAAGGAGCTTCGTGAGTGGATCCACAATGTATTGATCGGTGTGAACTTTACAAATACATATTTTTCCCTTTTCAACTTCATCCCTTATGTAGTTGAATTTCCGCTCAATGTGCCTAGACTCTTGAAGTGCACAGGGTACCTTGATTTATGCAATCGTAACCTCGTTATCACAAAAGGATTTCTAGGGGGTCTTGAATGGTAGAGACCACCCTAGGTAGGCGATAAATTTCTTTATCCATGCAGCTTCCTGAGCTGCTAATGATGCGGCTATGTATTCGGATTTTGTAGTTGACAATGCTACCCATTCATAATGAAGACATACCCCGATTTGTGATCGAGAATCATCTCGAACGGTTTGGAAACTCGCATCCGTGTAACCCTTTACAGCGAGTTCCTCTTCATCAGATCCGTATATTAGAAACATTTCCTTAGTCCTCCTAAGGTATTTCAATATACATTTAACAGCCATCCAATGGCTATTACCTGGATTCTACTAATATTTGTTTGTCATGCTTAACGCGCATGACACGTCCAGTCTAGTGCATATCATAGCATACATGATGGATCCTATAGCTGACGCATATGGGATGTCCTTCATTCGATCTTGCTCATCCTTTGAGCTTGGACATTGAGATGTACTCAATATTGTCACTCTTTGAATAGGTACCATACCTTTCTCAGAGTTTTCCATCTTGAACCTCTTCAAGACATTATCAATATATGCACTTTGGTTTAAACCTATCAACCGCCTCGATCTATCCCTATAGATCTTTATTCCAAAATATAGGCGGCTTCATCAAGATATTTTATGCAAAAACAACTTCCAAGCCAGGTTTTAATACCTTCCATGGTTGGAATATCATTTCCAAAAAGTATTATGTCATCAACATACAATGCTAAGAATGTTATTAGGCTCCCACTAGCCTTCTTATATACACAAGCCTTGTCAGCTTTCTTGATGAAACCAAATTTCTTGATCTCTTCATCAAAACGTTGATTCCAACTTCTCGATACTAGTTTTAATACTTAGATTGACCTTTTTAACTTGCATACTTTATTAGGATGTTGTGGACCGACAAAACCATCAAGCTGAACCATATGGATAGTCTCTTCGAGATGTCCATTAAGAAAAGCGGTTTTGACATCCATTTGCCAAATCTCAAAGTCATAATATGCAGCTATGACAAATAATATCCTAATTGACTTTAGCATTGCCACAGGCGATAAGGTTTCATCATTATCAACCCTTTTAGTTTGAGTGAAACCTTTTGCTACAAGTCTTGCTTTGTAAGTATCCAAGTTTCCATGTATATCCATTTTCTTCTTGAAACCCACTTGCATCCAACCTGTTTGGAGTTAAGTGGAGGGTCAACCAATTCCTAATCTTGATTGTCATACATGGATTGCATCTCAATGTTCATGGCTTCTGGCCATTTGTCACAATCCGAATTGGACATTGCTTTAGGGTATGTAGTTGGCTCATTAGAGTCAACCACATAGCATCCATTCATGAAAAATCCATATCTTTCAGGTGGAATGCTTACTCTACCAGATCTGCGAACGTTTTGTGTGTATTGATCAACCTCTTGATCATCATCAACAACCTCTTGTTGATTGCTAGTTTTAACCAAACGTGTATTGGCTTGTGGATCTTGATCCTCATCAAATTCCACTGTTCTATACGTTATTCCTTCCATAAGGAACTTAGGTTCTAAGAACTCAGTCTTTCGAGCAATAATGTTCATGGCTTCCGGCCATTTGTCACAATCCGAATTGGACATTGCTTTAGGGTATGTAGTTGGCTCATCAGAGTCAACCGCATAGCATCCATTCATGAAAAATCCATATCTTTCAGGTGGAATGCTTACTCTACCAGATCTGCGAACGTTTTGTGTGTATTGATCAACCTCTTGATCATCATCAACAACCTCTTTTTGATTGCTAGTTTTAACCAAACGTGTATTGGCTTGTGGATCTTGATCCTCATCAAATTCCACTGTTCTATACGTTATTCCTTCCATAAGGAACTTAGGTTCTAAGAACTCAGCCTTTCGAGCAATAATTATTCTTGCTCTGTTGGATCAAAGAAGTAGTATCATATACAGTCTTTGGGATATCCAACAAATATACACTTAGTGAATCGACTTTCTTGGTCAGGGCCATATTCAAAATACGAGCCTCGGAGAGCATTACGAAATCCCAAAAAGATAGAGGCAGTGAGCTTATAGCCATCATAGATTGCACCATATCCAATAGGGTTCGGTTTCTCCTTTCGGACACACCATTATGATGTGGTGTTCCAGGTGGAGTAAGTTGTGAGACGATCCCATAACTTCTTAGATGGTATTGAAAAGCATCACTTAGGTATTCACCTCCTCTATTTGAACGAAGAACTTTGATAGTTTTATTGAGTTGATTTTCTACTTCATTCTCGAAGATTTTGAACATTTCAAAAGCTTCATGTTTATGCGTCATCAAGTACACATAACCATAACGACTATAATCGTCAGTAAAGGTAATGAAGTATCTTTCACCATTTCTGGTCATTGTCTTAAAAGGGCCACATACATCCGAATGTATGATTCCCAATAAGTCTTTTGCCCTCTCGTTAGTGCCACTAAAGAGTGACTTGGTCATCATACCTTGTAAACAAGATTCACACTTATCCAATGAAACATTTTCATTTGTCTTTCAAAAGACCATTCTTTTGAGGTGTTTGAATCCGATTCTTGCTTATGTGACCAAGACGACAATGCCAAAGATAAGAATTGTAGGGATTTAACAAGTTTATCAAAGCTCATATAACCTTGTTTATATGAAAACGCAGCGGATTTTGAAGTTTTAAAACATGTTAATAAGATGGTTATTAAACCCATTTAATAAGCAACCCCAAACCATGGATCATTATACGAAAGTACATACAATGAAAAACATGAGATGGTGAAAATACAACCTTTGTAGCAGCTCAAAGGAACGAATTTCTTGAGGTGAAAGAAGATGAAAACGTGGCTGAATCTTCAAGGAAGAAGACCTCAAGAGGTGATACCCCAAGCTTGTACAAACACCTTTGATTGCTAGGAATCTTCACACCAAACTTTCAGCAACCCAAAACCCCTTTTGAAGCTGAAAATTCTGCTCCTTTTCTCCTACAAAACCGTGAGAGAGAGAGAGATTGGGAGAGTTCCTCAAGTGTGTGTGTGTGAGAAAGAGAGAGGAGCAAGAGTGTTCAAGTGTGCAACTAATGCATGGCCTTGGATAAAAAAAGGGGAAGGACCCAAGACAAAGGGGCGGCCGAAAATTTGGCACCCTTTGTCTCCCCTTTGATTCAAATTTTTTTTATAAAAACTAAAAACACTCTTGCACCCTTATGATGTAAAATTAAACCATTTTAATTTATATCACTAACACACACACTATTATTTGTCATTGTCTAACTAATTTAAAAAATGAACAAATAATCCCATATGAACAAATATATATATATATAAACTTGTTCATTCGCAAAAGCAATGATTTAGAAAACCCGGTTTCTAAATTGGTGTTAATATTTATTTGTTTGATCTAATCAACAAATAAATATTTGTCGGTGTGTTTGTTTGGCTTGTTATTGGGTATGACCCGACTTGGATCATATCACACTAGCCACATCAATTTAATATATATCTTGGGCAGATCATTTCCTTCAATCTCCCACTTGCACAAGATTTATAGAAGATTAATGCAAGCAGCAAATAACGCCTAGCAACAGTTTGCTACCCCTAATGTATATGACTAAGTGCCATTCAATAACATCATCCTTTTCAAGTACCTTACTTGAATATGTTTTAGGTGAATTAATCATCTATCCTTTGTTGCAGATGTCATGTTAAATCCAAGAGACACAGAATAGTCATTCTCTAATGATTTAACTTTAACAGGCCTTAGACATCTAACTCTCAACGAATAAGAGGAACAAATTCCATCTTGACTACATACGTCTCTCACAATCACCTCATGTCATACCTGAACTCAGCCTTATGTACTGCCTTTTCAGAACAGCAAAGGACTAAGTCAAAGTACAATACTTGTTGAATATCAAGACCCAATATGTATCTCAGGTCTGAGGATACAATGATATTCTCCTTTACTCAAAATTTCTTATGACTAATCAGAAAGATTCCATGCAGAAATAATTGAGAGCGGGTCAGTCCAATATCTATATCCCATAGATATCAATGAACCTTGGTAGCAACCTCTTGCTTTATATTCATACCTTATGAATATCAACCAATCCAAGTTCATTATAGTCTTACATTCATAGTTGTTCCCACAAGTATGATCGACTACGGACGTTGAGAATAATTTATTTATTCACGGATTTAAACATGCTAAAATAGAAGAACAAATGAAATTATAACCATATAATTAAGTCACATAACATTAGTTCCAATATCCAAATACAAAATACAACATCAAACCCAGTCACTTGAATATCTAAGTCCCATGGCACAAACATGACCTTCATGCTTTGCCTTTTCAAGGAGTTTTGTGAGTGGATCCGCAACGTTTTTATCAGTGTGGACTTTGCGAATACATATCTTTCCTTTTTCAACTTCATCCCTTATGTAGTTGAATCTCCGTTCAATGTGCTGAGTCTTTTGATGAGCACGAGGTTCCTTGATTTGAGCAATCGCACCCTCGTTGTCACAAAAGATCTCTAGGGGATCCTGAATGGAAGGGACTACCCCTAGATCGGCTATGAATTTCTTCAGCCATGCAGCTTCCTGTGCTGCCATTGAAGCGGCGACGTATTCTGACTCTGTAGTGGCCAACGCTACGACTTCTTGCTTTGAGCTTTTCCAAGAAACAGCTCCCCCATTCAGAATAAAGATGTACCCCGATTAAGATCGTGAATCATCTCGATCGGTTTGGAAACTCGCATCCGTGTAACCTTTTACAACGAGTTCCTCTTCACCAGACCCGTAGATCAAGAACATGTCCTTAGTCCTCCTTAGGTACTTCAGAATGTTCTTGACAGCCATCCAATGACTATCACCATGATTTTGCTGGTATCTACTTGTCATGCTTAAAGCGCATGACACGTCTGGTCTAGTGCATATCATTGCATACATGATGTTTGCTCCTCCTTGGAGCTTGGACATTGAGTTGTACTCAATATTGTCCCTCTTTGAATAGGTATAGTACCTTTCTTAGAGTTTTCCATCTTGAACCTTTTCAAGATTTTGTCAATGTATGCACTTTGATTCAAACCAATTAGTCGTCTTGATCTATCCCTATAGATCTTTATTCCCAGAATATAGGCGGCTTCACCAAGATCCTTGATGGAAAAACAACTTCCAAGCCAGGTGTTTACACCTTCCATGGTTGGAATGTCGTTTCCAAACAGTAGTATGTCATCAACATACAATACTAGGAAGGTTATTGTGCTCCCACTAGCCTTCTTATACACGCAAGCCTCATCAGCGTTTTTGATGAAGCCAAATTTCTTTACTTCATCATCAAAACGGTGATTCCAACTTCTTGATGCTTGTTTCAATCCATAGATTGATTTCATTAACTTGCATACTTTATTAGGATATTTTGGATCGACAAAACTTCAGGCTGAACCATATAGACATCTTCCTCAAGATATCCATTTAGGAAAGCAGTTTTGACATCCATTTGCCAAATCTCATAATCATAATGAGCTGCTATGGCAAACAATATCCTTATAGACATAAGCATTGCAACAGGTAAGAAGGTTTCATCATAATCAACCCCTTGAGTTTGAGTGAAACCCTTTGCTACAAGTCTAGCTTTGTAAGTATCCAAGTTTCCATGCATATCGGTTTTCTTCTTGAAAACCTACTTACTTCCAACTACTTTGGAATTAAGAGGTGGCTCAACAAGTTCCCAAACTTGATTGTCATACATGGATTGCATCTCAACGTTCATGGCCTCAAGCCATTTGTCACAATCCAAATTGGACACTGCATCATGATATGTGGCTGGTTCATCTGAATCCACCACATAGCATCCATCCATGAAAAATCCGTATCTTTCAGGTGGATTACTAGTTCTACCACTTCTGCGAACGTTTTGTGTGTATTGATCAACCGCTTGATCATCCTCAACATCCTCACGTTGAGTGCTAGTTTCAACCAAACGTGCATCGGGCTGTGTTTCTTGATCCTCCTCAAGATCCACTGTTCTACTGCTAGTTCCTTCCATAAGGAACTTAGTTTCTAAGAACTCACCCTTTCTGGCAACAAACACCTTTTGTTCCAGTGGATCATAGAAATAATATCCCATAGAATCTCTAGGATATCCAACAAAGATACACTTGGTGGATTAGACATCTAATTTGTTTGGGGTGGGAGTCTTAACATAAGCCTCACAACCCCAGACCCTTAAGTACGATAGGGATGGAACTCTTCCATGCCATATCTCAAAAGGTGTATTTTCCACCTTTTTGGTTGGGGCCATATTCAGAATACGGGTCGCGGAGAGCAAAGCGAAACCCCAAAATGATAGATGTAATGTGCTTCTAGCCATCATAGATCGAACCATATCTAATAAGGTTCGATTCCTCCTCTCAGACACACCATTATGCTGTGGTGTTTCAGGTGGAGTGAGTTGTGAGACAATCCCACAACTCCTAAGATGATCTTGAAAAACATCACTTAGGTATTCGCCACCTCTATCGGTGCGGAGAATTTTAATTGACCTGTTGAGTTGATTTTCTACTTCATTCTTGAAGATTTTGAACATTTCAAAAGCTTCATCTTTGTGCCTTAATAAGTACACATACCCATAGCGACTATAATCGTCGGTAAAGGTAATGAAGTATCTTTCACCATTCCTAGTCATTGGCTTAAAAGGACCACATACATCCGAATGTATGATACCTAATAAATCTTTTGCCCTTTCGTTAGTTCCACTAAAGGGGCCTTAGTCATTTTACCTTGTAAACAAGATTCACATACATCAAATGAATCACATTCATTTATTTTAAAAGACCATTCTTTTGAAGTATTTGTATACGTTTCTTGTTTATATGACCAAGACGGCAATGCCAAAGGTAGGTATCACTCAAATCTAATTTGAGTCTTTTGGTGGTTGCTTGGTATATTGAGCTATCATATGTTACGTTTTCATGAACCAATTCATAAATACCATTACAAGGTATAGCCTTAAAATAAAATACATGCTTTAAAGAAACATGAATATCATTGTCAACAAAACTTGAAATCATAATCACATTGTCTTAAACGGGAAACAGAAATTATGTTCCTAGTCAAGCTAGGAGCATATAATACATTGTTTAAAATAACTTCCAAACTACCTGGAAGCTTCAAAATGTAGTCTCCTTGGGCTTCAACGTGAACCTTTGCACCATTGCCCATGAAGAGACTTATTTCCCCTTTTGCATAATGCTCATTTCTTTTGAACCCCTGCAATAAATTGCAAATGTGAGTTCCACATCCGGTATCTAATACCCATGTGTTAGAAGAAATAACATTTAGCTCAACATGTATCATGTAAATTATACCTGAGGTTTGCCCTGCATCCCTCTTTTCTCTCAACTCTTTGAGATAGACTGGACAATTTCTCATCCAATGCCCTATCTCACCACATTTGAAGCATGGGTCGTTTACAGCAACCTTTTGCTTCTTCTCCTTGGGCTTCGGAGGTTCCGCCCTAACAACCATCTTCCCCTTTCCTCCAACGTGCCCCTTTCCTTTGGCAACATTTGCCTTAGGAGGGGGTAGAGACCTCTTCCTTCTCCCACCTTCATTAATGGTGAGAACGGGAAAACCCTTTTACCCATTCCCGCCTCAGCTGATTTGAGCATCGAATGAAGTTCATTTATGCTCTTGTCCCATCCGTTCATGTTGTAATTCATGACCAATGCCTCAAACCTTTTAGTTAGGCCATTAAGGATCAAATCCGTGGCCAACTCCTTTGAGACAGGACAATTTAGCCTTTGAAGGCGGTCGATGTGGCTTTTCATCTCAAGAACATAAGATGAAACTGATTGGGATTCCTCCATCCGACATGCATGAAGTGCTCGAACCGTTTCGAAGCGCTCCACTCTAGCTTGTTGCTGGAACATTTCCCGCAACTGAGTGATCATGTCATAGGCTCCATGGAGCTCATACTCCTTTTGGAGTTCGGGTGTCATACTTGCTAACATTAAGCAAGAGACTTGGATGGAGTCTTCCGTATATCTAACCCAATCATTATAGGCCTCCACATCCTCCTCGTTAAGTTCATCGGGGATGGGATCATCAAGAATGTAGGCCCGCTTTTCTTGCTTGAGAACAATTCTCAAGTTGCGGTACCAATCCATGAAGTGTTAGGTGTTAGACGATCCCTTTGAAGGATCGCCCTAAGAGATTGGTTGTTTTGGTTTGGTACATCGTTATTAGCGTTGGTGTGGTCGGCCATCTACAAGATTTTACAAAGATCCATTTTAGTAATCGTTGATATAATTATATATTTCATTTATTAATACCCTTTACGTCTCATAGACTATTAATAAAAAAAATATTTTTAGAATCCAACGTTATATTTAAATATTGGTTAGGTGACCTTTATCCCATTATTTAAATAAACAAGGTAGTCATAAATGACATTGCAACCCATTGCAACTTCTAATGGTATGGGATCGTTTGAACATCTTATGTTTATAACGGCATGTATACCCCATCAACACCTTTTATAAAACACATTTTAGGTGATCCATTCAATATATTTTATAAATCAAGTCGTCCTACTTACACACACGTGTGAGTTTACCACATAAGTGGTTAGGTAACCTTTATCCCACAAACATGGCATTATCACCTCAAGTTACAAGTTCCCTCATAGTGGTTAGGTGACCTTTATCCTACTAAGAGTTTGCAAGTAACCTAAGTGTTGTGTAAAAGGATGGCGTTTAACTTGTTTTTAAAAGGGATTTATAATTTCACAATTCTTGTTTTAGAAAAGTCCATGTACTATATGATTGTATGCATTCAACCATATGGTACCATTTGGTTCTTATAAATAAAACCCATTTTATTTTGCAAACCATTAACTCCTTTTATAGACCCATTCTATTTTGCTTAATGATTTGAGAACCAATTTCTTGTAATAGCTTGTTCTAGTTGATGGTTTTTTAATGACATCCAAATATCCAAAACAAAACAACATCATAAGCATTCAACCAAGCATAACCAAACAATTCATATATGCATAACAAAGCATACTAAATTGAGCACACTTGTTTAGCCAAACAAGTGTGTCAAAAGGTCTTGTCCTAAGGGTTAAGAACATGACACATGGTTGACAAAACTCCCCCTAGGCTGATGCTACCAAAACACTTAGAAGATCTTCAAATGTTGGTAGTCTTCAGTACAATCAGGACCATTCCTTTCTTCATAGATGCCAGGATCATCAAGACTCTCATAGTATCTTCTCATCTCAAAGAGATCATGCAGAGGTAAGTTGATTATGTCTTGCCATGAGTAGACATTCTCAACACCTTGATCTCTGATAACATTCCATCTTTCTGGATTGGTAGAGTAAGTCCAAGACAAGATGGGTGTCTCAGTAGTTAGAGGAGCCACTTGAATAGGAGTTGATTGGGCTGCCTCATCATGCACTTTCTCAGGTTGATCTGATTCAGCCTGAGGTGCAGAGGTAGATGACTTTGGCTTCTTCTTCTTAGTCTTTGGTTTAGAAGCCATCCTCTTCTTCCTCTGGATGTCTTTAACTGAGAAGACTGGTCTGCAACACCATGTTGATCATCATTGTCTTTCTCAGTTGGGTGTTCCTCCCTCACAGGTTCAGAAGGAGAGGGAGTTTGACCCTGCCTAGGATCAGAAGATGAAGCTTGCTGAGGCTCAGCTGGAGGTGCTGGTTGAGGTGTCTCTGGTTGTTCATACTTGACCTCCACTTCAGGTGGGACTTGACTTGGAAGAGAGTGCAAGTCAATGAGTTCTCCACTTTTAATCTTCTGCTTGATCACCCTAATATGCTCATCCATAGTGGAGAGAGACATGGGCCAAGTCTCCTTCCAGAGAATCCATACAGCTTCAAGAAGCTCACCATTCTTTGTCTGTCAGCAGACTTCTTTGCATTCTTTTGAATGATGGCTCTTGACTTTGCAGCTTCTTCCCTTAGCTTCCTTTTAGTTGTCTTTCTTTCCTTGACTAACTCAAGCTCAAGTTGCTTTAGATACTCGAACTCAATGAAGTCATAAGACAAAGGAAGAAGTGCATCTGCCTGATAGAAGCCTGTGGCACTCAGGTAGTTGATCATCTTGATCCTATCTTCTTCTTTATCTACCTGAGGTTCTTGTGGAGCCACATCTTCCGGTGCAGGACTTTCTTGAACTGGTGAGAGAGTGGGAGCATGCTTGTAAAGTCTTTTCTGTCTCTTCTCCTCTTTGAGTTGGAGAAGTATCATTGCATCCTCTTTCTCCTTCAACTCTCTTGACACTTCCATGTCAGCCAGTTCATTTAACTTCTAAGGGGAGGGAGATGATTTCATCAATGTCATAGTTCCTGGTCTGTATGTAGGTAATCTGACTGCCCTTAACTCATCATCTTGAGTATTTGGTCTGGGAGCAGCCCTGATTGCAGCTTGCATGAAGCTAGATGACCCAGTAGAACTTTCTCCCCTTAGTCTCCTTTTCCTCTCTCTCTCTTCCTCCTCAATTTCCTCAGGAGTCATTATCCTTTTCCCTTTGTCACCAACAGACCTTTGTGACTCAGGGTGGATTGAGGCTTGGCCTTCATTGCTTGGAGTAGCTTCCATGCTCTGGCCAGAGAGAGGCTGAGAAACACCTTCACCAGCAGGTGTCTCAGATGGAGTTTGGACCTCTGCAGCAGTTGTTGATGATGAGACAGGGGTCTCAGGTTCTACCACTGGGCCTTCAGTCAAGGTTTCCCATATGAAACTAATCTTAGGGTCCACCTCAACATCCAGTTGACCGATGACATTGCCTGATTCCCTAAGTCTCCTTCTTAGAGTAAATTCTGCAAGGATCCTGTCTTGGATTCTTTGAGCCAGCCTGTCAGCTTGTCTTGAATTGCTTGGATTGACAAGTGGCAAGTTGACTAAATCCAGTCTTTCATAGAAGCTCAGGCTTTGGAATTGAAAAATTTCTTGTTGGCCTTGAACTCTCTGAAGTATAAGGGCTCTCCTGTCATCATCATACCTCCACCTTATGATGTGGTTGCCAGTTCCTTGTGGTGGAGATGAGACAGCCCTTGGTATACCTTCCTCAAAGAGACTCCTGATGAGAGAGTCTATAGAGTCCACATTAATGTGAACTTGAGGAAGTTGCTGAGAATGCACAACAGCAAGTGGGGATGGTGAGTCCTCTATGTCCATTCTCTTTGAAGAACTCCTAGGTTCTGTGGTTGTAACAACTTTCTCCCCCTTTTTGGTAGCATCACCCACTTGCATAGGTGAGCTGGAGGATAAGTCAATCACTTCCACAGGTTCTTGTGTTCCTGGTTGAGCTCTCCTTAAAGGTCTCCCAGCTAGTTTTTCCTGCAGATATGAAATCTGGAGTTGCTGATCATTGACCCTGTTTTGCAGGGTAGTCACCTGAGATTCCAAGTGACTAACCTTAGAGACTATAGGTGCATGTTTTGACAGTTTTTGCACCTTTAGTCTCAAACCCTCATCTTCATCAGAAGATTCATTGGGGGGATGAGATGATTGGACCAAAGTCCTCTCTCTCACCACCAGCTTGAGTTTCTTGGCTGCTGGTTTTCCTGCTCACTGGCAGCCTCAGTTGAGATGCCAATGGGCTGAGTTGCCATGGTTGAGGTCTTAATGATGTAATCACTTTCAAAAGTGAGAGCCTCTTCCATATGGACATCCTGAACAGGTTCAGAAGTGTCCACCTCAATAATAGGTGACTGATGGGGGATAGACTGAGGAGAGTCAGAGGTACTCATCTCTCTTTGAGTAGGGGAGGAGAAGAGAGACTCATGGTACTCACTGAATCCTAAGTCTTCATCAGTGTAAAAGGATAGGTTGGGAATTGGTTGGTTGAGATCCAAAGGCTGGGGATGGTAGCTGTCCCCTGAAGGTTCTTCACTTGAGTGTTGAGACTCAGAGTGAAGGCTTAAGGTTGTTGGGCTAGTGAGCTCATCAGGGTGAGCTTGAGGAACCTCAGCCCTGATAGGTGAAGTAATGGGAGTGGTTTGCTCCTCAGGAGAAGTGGGAGCTCTAGTGTCCACTTCTTCCTGTAAGGTTGAGTATTTGGGGGCCTGCACAGACTCAATAGCCTGAGCAGGGGTTCGTTTGGATTTTCTTTGGTAGGTGAGGGTGATTTCTGGTCTTTTTAAAGGTAGGACAAAAGTGGTGTGGGTTCAACACTAGCTTGTGTTGCTAGGTTGTCACCTTGAGCAATGAGCTCTAACATTTTGGGACTAGGGGTTTCTACCCCTGAGAAGCCTACAGTTGGCTTCTTCATTATTTTAAAGATGTCGGGCTTCATCTGTCCCAATTTAAGAATATTACTTGTTTCCCTCAACTGTGAGCCCAGTTCACAGTTGAGAATGTGTTGAACATATCTAGGAAACATGTAATACTCTAAGGAGTCTAAGTTTGCAAGTAAATTAGTATAAACAAATTGTGAATACCTGAACTTGACCCCTGAACCATTCCATGAACTATAAAGGAGAGATCCTCAGGAATCTGGTCCCATCCACCATGCTTGTTTGACAAGCTGTGGATAACCACATGGAGCAGGAATTCCATTGGGATGAGACCTTCTCCCTCATAGCCCATCTGCTCAAAAGAATGATTAACAGCTTCTTTTGGGAAGGACACCTCACCTTCTTCATCATCCAGCTGCAGATGTTGGTTAATGATGGCTGGAGTGATGAAGATTGTCCTCCCTTGCACTGTGGCAGACAGTGCCTTCTCCCCATCCATAATGACCTCTTGGCAGGTCTTCCAGAATTCAAGCAAGTGATCCTCATAAAGAGTAGGATCAATGGTCAGGGAGGTGAAGTAGTTTGACAGAGTCAAGAATTGGCAAATCTCTGAGAAACTTGCATCTTCTCAGAGCTTAACAGAGCAACTTGATTATGTTGCCTGTGAAGTTGCATGGAGAAATCAGGGTTGTTTCTGCGGTTAAGGTTGGCCATTTCAGAAGCTTAAGGGTGAAGAAAGGTAGAAAGCAAAGGCGGTTTAGAGAATTAGGTTAGAGAAATAGTAGAATTGAGGAAGATAGTGGGAAAGAGGGGGAACCGTTGGGTATTTATATGAAAAGGGATTTGAACCAAAGTTAATGAAAGAGGATAAACTTTGAAATCCGGAAGTCGGTCCCACCTCTGAAAAGGTAGTTTACTTTTGCTCAAAAGTAGTTTTCTTGGAATTCGAAAAGCTTCCGAAGTTTATTTGTCTTCGGAAGTTTTGATTGAAAAAGCTTCCGAAGCTAAAATGGCTTCGGAAGATTTCCTGAGAGTCTTGAAGATTTATGCTTCGGAAGAGAAATAAACCTTGGATGCTTTGTATAGGAATAAACAAGCTTCCGAAGGTTAATTTTGCTTCGGAAGGAAAAGGTCTTAAAAATAAATAAGTGTCTGAGATAAGAATTTTAAGCTTCGGAAGATGAATTTGACTTCTTCCGAAGGTAAAATCTCTGAGACAGTTATATATTTTGAAGACATGTTTTTCTTCCGAAGATAAAATTTTATCTTCCGAAGTATCAAAAATCTTTAAGAATCTAAGGAAAGTCTTCAAAAAGAATTTTACATCCAAAGAAAACATGAGCTTATGAAAGTGATGAACTAGACAACTTAGGACACACATATTTTAAGAAGAAATAATTAGAATTAGTTTTAAGAAAAAGTCTACTCAAAGTTAATCATCCCAATAGCTGATATCAGATACTTAAATCTCTGTTCATCAAAAGCTTTTGTGAACAGATCAGCATATTGTTCATCTGTATGAACTTTGACTAGTTTAATTAATCCTTTTCATAGTTATCTCTTATTAAATGATACTGATGTTGATGTGTTTGGTCCTTGAGTGCTGCACAGGGTTCTCAGTGATAGAGATAGCACTATGTTGTCTATGTGGATAGGAGTCTCTTTGAAGTTAAATCCATAGTCCAGCATCTGATTTTGAATCCAAAGCACTTGAGCACAGCAGCTTGCAGCAGCAATGTATTCAGCCTCAGCAGTTGATGCAGACACACAGGATTGTTTCTTGCATTGCCATGAGACCACCCTTCCACCAAGGAATTGACATCCCCCAGATGTAGACTTTGCAGTCATATTGCAACCACCATAATCACTATCTGTATAGGCATACAGATTGAAATTTGGATTCTTTGGATACCATAGACCAAGTGTTGAAGCACCTTTGAGGTATCTTAAAATCCTTTTCACAGTGATTAAGTGAGACATCTTAGGGTTGGCTTGATATCTTGCACAAATACATGTAGCAAACATGATATCAGGCCTGCTAGCTGTAAGATACATAAGAGACCCAATCATAGCCCTGTATAAGTGCTCATCTACACACTCCACCTCAAGATCTGGACCAAGGAGTGGTTTCTGGCTATGGGTGTCTTAGCAATCTTACAATCAGTCATGTTGAACCTCTTGAGTATGTCTTGAACATACTTTGACTGACTTATGAAGATGCCATCTTCAACCTGCTTCACTTGAATTCCCAGAAAGAAGTTGAGTTCTCCCATTGAACTCATCTCAAATCTGTCTTTCATCAGCTTCTCAAAGTCTTTGCAGAGCTTTGGATTAGTTGAACCAAAGATGATGTCATCTACATATACTTGAACCAGCAATAAGTCATTTCCCTGTCCTTTGATGAAGAGAGTTCCATCTATAGTACCTCTCCTGTATCCATGTTTACAAAGATACTCAGATAGTGTCTCATACCACTTCCTGGGTGCCTGATGTAGCCCATAAAGAGCTTTGTCAAGCTTGCAGACATAATCAGGATGATCAGGATCTACAAAACCAGGTGGCTGTTTGACATAAACCTCTTCATCAATCACTCCATATAAGAAAGCACACTTTACATCAAGTTGGTAGACCTTGAGGTTCTTGGATGCAGCAAATGCCAGGAATATCCTAACAGCTTCTAGTCTTGCTACAGGAGCAAAGACATCAGTGTAGTCAATCCCTTCTTCTTGTGTGTATCCTTGAACAACTAGTCTTGCCTTGTTCTTGATGATGATTCCTCTATCATCTTTCTTATTCTAAAAACCCATTTGGTTCCAATGGTAGTCTTCCCATGAGGAAGAGGACAAAGGTTCCAAACTTTCTGCCTTTAGTGAAGACAAACAATTTGCTTCATGGGTTTGTCCTCTTGTTCTTACCCCTGTGACAACATCTCCAATGATGTTTGTGGTGGGGTGAGACTTGTGGATCCTTAGCTGAGGGATCACAGCAAGTTGTTGAGAAGAAAATTTAGATCTGGTCTTGAAGATTCACCCTCCACATTATCACACTTATCAAGATTAACTTGATCCAATGAGTGTGAGACATCATTGATGTTGTCATCTATGGTATGGTTATTAGCATCAAGAAATTCCTGATCACTATCACCATCACCATTGTTGTCTTCTACAAGTGAGGTGTCTTTATCTGGTTGAGAGGCCTCTGAGCTGGAATTTGAAGGCATGCCAGATGTATCAGCTGAATTTGTCATTGTTGTGCTGATAGAAACCTCATTTGCTGAAGTAGTTCCAACTGGAGCTGAAGATGTATGAGTTGAAGGTCTTCCTAGCTCAAATCTTGGATCAGGATCACCTGTATTTAGATTTTCTGCAGATCCTGAAACATGCTCACAAGATTTGTTAAAACAGTTGGTAACTAAATCAAGATCAAACAGCCAATCCGGACCAGAACCAGCCACACAAGGAGTGTGCTCATTGAAAGTCACATTGGCTGACTCCTCAACAATTCTAGTTCTGAGATTGTATACTCTATAAGCTTTAGCTTGAGAAGAGTATATGAAATGTCCATCATCTGATTTCTCAGCAAACTTGGCAATTTGATCTTTGGTATTCAAGATGGTGCAGGGACATCCAAATGACCTGAGAAAACCAATGAAAGGTTTCCTCTTGTGCCAAAGTTCATAAGGAGTCTTACCATGTGTCTTAACTAAAAACTCTGTTTTGCACATAGCAAGCAGTATTAACTGCCTCTGCCCAGAAGGTGATAGGCAGTTTGAGTCAGACAACATAGTTCTTGCAGCTTCAATAAGTGTCCTGTTTCTCCTCTCAGCAACTCCGTTTTGCTGAGGAGTC
Source organism: Flaveria ramosissima (assembly GCA_025215565.1). Lineage (NCBI taxonomy): Eukaryota > Viridiplantae > Streptophyta > Magnoliopsida > Asterales > Asteraceae > Flaveria > Flaveria ramosissima. The sequence goes on from CM046029.1 coordinate 34,890,273, forward strand.
CTGGGAGCACTATATTGTCTTGTAATACCTTTTCATCAAAAATGTATCAAGGATTTGGTTCTTGAATTCAGTTCCTTGATCACATCTTATGGTTTTGACCTTGTGATCACATTGATTCTCAACTTTTAAGATGAAATTCTTCAGAATCTCAGGGGTTTCATCCTTAGTTCTAAGGAAGAAGACCCAAGTGAATCTTGTAAAATCATCTGTGATCACCAAACAGTAAGAGGTCTTCCTAAACTCATTACACTGGTGGGGCCAAAGAGATCCATATGTAACAAGTGTAGGGGAGTAGTGATGGAGTTCTTTTCCTTAGGCTTGTGAGATACCTTGTGTTGCTTCCCTTTCAGGCATGCAACACAATGATCATCACTGTAAACTCTTTCTTTGGCATTCCAGTTACCAGATCATGTTTAATTAATTTATTCATGTTCTTAAAGTTTACATGGCACATTCTTTTATGCCATAGGAAAGACTCATCACTATTTGCTTTAGATAGAAAGCATGAAACTTCTCCAGAGGGAGATGTTTCTTGCAAATCCATCTTGTACATGTTCCCTTTCCTGGGGGCTCTGAGCAGGATATGCTCATGAGGAATGACCACACCAGGCTTGAGAACAATGCACTCATGCTCAGTAAAGAGCATGTTATGACTCTGATCACAAAATTGGGATACACTCAGAAGATTGTACCCAAGCTCCTTAACAAAGTTTACCTTCTCAATGCTGAGCTTACCATTTGTGACCTTGCCCCTTCCAGAAATGTAACCACCTTCATCTCCTCCAAAAGCAACTGGTCCTCCATCAATTCTCTCAAAATTATGGAGTAGAGACCTATTGCCTGTCATGTGCCTGGAACAGCCACTGTCAATTATCCAGACATTCCTGTTTGTCTTGAGCTGTTCCTGCACAAAGAAAATGATTAGTTACATTTGGAAACCCAAGCCTTACTTGTCTTGGGCTCATTAGTGTAATAGAAGGTAATGCAACAGTAATAGATCCTATGGTTGTACTATGGGGATCTTCAGCTGTTGTTGATGGAGAAACCTCAGTCATTTGGTCTTTCTTAGACTTCCACACCACCTTGGAGTCTTGGACTTGACCTTCAAAACCTTAGAAGCTTTTGGAACTTCACAAGTTTTGATGACTGATCCTTCGGAAGAATCTACAGTCACTGCAGCAGACTTCAGTGCTTCGGAAGAACTCCTTCTTCCGAGACCAACTTTGCTTCCGAAGGTAATTTCCATTACTTCTTCTTTGATTTGGAGCTTCCGAAGGAAACAGACTTTCCTTCCGAAGCTTGAGACTTCTTGAGACTCTTTGAAGTCTTTGTTTTGGTCATGTGGACAGTACTTTTAGGATTGTATGGGCAATCCTTAGCAATGTGAGAAGTACTTTCACACATAACACACAACATTTTCTTCTTCAAAGAAGTCTCCTTTTGAGAGCAAGACTGGCTTTGGTCACATCCTTCTCCACCTTCATCTTGGTAGATGCTGAGACAGTTCTTTGGGCTGTGAACTGTTCTTGGAGTTTGATGGTCCAGGCTGTGCAGCAGTGGTACACAGCAGCTCAGTCTTCTTCTTTGTACTGAGATGATTTGAACAAGAACCATGACTCTTAGCTGAGGAGTCTGGGTGATGTCTTCAGTCCTTACTACTTTGAAACCTGCAGAGATAAAAACTTGTTTCTGCTTAGCATCAAAAGTAGCCTTGATTCTTGAGCCTTCTTTGCTTTCCTTTTGCTCTTCCTGATCAAGTTCTTTCTTTTGGACTTGGTCATCACAGTTGATTTCTTCTCCTCAGAAGGATAGTGGCCCTTGGAAGAATCCTCTTCTTCACTCTTCTCAGAGGAATTCTTCACTATCACTTCTTCATCATCCTCACTTACAGGATCTATGAGAGGAAGCTCATCTTCACAAGTTCCACACCTAGGAGATCTTACAGACAAGATTGTGTGGGGAGGAGCTATCTCATTTGATCCCAGTCCCTGTCTATTTTGATAACAAACCTTGTTGTGCAGGGATGAGGATATCATGTTCTTGAAGGTCTCTTTTTCAAGAACACTCTTCTCTGCCTGGCTTTGCTGATCACAAGCTCAGCCTGGCACTCAGTCAACTTAGTGATGAGATCTTGGATCTGAGTTCTAAAATCTGTATGTTCATGTTTTAGTACTGAAATGGTTTTCTCCAAGTCCTCTATCTTTAACTTGTAATCATTTTCAGACTTTCTAAAATCAGATTTTAATATGTTTAATGACTCAAGATCAGATCTCATCTCTAGGTTGTAGGACCTGTATCTATTTACTTTAGCAATGCATTCAGGGGAGCAAAGATGTTCCAATACCTTGGCTTCATCATGGTCAGCCATCAGTGCTTGGTTGGAGAAGCATCTTCCACCTGAAAACTCCAGTCAAAGCCTCCCTCTTCAACAGCAACAGCAGCATGTTGCTTTGTCTTCTCAGCCTGAGGAGCTTTGTCAGTTAGTTTGGTCTGGGTTGTGTTTGGCCCCCATTTGTTTAGGTGCTTACACTCCCTAGCAAAGTGACCCATAAGGTTACAGTTGTAACACTTAACTTTGCTTTTATCCAGCCCAAACTTACCACTGGTAGCATTGCTTGGAAATCTTCTTCCTGTCCTCTTGTAGAACTTCTTGGCTCTGTGAGTGAGGAGAGCCATTGCTGAACTATCTCCATGTATTCCAGGTCATCTGGAATGGATACAGCCAGGTCTTCAAGAGTGAAGGATAATTCCCACAGCTGTTCATGATGCAGACACAAAGGTTGAGAAGAACTTGTCTCTTGGAATGGGCTTCCTTGAGTAAAGTTTCCCTTGGTGTCTCCGGAAAGGTGATGAAAGGACCCTTTTGTGAGTTGTCAGGGTAGCATATGAGATGATGTTGGGGTTCTATGTTGTCCCTTTCAACCACATGAAGGGCTGAACCCATTTGATTGTTGGAGTTGCCAGATGAACCTTGCATGTTCATCTCCATCTGGTATCCACTGAGAATCCCATACAACTCTATAAGAGTAAGAGTCTTAAGGTTCTCAGTCCTCTTGATCACCACACAATAGTGTGTCCATTGCCTAGGAAGTGAGGACATGAACTTCCTTACAATGTCCCTGTTCTCAAGAGGAACTCCTCCATCCACTAGGGTATCCACAATCTCAACATACCTGAAGTATTGTTGAGTCATGGTTTCACCTGCTTTGAAGGTGAAATTCTCAAACTGCTGCTTCAGAAGATCTTTCTTGTTCTCCTTGGCTTCAGAGGAGCCTTCATACATCAGCTTCAGTGCATCCCACAGCTGTTTGGCTGTCTTGCACTTCTTAAAACCTCTGTATCTGTAGTTTGGGAGAGCAGTCTGAAGAGCAGTCATGGCCTTCCTGTCAATCTCTACTCTTTTTCTATCTTCATCTGAGTAGTTGGCCACATCTTTAGGAATCATACCAGCACCAGTAGCAGAGGGGGTGCTGGGTATGAAAGGTCCATTCTCAACAGATTCCCACATTCTTGAATCAAGAGACCTGATGAAGCCTTCCATCCTCATGCACCAGGTGTCAAAATCATCAAGAGTGATCAGTGGGGATTTGTTCATGGTTCCAGTCTCCATATCAGTCTTTGAGATGGAAGCCATTTGAAGAGTTTAGCTTTTGTGTGTGTGAGGGATCTTAAGATGGTTAGATCTTATATCAAGAGCCTGGAACGCTCTGATACCAATTGCAGGACCGTTTAAGGGCTTAAACACAATTACAACACAACAACACAATGAGGAGACTAACTAAACTTTAATCAAATAGTGAACTGGGTAACCAAAGGTGATACAAAGAACACAAGTAAAGCAAGAGACAGAACAAGAGAGTATGGGTTTCAAGGAGGCAGTATATTGCTTTCTCAAGTTCTTTTACAAGTGTTACAAAGCATAAAGAAAGATACAAGAACTTGAAATACTTATACTACAACCTACAGCCGGCTATACTTTGAAAGCCAGCTGGATACAATTGACTAGACACTAACAAAATCAATTGTAGGATCAAAAGGCATATCTGCCTTTTGACCTTGTGACTATGACATGCCATAGCTCACATCCTTATACACTACAAAAAGGATAAAGTACATGAAGTGGAAAGTTACAGACTCAAGACCTCAATGTACAGTTACCAAAAGCAAGGCCCTTTTCACCAACTCATGTAAGTTGGTGACTTTACAGAGATGCATCGGAAAAGGTGCTTTATGGAACAGTACATCAGATAAAGCATGTGTACTAAAAGTCTTCGGAAGAAATCTGTCTTCATAGGTTGAAGCTTCGGAAGACTTTGTCTCTGAAGCTTCGGAAGACTTCATGTTTGGCTTCGGAAGATATTGGTCTTGGCTTCGGAAGATTTTACACTTAGAGTATTTTCTAATGCTTTGTGTAAAACTTCCGAAGCATTCTTCACCTCAGTACTTAGTGCATGTTGCTGAGACACTTAGGCTGTTTTGGGTTGCATCAGACTTCAGGAATCCTTACAAACTCCCACTTGAATCCACATCTTCAAGCATCCTCTTTGTCCATCTTTTCTTCAAGTCTTGATCTTGAGCATCCTTACAAAAATATGTATCCTAATACATTTTTCTAGTAAAGATAAACTCCTAATCTATTTATTACAAACCATATGAATGAATAGATTACAAAACAAGACTTGAAACAAAATAAATTATTACATGCCCAAATGAATATAACATGACAACCAATCATCCAATCCAAATGGTCTAGGCTTTGTTATGCATAATCAACAACAACATGATCAAACATACACAAGATAATCGATTTTGGCAGCCCCTTATAGCCCATGTTTTTTGCCAACATAAACCAAGAACAAATGGGTTAAGAACATATAAATAAACATCAAATAATCTAGAGTTTTAAAGATCCTTATATGCATAAAGAAGCATCTTTAAAACACCAAAATGGGTGACCAAAACAGCCCTCTAACTCATGGGTATGTGGCGTCAAACACCACAAAACCGTGAACTAGCAAGAATATACATGTATGCATTCGTATAAGTGGCTCTTGATGCCATTGTAGGGATTTAACAAGTTTATCAAAGCTCATATAACCTTGTTTATATGAAAACGCAGCGGATTTTGAAGTTTTAAAACATGTTAATAAGATGGTTATTAAACCCATTTAATAAGCAACCCCAAACCATGGATCATTATACGAAAGTGCATACAATGAAAAACATGAGATGGTGAAAATACAACCTTTGTAGCAGCTCAAAGGAACAAATTTCTTGAGGTGAAAGAAGATGAAAACGTGGCTGAATCTTCAAGGAAGAAGACCTCAAGAGGTGATACCCCAAGCTTGTACAAACACCTTTGATTGCTAGGAATCTTGACACCAAACTTTCAGCAACCAAAAACCCCTTTTGAAGCTGAAAATTCTGCTCTTTTTCTCCTTCAAAACCGTGAGAGAGAGAGAGAGAGATTGGGAGAGTTCCTCAAGTGTGTGTGTGTGAGAAAGAGAGAGGAGCAAGAGTGTTCAAGTGTGCAACTAATGCATGGCCTTGGAACTAAAAAAGGGAAGAACCCAAGACAAAGGGGCGGCCGAAAATTTGGCACCCTTTGTCTCCCTTTTGATTCAAATTTTTTTATAAAAACTAAAACACTCTTGCACCCTTATGATGTAAAATTAAACCATTTTAATTTTATATCACTAACACACACACTATTATTTGTCATTGTCTAACTAATTTAAAAAATGAACAAATAATCCCATATGAACAAATATATATATATATATATATATATATAAACTTGTTCATTCGCAAAAGCAATGATTTAGAAAACCCGGTTTCTAAATTGGTGTTTATATTTATTTGTTTGATCTAATCAACAAATAAATATTTGTCGGTGTTTGTTTGGCTTGTTATTGGGTATGACCCGACTTGGATCATATCACACTAGCCACATCAATTTAATATATATCTTGGGCAGATCATTTCCTTCAAGAATCACTTAAACCCATTTTAAGTTTCTTGGTGCTTGTTTGGTATAATGAGCTATTATAGGATGAATCATTATGAACCAATTCATAGATTCCATTAAAAGGCATAGCCTTGAAATAAAATACATCATCCATACAAACATAAATACCATTGTTAACAAACTTTAATTCACAACCATATTGTTTTAAAAGGGAAATCAAAATTATGTTCTTAAGAATAACTTCCAAACCATTTGAAAGTTTCAAAATATAGTCTCTTTGGGCTTCGACATCAACTTTTGCTCCGTTGCTCATGTAGAGACTTGTGTCTCCCTTCTTGAAGTGCTTATTTCTTTTGAACCCCTGCAACAAATTGCATATGTGAGTTCCACATCCGGTATCCAATACCCATGTGTTGGAAGAAATAACATTTAAACCAATGTGAAATATGAAAGTTGTACTTGAGGTTTTCCCATCATCCCTCTTGTTTCTCAACTCTTTGAAATAGGTTGGACAATTCCTTTTCCAATGTCCTATCTCTCCACACACAAAGCATGGATCGTTCTCCGTTACCTTAGGCTTCTTAAGCTTAGGCTTTGGAGGTTCCGCTTTAGCCTTTCCTTTCCCCTTTCCTTTCATGTACCCCTTTCCTTTGACAACATTTGCCTTGGGATCGGGGAATGGCCTTTTCTTATTTCCTTCCTCATTGATCGAGAGAACAGGTAAAACCTTTCTACCCATCACTGCCTCGGCTATTTTGAGCATTGCGTGAAGCTCACCAACGCTTTTGTCCCACCCATTCATATTGTAATTCATTATGAACGTCTCAAACCTTTTGGTTAGGCCATTAAGGATCAAATCCGTGGCCAACTCCTTTGAGACGGGACAATTAAGCCGCTCGAGGCGATCAACGTGGCTTTTCATCTTAAGAACATAAGATGATACCGATTGGGTTTCTTCCATGCGACACGCATGAAGCGCTCGAACCGTTTCGAAGCGCTCTACCCTAGCTTGTTGAAGGAACATTTCCTTCAACTGGGTAATTATGTCATATGCCCCAAGATGCTCTAAATCCTTTTGGAGTTCGGGAATCATAGTTCCTAACATGAGGCAGGAAACCTGCATGGAATCCTCAGTGAATTGAAGCCAATCGTTATAGGCCTCAACATCCTCGGGGTCGGGTTGGTCAGGAATAGGATCGTCAAGGACATAGGCCCTTTTCTCTTGCTTGAGAACAATTCTCAAGTTTCGATACCAGTCCATAAAGTTATTATGGTTAAGACGATCCCTTTCTAAGATGGTTCTCAGTGATAGGGTAGGGACGGTCAGGGTGGTAGCATTATTGTTTGCGGCCATTTCTACAAAATCACAAAGTTTATATTAGTATTTCTGAAAAATTGTATTTTAATTATTAATACCCTTTACACGTCTCATAGACAATTAATAATTAAAATCTAGAATCCAACGTTACATTTAAATGATGGTTAGGTGACCTTTATCCCATTATTTAAATTAACAAGGTAGTCAACATTTGACAATTGCAACCTATTGCAATTTCTAGCTTTATGGGATAGGTTAAACATCTTATGTTTAGTCGGCATGTAAAATCCCATTAACACCATTGTACGCCATGCTTCGGTGACCCTATGCACATAGTTTCCAATTCAAGTCAACCTACTTACACACACGTGTGAGTTTACGCATACAAGCGGTTAGGTGACCTTTATCCCACAAGTATGTTAAGCCCACCTCAAACACACAAGTTCCCTAAAAGTGGTTAGGTGACCTTTATCCCACAAGTAGTTCTCAAGTGATTCGAGTGTTGTGTAAAAGGATGGTGTTTAACTTGTTTCCAAAGGGATTTAAGTTTCCATTAATTCTAGTTATGAAAACTCTATGTACCTTGTATTCGCATGCTTTCAAATACATGGTACCCTATGGTTCCTTTTTTAATAAAACCTCTTTTATTTTGAAATCATTAATCCTTTTAGTAACCTTTTATTAGTCACTTAATGATTAGGAACCAAAAAATTCAGCTTGTTATGATAATTTATTTAGATTGTTAAGTATATCCACATATCAAACAATCAACATAAAATGAATAACCAAACAAGCATATATAAAACAACCACATGTGCATAACCATAGCCACTATGTTGACAACACTTGTTTGCCATCACAAGTGTTGTCATTTGGTCTTTCCTAAGGGTTGAACACAACACAAAAGATCAGATCTTCAAAGACCCCCACTTGAACTTGCATCCAAATGCTTCAAGTCCTTCTCTTTGTGTCTTTTTTTGTGCTTCCATCTTGTGCATCTTCTTTTACAAAATTTATATCCTAATACAAATTTTCTAATAAAAGAAAACACACTTAATCTATCTATTACATTGCCATTGAATGAATAAATAAATTACATCCAAATACAAACACAAAAGAATAATATTACAACCCATTATGAATGAAATCAACCAAAACAAACATCCATTCAAAACCAAATCAACATAAGGTCAAGGCTAGGTTATGCACCAATATGAATCATCATATACAACATTCAAGAACCAAATAAATCCCCATATGACCCTAAATTTTCAGCCAACATAAACCAAGAATTTAGGGTGTTTTGTCCAAACAAACACAATCAACCATTTGATATCTTTCTTTCAAGGTTTAATCACAAGCATGTTAGATATAACCTTGAAAGGTTGGGGATTTATAACATCACCACAAAACAGCCCCTATAAGGTTGTTAAAGCCCCATAAAACCAATTTTACAAGGGCAAATGAAACTAGTCATCCACATATCCGGCTCTAGATGCCAATGTTAGGTTTGTTGGACCATATCAAAGTAGTTTAACCATTTAAACTTGAAAAATGCAGCGGATTAATACCTTAATATTATCATTAGTAATCTGAAAATTAAGGCTAATAACATAACATCAACAAACCCAAGAACATAGGATCATTATATGTGTTTGAACTAGCTATCAACAAGAATTAACAACCAAAACAAAGACATGCAAACACCTTTGTAGAGCTGCTGAAAAACGTGACTAAACAGGAAGAAAATGAGGTTGTTGAACGGCCAAAACACCAAAGAAAGGTGTCCTCAAGCTTCCATACCCACAAGCATCAAGCAAAGACCATTCTTGCTAGGATTTGTACACCCAAAACGACCAAGAAGGCTGCTGGAAACCGATTTTCAGCCTTGATTTTCTTCAAGAAAAGGGAGAGAGTTTGTTCTTCTTGGTCTTTTGCATGTATGAGAGAGAGAGAGATTGAGTGTGTATCTAGTTCTTGGAATATGGTCACTTGAAAACAACAAAAAACCCAAACCCCATTAGGGGCGGCCGAATATTGAAAAGGGTGGGGTTTTCCCCCCAAAACCAATCTCCAATATTTTATAAACTAGTTGTTTTAATAGTTATATAATTAACCTTTTAATTATATAACTCATACACACTTTTATTATTTGATGTTATTTAACTAAATTAAACAACATTACAAATAATATCCATGAACAAAATATCTCTATAAGTTGTTCAATCTCATATGCAACTTATTTAGAAAACCCATTTTTTCTAAATTGGTGTATTTATTTAATTGCATGATCATATCATCAATTAAATATCAATTGGTGTTTGCTAAGCTTGTTATTAGGTATGACCCGACTTGGATCATAACATATTAACCACATCAATGTTATATGTGTCTTGGGCATAAAGAATCCAACAGGTATGATGATCCACCAAAGTTACTCATGTTTTGATTTATTGAATCAAAAATTTGTTAATGTATTTGTTCAAATAAACTTGAACAATTTATGAATGTCAATCAATAACCAAGATCTACTATTCAATTGATTTGAATATTGATCCAAGTTAATCAAGCAATGAAACAGTACTTGCTGTAGGACAATTCACTATTTTAATCAATGCACACAAAAATGATTTGCTTAAAAACAATAGATCTAATCAGCAAAAATTGACAAATCTAGTGAGACAAGCAAACAATTAAACACTGTTAACACTGATAGATCAATCGGTCTAAATCAATGAGCACTTGGCTCTGATACCACCTGTGAATCCAAGGATCGCAATCAGGAATTATCGATGTTAATAGGGAATCAAGTTAATGTTTGCGGAATCAACATTAACCTTGTTTAATTGTTTAATAACTAAATATCAAATATAATGATTAATGATTATGACGAACACAATGAGAAGAACACAATTAATAAGAAAAGAAAAGATTTGATTCAAACGTAGTTCATTAAATTGATTAATGATTACAGATGAATAAAAAATGAACAATAAATGCTACAAACGTGTTGATGTTGATGTGACGGCTGCTAGGGTTTTGCAGGACCGGTTAAGGGCTTAACAATTACAACACAACAACACAAAGAGGAGATTAACTAAACTTGATCAAACAGTAAACTGGATTAACCAAGATATTGATACAAAGAACACAAGTAATGATAAAGAGACATAACAAGAGATTTAGGTTTCAAGGAGGCAGTATATTGCTTTCTCAAGTTCTTTTACAAGTGTTACAAAGCATAAAGAAAGATACTAGAACTTGGAATACTTATACTACAACCTACAGCCGGCTATACTTTGAAAGCCAGCTGGATACAATTGACGAGACACAAACAAAATCAATTGTAGAATCAAAAGGCATATCTGCCTTTTGACCTTGTGACTATGACATGCCATAGCTCACATCCTTATCTATTACAAAAAGGATAAAGTACATAAAGTAGAAAGATACAGACTCAAGACCTCAATGTACAGTTACCAAAAGCATGGACCTTTTCACCAACTCATGTAAGTTGGTGACTTTACAGAGATGCAGCGGAAAGGTGTCCAGCTTTATGGAACAGTACATCAGATAAAGCATGTTACTAAAAGTCATCGAAAGAAATCTGTTTTCATAGGATGAAGCTTCGGAAGACTTTGTCTCTGAGGCTTCGGGAGACTTCATGTTTGGCTACGAAAGATATTGGTCTTGGCTTCGGAAGATTTTACACTTAGAATAATTCTAGTGTATGGTGTAAAACTTCCGAAGCAATTCTTCTTCAGTACTTGGTGCATTTCTTGCAGAGAGACATTGGATGTTTTGGTTTGCATCAGACTCAAAAGAATCCTTACAAACTCCCCCTAAGCTGATGCTACCAAAACATTTAGAAGATCTTCAGATGTTAGTAGTCTTCAGCACAATCATGACCATACCCTTCTTCATTAGATGGTCAGGATCATTCAGACCTTCATAGTATCTTCTCATCTCAAAGAGATCATGCAGAGGTAAGTTTATTATGTCTTGCCATGTATAGATATTCTCAACACCTTGATCTCTGATTACATGCCATCTTTCTGGATTGGTAGAGAAGGTCCAGGATAAGATGGGTGTCTCAGCTACCAGAGGAGCCACTTGCATTGGAGTTGATTGGGCTGCCTCTTCATGCACTTCCTCATGTTGATCTGACTCAGCCTGAGGTGTAGAGGTAGATGATTTAGGCTTCTTCTTCTTAGACTTTGGTTTAGAAGCCATCCTCTTCTTCCTCTTAGATGACGTTAACTGAGAAGACTGGTCTGCAGCACCTTGTTGATCATCCTTGTCTTTCTCAGTTGGGTGTTCCTCCCTCACAGGTTCAGAAGGAGAGGGAGTTTGACCTTGCTTTGGATCAGAAGATTAAGCTTGCTGAGGCTCAGCAGGAGGTCCGGGTTGAGGTGTCTCAGGTTGTTCAAACTTAACCTCCACTTCAGGTGGGACTTGACTTGGAAGAGAGTGTAAGTCAATCAGTTCACCACTCTTAATCTTCTGCTTGATTACCCTTATATGCTCATCCATTGTGGATAGAGACATAGGGCCAAGTCTCCTTCCGGAGAATCCATATAGCTTCAAGAAGCTCATCATCCTTTGTCTATCAGCAGACTTTTTCATACTCTTTTGGATGATAGCTCTTGACTTTGCAGCTTCTTCCCTTAGCTTCTTCTTAGTTGTCTTTCTTTCCTTGACTAACTCGAGCTCTAGCTGTTTTAAGTACTCAAACTCAACAAAGTCATTGGACAAGGGAAGAAGTGCATCTGCCTGATTGAAGCCTGTGGCACTCAGGTAGTTGATCATTTTGATCCTATCTTCTTCTTTGTCTACCTGAGGTTCTTATGGAGCCACATCTTCTTGTACAGGGATTTCTTGAACTGGGGAGAGAGTGGGAGCATGCTTGTAGTCTCTTTTCTGTCTCTTCTCCTCTTTGAATTGGAGAAGTAACCTTGCATCTTCTTTTTCTTTCATCTCTCTTGACACTTCCATGTCAGCCAGTTCATTCAGTTGTTCTAAGGGGAGAGAAATGATTTCATCAATGTCATAGTTCCTGGTCTGCAGATAAGTAATCTTGACTGCCCTCAACTCATCATCTTGAGTATTTGGTCTGAGAGCAGCCCTGATTGCAGCTTGCATAAAGCTTGAAGACCCAGAGAAACTTTCTCCCCTTAGCTTTCTTTTCCTCTCTCTCTTCCTCCTTAATTTCCTCAGGAGTCATAATCATTTTCCCTTTGTCACCCACAGACCTTTGTGACTCAGGGTGGATAGAGGTTTGGCCTTCATTGTTTGGTGTAGCATCCATGCTCTGGCCAGAGAGAGGCTGAGAAACACCTTCACCAGCAGGTGTCTCAGAAGGAGTGTGAATCTCTACAGCAGTTGATGATGATGAGACAGGGGTCTCAGGTTCTGCCACTAGGCCTTTAGTCAAGTTTTCCCCTATGAAACTAATCTTAGGGTCCACCTCAACATCCAGTTGACCGATGACATTTCCTGATTGCCTAAGTCTCCTTCTTAAACTGAACTCTGCAAGGATCCTATCTTGGATTCTTTGAGCCAATCTGTCAGCCTGTCTTGAGTTGCTTGGATTGACAAGTGGCATATTTACTAGATCCAATCTTTCATAGAAGTTCAAGCTTTGAAAGTCAAATACTTCTTGTTGCCCTTGAACTCTGTGAAGAATAAGGGCTCTTCTGTCAGCATCATACCTCCACCTTATGATGTAGTTTGAAGTTCCTTGAGGTGGGGATGACACAGCCCTGGGTATACCTTCCTCAAAGAGACTCCTGATGATAGAGTCTACAGAGTCCATATTAATATGAACTTGAGGAAGTTGCTGAGAATGCACAATTGCAAGTGAGGATGGTGAGTCCTCTATGTCCATTCTATGTGAAGAACTCCCAGGTTCTATGGCTGCAATAACTTTCTCCCCCTTTTTGGTAGCATCACCCACTTACATAGGTGAGCTGGAGGATAATTCAATCACATCCACAGGTTCTTGTGTTCCTGGTTGAGCTCTTCTTAAAGGTCTCCCAGCTAGTTTTTCCTTAAGATATGAAATCTGAAGTTGCTGATCATTGACCCTGTTTTGTAAGGTAGTCACCTGAGATTCAAGGTGACTGACCTTAGAGACTAAATAGGAGCATGTTTTTGACATTTTTTGCACCTTTAGTCTTAAATTCCCCTCTTCTTCATCAGAAGAATCATTGGGGGATGAGATGATTAGACCAAAGTCCTCTATCTCACCACCAGCTTGAGGTTCTTGGCTGCTGGTTTTCCTCTGCTCACTAGCAATCTCAGTTGAGATGTCAGTGGGCTGAGTTGTCATGGTTGAGGTCTTAATGATGTAATCACTTGCAGAAGTGAGAGCCTCTTTATGAATCCAAGGATCGTCAACAGGAATTATCAGTGTCAATCGATGTCAAGTCAACGTTTGCGGCATTAACGTTGATTTGGTTTAATTGTGTTAAACAACTTTAAATATCAATAAAAGATCAAGAACACACGTAACAAAATACAATTAATGATTAATCAGTATTTTATTATAATGTGTTAATGATTACAAAAGTATTGAATGAACGATATCAAAGAATGCTATGATGTTATGGCTGCTAAGGTTTGATTGAAAGACTTTGGAGATTGTTGTATTGCTATTGCTGTTCTCAATCAATCAATCGTCTAACTCAATCATCCTTGAATCGAAACCTAGGATCCATATATATAGACAGAGGTGTTTCAGTTATAGGAAACACCGGATCTCTTGGGATTTGATTTGTTTCAGTTAAGGAATCATCGGATTTCTCGAGATTCGCATAACCGCCTTGTTGACTTGTTGACTTGTTGACTTGTACCACTTGTATAATACAAGTGTTTGGACTCCGCAGGAATATTGTCTTCAGTAGGAATTTGTTCTTCCGTAGATGTTGTGTTCTTCCGAAGGTAACTTGTTCTTCCGAAGGTAACTTGTTCTTCCGATGGTAACTTGTTCTTCCGAAGCTAACTTGTTATTCCGATGGTAACTTGTTCTTCCGAAGGTAACTTGTTCTTCCGAAGGTAACTTGTTCTTCCGAAGGTAACTTGTTGTTCATCCGCAGAAGATCTTTGGATGTAGAATTACTTGTAAGAAATATATCTACGGAAGAACAAAATGTTCATCCGTAGATGTTTCTTACACTTGGTCAATTTCATAAATTGACCAATTATGATGTTTGTTCCTGCAACCATACATAAACCAACACATATATAAATGGGTTAACCTATATATTTAATGCATACACAATAATGAAATACAAAAATTCATTACAGATATTAATTCAAGTACTAAGCCTATACATAATGACTAGATCTACTGATTCTAGACCTAACAATACTCCCCCTTAGGCTTAGATACTTGCAATTAGTTCTTCAAAACTGAAAGATCCTTGACTCTGGCAATAATTTTGTTGTAGAAGTAAGAAACAGCTGTCTTCTGATCATCATACTTGTAATTGATCTTCATCTTGCTGAACTTCTTCAGAGTCTCAAAACTGATTCCCAGAACATCTTCCTCTGTAGTGAGTGTGTCTAACACCTTGTTGTTATTCACCACTTCTAGCTCATCTTGCTCTGAGATTCTGAGTTCTGTTACTTCATCAAAAGTTGTTCCCTTCAGCAGTCCACCATTGAATCTTCTTCTTTTTTATGCTTTGGCATGTAGTTTGTCAATTACTTGAATCACATGGACATGCAGGAACAGATCATTTTGTGCTTTTTCAGCAGTCAGCTTAGGAAAGAATTTGTCATTTAGATTTGAAGTGTATCTGGGATGGAGTAGTTTGATTTCAACAGGATCAAAGATCCTGATCTTATTAGCTTTCTTGTTCTCAGCATTTCTTAGTAGGACTAACTCCTTTGTCTTCTCAACATAACCCCATTCAGTGATTGGGTATGTGAATTGAGTCCCTTCAATGCATTTGAGTGCTGCTTTGTTTCTGTTGTTCTACCCAACCCTCTTCAAGAATTCATCATCTACATGTTCTGAGGCATTGGACTTGTATCTTTTAAGCCCTTTGATTCTCTTCTGATGTTCTATATCTTCTCTTTTAGCTTCTATCAGCACATCATCTTTAAATTTTGTCTTCAACTTTCCCACTAGAGTTGAGAAATCTCTTCCTCTAGGGTGAATTGGATAATTGCTGATGATTAAACTTTGAAGATCTTTTATGTCATTCTCTTGCAGACTCACCACTGAGAGTACATCATGGAAGTATTCAACTCTTCCAGATGTTCTTTTAATAATGGCACAATCCCAGTCTGGATCATATTTCCAGACCATGATCTTGTTTTCTTCCACAGAGCTAGAAGTTGTAAGGTGGTCTATCAGTTGAATCAGAGTGGACTTCTGCTTGGTTATCTCTCTTACTGTAGTCCCAAGTGGCCATACTTTGCCAGGTATTACTTCTCTTGGCTCTCTGATCAATTTCTCCTTTCCTTTGTGCTGATCTTTAGGTTCAACTGTTATAGGTTCAGCAGGAAATTTGCTTTGTTCCTCATAAGATGCATGTGGAGCTTCAGTTCTGAATCTTACTCCAGTATCCAGCTCAACTTTCATTACATGCTCCATCATCCTTCTGAGTTCCCCTACTGATCTTCCTTTAAGCTCATGAGGTTTGTAATTATGGCCTTGTAACCAGCAAGTCATGTTGTATTTGCTCAGCTTGGCTGTGTCACAATGTCCCAACTCTTCTTTGTTTTCTGAATGGATTGAAAGGTGCTGAAGGCTTCATAATCACAATTTGGAATCATAAAGCATGCAAGCTCAAATTCTTTTAATAGATTCTTCATCTCAGTCATGTTTAGTCTCTCAACCATGTCATAAGGGAAACCATGGTTTATAAGTGTCATGAATATGGTTGATTCAGGCCTCTCTTCTAATATGTCTCTTGTAGTCAGAAGATCATCAGCCTTTGAGACTTCTTGTTCTGGTGGAGAGTCTTCTTTGATTAGTTCTTCCCACTCTTCATCACTTTCATCTTCTTGCTGAGAGATAGGCTTCACAGTAGATAAATCTACTGAAGGGGTGTGTTCAGGAGAGGTCAGCTTTTGTTTCTTGGAGGCATTTTCATCAATAGTTATCTTCTTCTCAGCAGTACCAAGATACTTTCTTTTTCTTGAGTACAGGATCATCTCTTTTGATGCCTCAGGAGATTGTTTTATTTGTGCAGTTGAAGCCTTAGCATTAGATTCCAATGTACTGATCTTCAATTTCAGCTGCTCAATCTCTTCTTCTTTTCTCTTAATCACATTTGACTGAGCAGTCATAGTGCTAGATGCTTGTTCAAACTTCATCATAATCTTTTCCTTTTCTATCTTTTCAGATTCTGCTGACTCTTTAAGCTCGGCTTCCTTATCCAGTAAAGCATCAATGACTTCTTTATCACTTTGAGTATCTTCTCTCAGTCTTTTTATTCTTGCTTGTTGTCTCATCAACTCTTCATCTTTTTCTTTGATCATTCCCTTCAGTTCTTGTATTCTTTCCTTTCTTTTGTTTGATTTGAGTACCAGCTTGTTGTACTCAGCAACCAGATAGCTCTTGCTGACAGGGATGTCATTATCACTTAGATCATCTTCATTATAAGCAATAACATCAACATGGTCTACTGCTGCATCTACTTCCTGCTGCTGAGACTCAATCTCATCATCTTTAACTTCCTCTTGATCAACACTTGCTGAGCTGGACCTTTGTTCAGTGGCTTGATCTACATGCTCTTGATGAGTTTGTTGTTGATGATGATCAGTCACTGGAGATACTTGTTCAGTTTCATTTGAATGCACAGGGATTTAGTCTTGGATAATGACAGTTTAACTGTACTTGCTTGTGAGACTAATTCTGTCTCCCCAGTGTAGATACTCTCAGTAGCTGAATTTGTAGGAGTTGGAGGTTGTTGGTAAATTTGCATCTGAAGCTGATTTGGTGATTGGGGTTGAATGGGAGATATTGGTTCAGTATTTTGGCTGGCTGGTGATTGTGGTTGGGGTGTTTGTTGTTGATTTGGTGATTGATGGAGGATAGGTGAAATTGGTTCTGTGTTTTGGCTAACTGGAGATTGTGGTTGGGGTGTTTGTTGTTGTTGTGGTGATGTATCTGGTGAGTGAGTGTCTTGAGCAGAGTTGGTTGCAGAGTTCTCTTGTTCAATTTCCCACACAAGCTCTTGAGGTATGTCTGCATTAGCATCAATCACATGAGCAAACATGTCTATGTCACCTCCTTCATATTTCGATGAGATTTTGTTCAGCACAGATCTGCCAAGGTGTGCTTGAATAAACGCACCACCCTCCACAGATGTTCCAGGCAAGTCCGCATTAATGATAAGTTGAATGAACCTTGGAAACATGTACATCTTATCAGCCTTCTGTACTCTAATGTGATCACACAGACAATTGAAGATGTACTTTGAGTAATTGTATGTTCTTCCCTTAAAGATACCAATAATTCCAGATGATATGTGTCTTGAAAATCTGTCAAGCCCAGATTTTCTGTTTGAGATACACTTCAGATAAGTGTGACACAAAAATCTGTATGGCTTACAGAGTCTTCCCTTCTTGATTTCTCATTTTTCAAAGTCTCCATCATAACCCATTAAGATAAGAACTTTTTCTATGTATTCATTTTCAAATACATCAGGGTGTCCGGCTTCAACATCTCCTAGTTCAAGAACCCTTCTTATTGTTTGTTCATCAATTCTCAGCCTTCGATTCTTAACTTCAGCAATAATGCCTTCACCATCTTCTTCTACGTATGCAGAATTCGAGAAATCAATGATATGAGCTTGATAAATCACCGGCTCTGCTGATAGGGCATAGAATATCCTCGATCTTCTCAGATATCTCATAATTTCTTGACATCCTTCTGACACAGGATCGTCAGGGTTTAAGAAGGCACACACATTGTGTTCTTTTGCGAATCGATGATCCATCTGTTCATAAGAAAAGACTTCGTTAAAATCACATTATTGATATGAGAATACGAACAGTTGTGAGATAAAACAAGAATCGAATGGTTCATTCTTGATGATTACGACATGTTTTACCTTAATAAACGCTGATTAAGAACACAAATATATGTTTGCTTAAGGTTTTGATTTGATAAATTTTGAGTGCTGAGGAAGTGGGAAAAGTTTTGTTGGGTGAGATTTTCTAGGTCTAAAAAAGTGAGCGGAAAAAGTGAATAATGAATTTGACAAGTCAAACCTCATTATTTATACCCTCAGACACATTATTTTTCTCTGTTTTATTAAGTGGGACCCTCAATGTACTCTTCCGTAGAAGTAATTACTCATTAATTAAGTGGGATCCACAATGTACTCTTCCGTAGAACATCTACGGATAAACAACATCTGCTGATGTTGTAAAATTGTAACATTAAATTATTGATCTTTATTCATCCGTAGTTTACCAATCTACGGATAAACATTTAAGATTGATTTCTACACAGTAGCTTCTGCTGATGCATAAGAAAATATTGTTGTATGTATGGCCCAACTCCATTGGTTAGAACCATTTATTCCTTTAGGACCTCGTTGGCTTTGTATACATGACAATTTAGTACAAGAAAATTTAATATTGTGACTTTTTACTGAAAATTTTCATGTATCCAACAGCTAAGATGATGCTCAGATTCCAATTTCTTCAAATTGATAATGATATAGACATTGCCGCTGCTGATTGAGATACTTTTTCATGTATTCTACTCCCCCTAAATTTGTGATTAATGGTGAACTTAAGCATTTATCATAAATTTCTTTAAGAGGAATAACATGAATTTTAACTATATGATAATGATCAGATACACAGAAGATGGGATCATACTATAATGCTAAGCCTCTTCCTGATGAGATATGTTGTTTATTTGATACTTGAACAAGTTCTGATTGCAAGTATATTGTCCACATAAATCCATACAAGAGCTCATGTATCAACTAGGCATGCTGTTTATCATGTTTTCATATTGTCTTTGAAATAACTATTATGGGCTTCACATTCAATTCACAAAGGTTTTGTCCTCCCTTTGCAAGTCAAATCATCACTGTTTCACACTTAAGACTATGTACTTTAAGTTATAATAGCTATCTTGAGATGTATTTGGCATCTCATTGATGCAATGTTATAAAAGCTCAAGATAATATACAGTTGATCACATAGGATTCTTTTGAGAGCTTTAGATATGATCATCATCAGCTCACCAGGTCTTTACTCACGTAAAACAGAGGTGCCTTTAACCCAGGTCTTTCTTCACACAAAACAGAGGGATGATGCGGATCATGATCTTTTCACCTTTTGTAACTGATATTCAGTATGGTGATCATACACCCAGGTCTTTGTTCACACAAAACAGAGGGAGTATGATTTGCAAAGATAGATAGTATAAAGTGTTTTACATAGTGTGTTTAGATGAATGATGTGATCACATTAGGATAAGACTCACTTTGTTTTCTCAAAATGAAGTTTCCCACAAACAATCATTTTAGTATTATGTTTTGCATGCACTCAGGTTTGTTTCCACTCAAGATGAACCTACTCACAAATGAAGAAACTTGCTGAGATTTATTGTTATTTATTTATTCAGGAATAGGCAAAGCTATAGTGTACTATCATTTCCTATTTATATGTCATGCTGAGGCATCATTACACACAGCATTTTGTTTGTTTAAATTTGATTAATCTAAGTTAATCATGCCTAGAGACTCAATCAAAAAATTAAATCTGACTGAATCAAAGGCTTTAGTGAATAAATCAGCAAGCTGATTTGATGTATCCACTTTGACTAACTTAACCAATCCCTTTTCTGAGCAATCTCTCAGAAAATGATATCTTATTGCAATATTTTTACTATGTTGCACAGGATTAGCAGTGATAAACATAGCAGCAGAATTGTCTATATAGATTGAAGTTTGAAGAAAGTTGTAACCATAGTCAAGCAATTGGTTTTGCAACCAAAGAACTTGAGAGCAACCAGCTGAAGCAGCAATGTACTCAGCCTCAGCTGTGGATACAGAAACATTTGTTTGTTTCTTGAACTGCCATGACACTAGCCTTGGTCCAATGAATTGACATCCACCAGTTGTTGATTTTCTGTTGCTATTACATCCACCATAGTCAGTGTCTGAGTATGAGTAGAGTGTAAAGTCTCCATCCTTGGGATACCACAGACCAAGTCCTGGTTTTCCCTTGAGGTATCTGAATATTATTTTTACAGCATTGAGATGTGACTCCTTTGGATCAGATTGGTACCTAGCACATACACACACAGCAAACATAATATCAGGTCTACTGGCAGTTAAGTACATAAGTGAACCTATCATTTTTGATCAATAGATTTTCCAGAGGGATCAGGAGCAATCTTATAAATTGTTGATGCTGGTGTTTTGCATGAGGATACTTCAGCAAGATTGTATTTCTTCAGAATATGATGTATGTATTTTTCTTGATTGATGAATATTCCATCTGCTTTTTGATGAACTTGAAGGCCAAGGAAGAATGTTAATTCACCCATTGAGCTCATCTGAAATTCAGATTTCATCAGCTCTTCAAAATTCACACACAATCTCTTATTAGTTGATCCAAATATAATGTCATCAACATATACTTGAACTACTAAGAGATCTTGATATTCTTGTTTGAGGAAAAGTGTCTGATCAATAGTTCCTCTTTTGTAGCCATGCTTGAGTAAGAAAGATGATAATGTGACATCCGTCACTTTAAGGTTCGTCAATTAATGTGTTTGTCCGTTATCTATTCTTTGATCGATCATTCCTCATTCTTATTTGACTCTTTATGTGGATATCTTGTGTGCATTATTATCGTTGTGTGTGCATTCATTATGACCATATGTTAACCTTAAGAGACTTCTAAAACTTTCATTTTCGAAACCGTCAAATATATCCTTTTATATATATATTAAATGTTTTTAACATAACCATTTCTTAAGTCATAATAACATTAAATGTACTTTTACAATTAATATAAAACATCTAATAAAGTCGTTTTCAACCGAACCAAATTTGGGAAAACTCGGGGGTTAAGTGCAGGGACTAAACTTGTAAATTTTGCAAACTTGGGCTGGGTATAAATACCCCATACCAGCCCTAGAACTTCATTCTCACCATCTTCTTCATCTTCATCCTCTCTACACACACAAAATATTCATTCTAGCACCGAATCCTACCCGAGTGGTCTTGTTTTCGTCGTCTAGACTTCATCTACAGCTTAGACTACTCGTTTCTAGCAGGTAGTTGACTTTGGTTGTCCATTTTCTTGCCTTTTCACGGCTGTCCAAAACTAGGGTTTCGGGTGTTCGGGTTCAACCCGAACACACAAGGTCGTATGGGTGCGTGTGAGGTCTTTTTGCTTGTGTTTCATGTTTGTGTATGTTTATTGAGTGTTTCTGGAAGTCCTTGTGGTGTAAAACCCGTGTTTAGAGCAGCTCGGGGGCTGCTCAGCCCGACCACAGTCGCGATTCTGCAGTTCAGGCGACTGGGTCTACCATGCGATTGAGCCGTGCGACTGAATGGGTCGTGCGACTGAATCATGCGTCTGAGTCAATCGTGCGACTAAGTGGTGCGACTAGGCATGCCGTGCGACTGAGTGTTGGTGTGCGATTGAGTCATGCGTGCGAATGAGTGTATGCGATTGAGTCATGCGTATGAGTGATTGTGTGCGATTGAGTCAGGTGACCGACTAAATGTGTGCGATTGTGCGTAATTCGCACGACTGGAGTCCAATCGCAAGAATGAAGGTCCAATCGTACGAAAGTAGCTAATTCGCACGATTGAAGGTTGATTCGTGCGTATGGAGGTTGAGTCGTGCGATTGGGTGTTGTGTGGTACGACTGAAGGCCAGTCATACGAATGAAGGTTCAATCGTACGAATGAAGCTGATTCGCACGATTGAGGGTTGATTCGTACGAATGGAGGTTGAGTCGTGCGTCTGGTCTTGTTGTGCGACTGAAATTGTTGTGTTTGATTTCCTTTGTGCGTGGTGTGAGTATGACGTGTGATGTTGATGGTAACATTAACACAATAGCCATTGTTCGGCCACAAAGATTAAAGTCAACGCGAAAAAGGGCACAAATACTATTTTAAGCAAATTAAACTAACGTTTTACAACGATCAACCGACTTATAACTATGGACACATATTCAATATTTCTTCAATAACAATGAGACTTTTACTCAAATATCATCATCAATGGCGACAATGTCTTGTACTTGGATCTACATAAGATCTAGTACGTGTGTCTGTTTATGTGTGCTACACGCGACCCAGCCGATACGACCCGAACCGACTAATCATCATTATTACGCGCTTATATCATATAATTAATGCTTACAATAACTGTTAATAGGTGTTTGACTGTTTATCTGCATTCTACATTTGGGATTACATCGATCATACATACTTACCACCTAACAAGTGAGTTTCGTGGCCCCTTTTTACGCTTATACAATATTTCAATCATTTACAACTTGGGGGAAAAGTATGCTTACTCATTTTCAATGTTGTACAACTTACATACATTTTACATACAAGGAATCAACGTGATACTGTGTTGCAAGTACTATTTGATACATGCTTGGGTCTGCTGTGTGGTTCTATCTTTGCAACTATTTAATTCCAGTGTGGGAACCGACGGTTAGGTATTGGTAGTACTACTGGGTTGACACCCCCACCTCGTTCGATGGTATACTAGTTGGTACCATCAGTGGCCAGGAATGTGCCCTTGAGTGAATATATGCCGACAATTTCTTTGTGTACGTCGCTAGGTTTGGTTGCAAAGCTCATGTCATGTGAGTTTACTTGTGTAAATAACTGTATTCACGGTATTCCATTACGCTTACTTATTACAGCATCACTTACATTTTATTACATAAACCTGCGAGCTTACCAACAATTATGTTGACCGTTTTAAGCATATCTTTTCAGGTAATCATGCAAGTCCAGGAATCTAGGTGTGCTGCCTTAGTAGGATGCATTTTTGGGACTTAACATGTTTTGATAAACAGTCTTTTGAACAATGTTGTTATGTGTAAACAATTATCATCTTTTAAAACTTGTTCCCGGGTTGTGAGAATTAACATTTACAATTTCATCTTTATGTGATTATGTGTATCATTATCATGTTATGCTTATGGCTATGTTGTCGTGAACACTGACTAAACACGACACAAGTCCCCTTGTTGTCGGGTGTCGTCATGACACGTTTGTCATCATTTATTATATTGCAATCTCTATCGCTTACCATGTGTTATGACGATCCCGGTCTCGTTACATCCCCGTGTTTCCGCTTTTAGCGGGGGTGTGACAGATAGTGTTTCATACCATTTTCTTGGTGCTTGATGAAGACCATATAAGGCTTTATCTAGTTTGTATACCCTGTGAGGATAATAAGGATCTTCAAATCTGGGGGGTTGTGACACATAAACTTCCTCATCAATTTTCCCATATAAGAATGCACACTTGACATCCATCTGATACACAGTAAACTTGTTATATGATGCATATGCTAAAAACACTCTTATTGCCTCAATTCTTGCAACTGGTGCAAAAACTTCATGATAGTCTATGCCTTCTTCTTGAGTGTATCCTTGTGCAATCAACCTTGCTTTGTTTCGGACAATAATCCCTCTATCATCCAGTTTGTTTTTGTATAGCCATCTAGTTCCAATAGGATGTTGACCTTCAGGCAAATCAACAAGAGACCACACTTTTTGCTTTCTGAACTGTTGAAGCTCTTCTTGCATAGCTTCAATCCAGCTATTGTCTTTTAAAACAGCTGTAATGTTTGGAGGCACCACTTGAGAAAGAAAACAGTTGAAGAGACAAAGGTTGGCTGTACCACTTTGGCTCCTTGTAGTTCTCTTTTCAGGATTTCCAATGATGTTGTCAAGTGGATGAGTCTTATGAATTCTCATTGAGGGAGTTGATTCAACTGGAATAGATGATTCCAGGTTAGTCATTTCCATTGCCTCTGACTGATTCATCTCAAGTTGAGAATTCAAGAAATAATCAAATTGAGAGTCTGTTGATTGGGCTACAGAAGAATCTATAGTTGTATTTTGCTCTTCCGTAGAAACTTCTTCGGAAGCATTTTGCTCTTCCGTAGTACCTTCTCCGGATGCATTTTGATTTTCCGTAGGAACTTTGGAAGCATTTTGCTCTTCCGTAGGAGCTACTCCGGATGCATTTTGGTCTACCATAGGAACTTCGGATGCATTCTGGTCTTCCGTAGAAACTTCTCCGGATACAATATGGTCTTCCGTAGGAACTTCTCCGGATGCAATCTGGTCTTCCGAAGGAACTTCTCCGGATGCATTCTGGTCTTCCGAAGGAACTTCTCCAGATGCATTTTGTTCAATTCCACATGTAATATCTGCTTCTACTGAAGTGTTTTCATCTGAAGATGGATGTATCCTTGGAGGATCAGCAGATAAGGTTACTTCAGTCATAATAGGTGGAACAAATGGATAGCATACTTCATCAGATCCTGCATTGGTCAAATGATCATAGTTAAATGATTTAGATAAAGCATCTATGTCAAATAACCATGATGAACCTTTAACTGACTTAGTAAATACATTTTCATCAAAAGATACATTAGGAGTCTCTTCCACAATGTTATGTTGTGGAATATACACTCTATATGATTTTGATGTTGAAGAGTATCCAACAAAGAAATCATCATATGCTTTTTCTGAAAATTTTCCTAATGACTCTTTTATGTTCAAAACAGTTACTTGACATCCAAAAACTCTTAGATATCCTATGTACGGTTTTCTTTTAAATAGGAGCTCATAAGGAGTTTTGTTATGTTCTTTGACAATTAATGTTCTGTTTTGAACATTGCATGCAGTATTCACAGCCTCAGCCCAAAAGGTGATAGGTAGTTGTGAATCAGCTAGCATTGTTCTTGCTGCTTCAATGAGAGTTCTGTTTCTTCTTTCAGCAACTCCATTTTGTTGTGGAGTCCTTGGTGCACTGAATTGTCTTGCAATACCTTTGCTCCTGCAAAAGGAATCCTGTTCAAAATTGACAAATTCAGTACCATTATCACTCCTAAAAATTTTAACTTTTGTATCAAGTTGATTCTCAATCTTGATTACAAAGTCCATTAATGTTTCTGATGTTTCACTCTTTTGTTTTAAGAAAAAGACCCATGTAAATCTTGTGAAATCATCAACTATCACCAAACAATATTGCCTTTTTCCAATGCTCATTACATTGGTGGGACCAAAAAGATCCATGTGAAGCAATTTGAGTGGTGTAGTATTAGTATTGATGGTTTTGGATTTATGTGACACTCTGTGTTGTTTTCTTTTGTAACAAGAAGAACAATGAGTTGAGCAATGAAACTCTTTATTTGGCAATCCAATGACCAGGTCATTTTTCACCAATTTATTCATGTTCTTCATGTTAGAATGGACAAGCCTTCTATGCCATAATTGAGACAAATCTTCTGAGAGTTTAGATATAAGGCAAGTTTCATGTTTTGTGAGAGAAGTGTTGTTCATATCCAAAACATAAGTGTTTCCTTTTCTTGCTGCTTTGAGGAGAATCCAATCTTCTGGGACAATAAATCCTGGCTTAAGAATGTAACAGTTAGTGTCATCAAACAATGTAGTGTAATTTTGATCACAAATTTGAGATACACTAAGTAAATTATACTGTAAATTTTTACAGAAATTTACTTTATCAAATTTAAGTACACCATTGGTTATCATTCCTTCACCAACAATTTTACCTCCCATTTTATCCCCACCAAATGCCACATAAGAAGCATTTTTATGTTTGAAATCATGGAGAAGAGAACAGTTTCCTGTCATATGCCTGGAACAACCACTGTCAACATACCACTTGTTGTCAGCTCTCTAATATTGTTCCTGCAATCAGAAAAGAAAATCAATTAGAAGTGACAACCCAAGTCTTAGTGATCTTGGGTTTGTCAACAGGATCTAAAACAGTTACTCTTTCATGAACAGTTTTTGAAGTTTCAGTTTCAGATTTGATTGATTCATACTGATTTGATTTATATGAGGATGATTCTGCTGAATGGGATGTTGATAAAGTAGATTCATGATTCATATTTTCTGCTTTACTCAGAGCAACTTCATTTGTTTGAGTCTTTTGTTTTGATAATGAACCTTTAAATGTCTCACTATCTTTTGTTTTTGAAAGAGGTATATGAATGCCTTTTTCAAATTTATCAAAGAATGAATCATCATCCTTTGATTCCTTGTCTGACAAATCTACTCTTTTATGGGGTGTTTTTGACTGCTGGAAAGATGGTCTTTTCCTCAGTATATGAACACTTGATTTTGTTTTGTTCTTTGATTTTGACTTTGATTTTTGTTCATACTTTTTCAGTTTTGAACCCTTTGCAGAATCCGTAGACTGAGAATCTGATTCAGATTTGTCTGATTCTTTCTTCTTTGAGCCTTTTTTCTTGTTCTTTTTGTTGAAATAACATTCCTGTGTGGAATGATTATTTTTGTTGTAGATAGAACAATGTTTGTTGAAGTAGCAATCAGCAGTCATATGATTATTCATATTGCAAATAGAGCAGTAGCTGCTGAAGTAACAGTCTTCAGTATTGTGATTTTTCATGTCACACCATTTGCAATACTTCTCTTCTGATTCTTTCTCAGAATCATTCCTTTTGTTTGCTGATTTTTGTTGTAGTTCTTTTTTCTTCAGCTTTGGATGTGCTTCTCCTTTTTCAACTTTGTGCACATTTTGATTGTTTGTTGCTGAATTCCTCTTCCGTAGATCAGCAGCTGATGTTTTCTTGTTCAGTTGATGATCTGCTGATGCCTTTTTCTTTCCTTTTTCTTTGAATTTTCCTTTTTCTTCAGTGATGACAGATTCATCAGTCAATTTCTTGGAGGAGTCTTGCATACTTAGTTCTTGGAGACCTTCATTCAATTGAGCTATCCTCTTGCAGATGGTCTTCAGCATGTTTCTTTGTTTAGGAGGATATGGCAACTTTGTTTCTTCAAGCACTTTTAGGATATGAGTGTTCAGTTGAACATTCTTACCAGTGCTTGTTCGATCAACATCATGTTCATCAGAATCATCCAAGTCATCACACTTATCATAATCAAATTCTGAATCATTTTGATCTAATGATTCTGATTCAGAAGATTAAGTTTCACTCACCTCAGCTTTATCATTAATTTAAGTTTGAGTTGAATCTTTTTCAAACTTAGTGCCAGGCACAAAATGATTTGACAGAGTGTTTGTCATTGTTGTAGGTAAGGATGTGTAATTATCATTTATAGGTGGTGCAACCGCATTATAACCTAACCCAGACCTTTTCTTTGATTGAATATGAGAATTTAGTAATTTCTCATATTGTTGAGATGATAATTGAAACTTCTGAAGTTTCACTTTAGTTGATGCATGATCAGCCATGGATTTTGTTAAGGAAGTGGTCAGATGCTCAACTTGGGCTTTTAGGCTATAATTTTCAGAAATAAATTTTTCTAAATCCTTTTGCAAAGAATTAATTTTTATTTGATACAATTTATGTTCTCTAAGATGGGATTCATTCAAAAAAATTGTTTCTTTTACTTTGTCAGCCAACTATTGAGCATGGACTCTATATCGTTCAACTTCCTCAACACAAGTTGATGAACACAATCTTTCTTTTACCTTTTTTGCCATTGGTGGAACTGTTTGATCCATATGAGCCATCAATGCTTGATTCTCTTCTAAAACTTCCTTTTCATACATACTCCAGTCACACGTTCCATCTTGAAGTATGATCAGCCCTGACTCCTTTGAGTTGCTAGGTCCAGCTGATTCTTTGGTGGTTGGTGGGGAAGCATTGATCTGTTGAGATTGTTTGTGCAGAGGTCTTTGAGAAGTTAATTGTTGATGAGCTTGAATCTGATGTTGTTGATGCTGCTGGTGTTGTCTCATCTCTGGATCTGACTGTTGATTGCAATGTCATCTTACTTTTGATTTGTCAACGCCAATCTTTGATGTTTTGCTTGCTGAAGCCAAGTTCTTATTTCTCTTGAGATATTGCTTAGCTCTATAAGCAATCATGGCCATCTGCCATTGTAGATCCATTTCTTCCACTACATCAGGAGGCAGTTCTTCTAAGTCTTGTTGGCAAATATTGGCTGATGTTAGAGAGCTTCCCAGATATGCTTGAAAACTAGAACTAAAGGCTGCAAAGGCTGCTCTTTGTTCTTCAGAGTCCAATATCACCGTTATTGGTTCTGACTGATTTGCTGAAAATGAAGACTTAGCTGTTGCTGTAGTTGTATCTTGTCTATCAGTAGTTCTTCCTTTATTCTTTTGCTGCTTGTCTTGAGATGATTTCTTTGAGGGTTTTGAAGCATAGAAGCTAACTTCATCCTCATCATCACTCCTAGCACAAGAGTTATCACTTTCATTGTTTAAAATAAATGCACTTCCAACATTATTTGTTTCTTTGAAGTGATAGGGTGAGACATGAGTTCTCACACTCTTGTTTCTTGATTTTTCGTCCATTTCAAGAGCTTCCACTTTTGCAACCAGAGTATCTAAACCAGTTGCTTTCAGATCTATAGTGTTCTTGAACATGGACACAGTATGCTTCCAACTTTCTGGCAAAGTGTGGAGCATTTTCTTGTTTAATTCCTCACTTGTATACTTCAACTCCAGAATATTCATCTCAGTGACTAACTGCATGAATCTATGGAGTTGCTGAGGAATTGATTCACCCTCAACATGATGAAATGTTTCATATTATGATCTGAGGGTGTCTCTCCTTATACTTCTTATCTCATCACTCCCTTCGCAGAGAGTGTGAAGTATCTTCCACAAGGAGTGTGCTGTTTTATAGTTCTCACACCTGATTAATATCTCTTCAGGTAAAGCCATACTAAGCAAATTGTATGCTTTTATATCAAGTTTTACCTTTTTTGACATCATCAGGTGATAGATCTTTGGTACTGATTGGTTGATTTTTGTCATTATAATCCGGCCCAAGAGTGGGTGGAATATAAGGACCTTCAGTGATGGATATCCACAAGTCAGAATCAGTATAGTTTACATGATTCCTGAACTTGATTTTCCAAGACTTGAAGTCTGCTTTTGTTTCCAACTTCAGAGGTTGGTAAGATGAACCACTGAAGTTGCTCATGATGTTAACAAGATCTGTTATTCAATTGATTTGAATATAGAAACAAGTTAATTAAAAATGATTGCAGTTAAACGAAATTAAACACAATTAAAACACAACTAACACTAATAGATCAATTGATCTAAATCAATGAGCACTTGGCTCTGATACAGCCTGTGAATCCACGGATCATCAACAGGAATTATCAGTGTCAATCGATGTCAAGTCAACGTTTGCGGAATTAACGTTGATTTGGTTTAATGGTGTTAAACAACTTTAAATATCAATAAAATATCAAGAACACATGTAACAAAACACAATTAATGATTAATCAGTATTTTATTATAATGTCTTAATGATTACAAAAGTATTGAATGAACGATATCAAAGAATGCTATGATGTTATGGCTGCTAAGGTTTGATTGAAAGACTTTGGAGATTGTTGTATTGCTATTGCTGTTCTCAATCAATCAATCGTCTAACTCAATCGTCCTTGAATCGAAACCTAGGATCCATATATATATACAGAGGTGTTTCAGTTACAGGAAACACTGGATCTCTTGGGATTTGATTTGTTTCAGTTAAGGAATCATCGGATTTCTCGGGATTCGCATAACCGCCTTGTTGACTTGTTGACTGTTGACTTGTAGACTTGTACCACTTGTATAATACAAGTGTTTGGACTCCGCAGGAATATTGTCTTCAGTAGGAATTCGTTCTTCCGTAGATGTTGTGTTCTTCCGAAGGTAACTTGTTCTTCCGAAGGTAACTTGTTCTTCCGATGGTAACTTGTTCTTCCGAAGGTAACTTGTTATTCCGATGGTAACTTGTTCTTCCGAAGGTAACTTGTTCTTCCGAAGGTAACTTGTTCTTCCGAAGGTAACTTGTTGTTCATCCGCAGAAGATCTTTGGATGTAGAATTACTTGTAAGAAATATATCTACGGAAGAACAAAATGTTCATCCGTAGATGTTTCTTACACTTGGTCAATTTCATAAATTGACCAATTATAATGTTTGTTCCTACAACCATACATAAACCAACACATATATAAATAGGTTAACCTATATATTTAATGCATACACAATAATGAAATACAAAATTTTACTACAGATATTAATTCAAGTACTAAGCCTATACATAATGACTAGATCTACTGATTCTAGACCTAACTATGCTCCCCCTTAGGCTTAGATACTTGCAATCAGTTCTTCAAAATTGAAAGATCCTTGACTCTGGCAATAATTTTGTTGTAGAAGTAAGAAACAGCTGTCTTTTGATCATCATACTTGTAATTGATCTTCGTCTTGCTAAACTTCTTCAGAGTCTCAAAACTGATTACCAGAACATCTTCCTATGTAGTGAGTGTGTCTAACACCTTGTTGTTATTCACCACTTCTAGCTCATCTTTCTCTGAGATTCTGAGTTCTATTACTTCATCAAAAGTTGTTCCCTTCAGCAGTCCAGCATTGAATCTTCTTCTTTTGTATGCTTTGGCATGTAGTTTGTCAATTACTTGAATCACATGGACATGCAGGAACAGATCATTTTGTGCTTTTTCATCAGTCGGCTTAGGAAAGAATTTGTCATTTAGATATGAAGTGTAGCTGGGATGGAGTAGTTTGATTTCAACAGGATCAAAGATCCTGATCTTGTCAGCTTTCTTGTTCTCAGCATTTCTTAGTAGGACTAACTCCTTTGTCTTCTCAACATAACCCCATTCAATGATTGGGTATGTGAATTGAGTCCCTTCAATGCATTTGAGTGCTGCTTTGTTTCTGTTGTTGTACCCAACCCTCTTCAAGAATTCATCATCTACATGTTCTGAGGCACTGGACTTGTATCTTTTGAGCCCTTTGATTCTCTTCTGATGTTCTATATCTTCTCTTTTAGCTTCTATCAGCACATCATCTTTAGATTTTGTCTTCAACTTTCCCACTAGAGTTGAGAAATCTCTTCCTCTAGGATGAATTGGATAATTGCTGATGATTAAACTTTGAAGATCTTTGATGTCATTCTCTTGCAGACTCACCACTGAGAGTACATCATGGAAGTATTCAACTGATTTCTTTGAGGGTGTTGAAGCATAGAAGCTAACTTCCTCCTCATCATCACTCCTAGCACAAGAGTTATCACTTTCATTGTTTGAAATAAATGTACTTCCAACATTATTTGTTTCTTTGAAGTGATAAGGTGAGACATGAGTTCTCACACTCTTGTTTCTTGATTTTTCGTCCATTTCAAGATCTTCCACTTTTGCAACCAGAGTATCTAAACCAGTTGCTTTTAGATCTATAGTGTTCTTGAACATGGACACAGTATGCTTCCAACTTTCTGGCAAAGTGTGGAGCATTTTCTTGTTTAATTCCTCACTTGTATACTTCAACTCCAGAATATTCATCTCAGTGACTAACTGCATGAATCTATGGAGTTGCTGAGGAATTGATTCACCCTCAACATGATGAAATGTTTCATATTGTGATCTGAGGGTGTCTCTCCTTATACTTATTATCTCATCACTCCCTTCGTAGAGAGTGTGAAGTTTCTTCCACAAGGAGTGTGCTGTTTTATAGTTCTCACACCTGATTAATATCTCTTCAGGTAAAGCCATACTAAGCAAATTGTATGCTTTTATATCAACTTTTACCTTTTTTGACATCATCAGGTGATAGATCTTTGGTACTGATTGGTTGATTTTTGTCATTATAATCCGGCCCAAGAGTGGGTGGAATATAAGGACCTTCAGTGATGGATATCCACATGTCAGAATCAGTATAGTTTACATGATTCCTGAACTTGATTTTCCAAGACTTGAAGTCTGCTTTTGTTTCCAACTTCAGAGGTTGGTAAGATGAACCACTGAAGTTGCTCATGATATTAACAAGATCTGCTATTCAATTGATTTGAATATAGAAACAAGTTAATTAAAAACGATTGCAGTTAAACGAAATTAAACACAATTAAAACACGACTAACACTGATAGATCAATTGATCTAAATCAATGAGCACTTGGCTCTGATACCACCTGTGAATCCAAGGATCGTCAACAGAAATTATCAGTGTCAATCGATGTCAAGTCAACGTTTGTGGAATTAACGTTGATTTGGTTAAATTCTGTTAAACAACTTTAAATATCAATAAAAGATCAAGAACACACATAACAAAACAAAACTAATGATTAATCAGTATTTTATTATAATGTGTTAATGATTACAAAAGTATTGAATGAACGATATCAAAGAATGCTATGATGTTATGGCTACTAAGGTTTGATTGAAAGACTTTGGAGATTGTTGTATTGCTATTGCTGTTCTCAATCAATCAATCGTCCAACTCAATCGTCCTTGAATCGAAACCTAGGATCCATATATATAGACAGAGGTGTTTCAGTTATAGGAAGCACCGGATCTCTTGGGATTTGATTTGTTTCAGTTAAGGAATCATCGGATTTCTCAGGATTCGCATAACCGCCTTGTTGACTTGTTGACTTGTTGACTTGTACCACTTGTATAATACAAGTGTTTGGACTCCTCAGGAATATTGTCTTCAGTAGGAATTTGTTCTTCCGTAGATGTTGTGTTCTTCCGAAGGTAACTTGTTCTTCCGAAGGTAACTTGTTCTTCCGATGGTAACTTGTTCTTCCGAAGGTAACTTGTTATTCCGATGGTAACTTGTTCTTCCGAAGGTAACTTGTTCTTCCGAATGTAACTTGTTCTTCCAAAGGTAACTTGTTGTTCATCCGCAGAAGATCTTTGGATGTAGAATTACTTGTAAGAAATATATCTACGGAAGAACAAAATGTTCATCTGTAGATGTTTCTTACACTTGGTCAATTTCATAAATTGACCAATTATAATGTTTGTTCCTGCAACCATACATAAACCAACACATATATAAATGGGTTAACCTATATATTTAATGCATACACAATAATGAAATACAAAAATTCATTACAGATATTAATTCAAGTACTAAGCCTATACATAATGACTAGATCTACTGATTCTAGACCTAACAATACTCCCCCTTAGGCTTAGATACTTGCAATCAGTTCTTCAAAACTGAAAGATCCTTGACTCTGGCAATAATTTTGTTGTAGAAGTAAGAAACAGCTGTCTTTTGATCATCATACTTGTAATTGATCTTCATCTTGCTGAACTTCTTCAGAGTCTCAAAACTGATTCCCAGAACATCTTCCTCTGTAGTGAGTGTGTCTAACACCTTGTTGTTATTCACCACTTCTAGCTCATCTTGCTCTGAGATTCTGAGTTCTGTTACTTCATCAAAAGTTGTTCCCTTCACCAGTCCAGCATTGAATCTTCTTCTTTTGTATGCTTTGGCATGTAGTTTGTCAATTACTTGAATCACATGGACATGCAGGAACAGATCATTTTGTGCTTTTTCATCAGTCAGTTTAGGAAAGAATTTGTCAGTTAGATATGAAGTGTAGCTGGGATGGAGTAGTTTGATTTCAACAGGATCAAAGATCCTGATCTTGTCAGCTTTCTTGTTCTCAGCATTTCTTAGTAGGACTAACTCCTTTGTCTTCTCAACATAACCCTATTCAGTGATTGGGTATGTGAATTGAGTCCCTTCAATGCATTTGAGTGTTGCTTTGTTTCTGTTGTTGTACCCAACCCTCTTCAAGAATTCATCATCTACATGTTCTGAGGCATTGGACTTGTATCTTTTGAGCCCTTTGATTCTCTTCTGATGTTCAATATCTTCTCTTTTAGCTTCTATCAGCACATCATCTTTAAATTTTGTCTTCAACTTTCCCACTAGAGTTGAGAAATCTCTTCCTCTAGGGCGAATTGGATAATTGCTGATGATTAAACTTTGAAGATCTTTGATGTCATTCTCTTGCAGACTCACCACTGAGAGTACATCATGGAAGTATTCAACTGATTTCTTTGAGGGTTTTGAAGCATAGAAGCTAACTTCCTCCTCATCATCACTCCTAGCACAAGAGTTATCACTTTCATTGTTTGAAATAAATGTACTTCCAACATTATTTGTTTCTTTGAAGTGATAGGGTGAGACATGAGTTCTCACACTCTTGTTTCTTGATTTTTCGTCCATTTCAAGATCTTCCACTTTCGCAACCAGAGTATCTAAACCAGTTGCTTTCAGATCTATAGTGTTCTTGAACATGGACACAGTATGCTTCCAACTTTCTGTCAAAGTGTGGAGCATTTTCTTGTTTAATTCCTCACTTGTATACTTCATTTCCAGAATATTCATCTCAGTGACAAACTGCATGAATCTATGGAGTTTCTGAGGAATTGATTCACCCTCAACATGATGAAATGTTTCATATTGTGATCTGAGGGTGTCTCTCCTTATACTTATTATCTCATCACTCCCTTCGCAGAGAGTGTGAAGTATCTTCCACAAGGAGTGTGTTGTTTTATAGTTCTCACACCTGATTAATATCTCTTCAGGTAAAGCCATACTAAGCAAACTATATGCTTTTATATCAACTTTTACCTTTTTTGACATCATCAGGTGATAGATCTTTGGTACTGATTGGTTGATTTTTGTCATTATAATCCGGCACAAGAGTGGGTGGAATATAAGGACCTTCAGTGATGGATATCCACATGTCAGAATCAGTATAGTTTACATGATTCCTGAACTTGATTTTCCAAGACTTGAAGTCTGCTTTTGTTTCCAACTTCGGAGGTTGGTAAGATGAACCACTGAAGTTGCTCATGATGTTAACAAGATCTTCTATTCAATTGATTTGAATATAGAACAAGTTAATTAAAAACGATTGCAGTTAAACAAAATTAAACACAATTAAAACACAACTAACACTGGTAGATCAATTGATCTAAATCAATGAGCACTTGGCTCTGATACCACCTGTGAATCCAAGGATCGTCAACAGGAATTATCAGTGTCAATCGATGTCAAGTCAACGTTTGCGGAATTAACGTTGATTTGGTTTAATTGTGTTAAACAACTTTAAATATCAATAAAAGATCAAGAACACACGTAACAAAACACAATTAATGATTAATCAGTATTTTATGATAATGTGTTAATGATTACAAAAGTATTGAATGAACGATATCAAAGAATGCTATGATGTTATGGCTGCTAAGGTTTGATTGAAAGACTTTGGAGATTGTTGTATTGCTATTGCCGTTCTCAATCAATCAATCGTCTTACTCAATCGTCCTTGAATCGAAACCTAGGATCCATATATATAGACAGAGGTGTTTCAGTTATAGGAAACACCGGATCTCTTGGGATTTGATTTGTTTCAGTTAAGGAATCATCGGATTTCTCAGGATTCGCATAACCGCCTTGTTGACTTGTTGGCTTGTTGACTTGAACCACTTGTATAATACAAGTGTTTGGACTCCGCAGGAATATTGTATTCAGTAGGAATATGTTCTTCCGTAGATGTTGTGTTCTTCCGAAGGTAACTTGTTCTTCCGAAGGTAACTTGTTCTTCCGATGGTAACTTGTTCTTCCGAAGGTAACTTGTTATTCCGATGGTAACTTGTTCTTCCGAAGGTAACTTGTTCTTCCGAAGGTAACTTGTTCTTCCGAAGGTAACTTGTTGTTCATCCGCAGAAGATCTTTGGATGTAGAATTACTTGTAAGAAATATATATACGGAAGAACAAAATGTTCATCCGTAGATGTTTCTTACACTTGGTCAATTTCATAAATTGACCAATTATAATGTTTGTTCCTGCAACCATACATAAACCAACACATATATAAATGGGTTAACCTATATATTTAATGCATACACAATAATGAAATACAAAAATTCATTACAGATATTAATTCAAGTACTAAGCCTATACATAATGACTAGATCTACTGATTCTAGACCTAACACTCTTCCATATGGACATCCTGAACATGTTCAGAAGTGTCCACCTCAGTAACAGGTGACTGATGTAGGCTAGACTGAGGAGACTCAGAGGTACTCATCTCTCTTTGAGTAGGGGAGGAGAAGAGAGACTCATGGTACTCACTGAATCCTAAGTCTTCATCAGTATAGAAGGATAGGTTGGGAATGGGTTGATTTAGATCTAAAGGCTGGATATGGTAACTGTCCCCTGAGGGTTGTTCACTAGAGTGTTGAGACTCAGAGTGAAGGCTTAAGGCTGTTGGGCTTGTGAGCTCATCAGGGTGAGCATGAGGAACCTCAGGCCTGATAGTTGAAGAGATGGGAGTGGTTTGCTCCTCAGGGAAAGTGGGAGCTCTAGTGTCCACTTCCTCCTGTAAAGGTGAGTATATGGGGACCTGCACAGACTCAATAGCTTGAGCAGGGGTCCGTTTGGATTTTCTTTGGTAGGTGAGGGTTATTTGAGGCCTTTTTAGTGGTAAGGAAGTAGAAGGTGTGGGTTCAACACTAGCTTGTGTTGCTAGGTTGTCACCTTGAGCAATGAGCTCTAACATTTTGGGGACAAGGGCTGTTTCTACCCCTGAGAAGCCTACAGTTGGCTTCTTCATGATTTTAAAGATGTCAGGCTTCATCTGTCCCAATTTAAGAATATTACTTGTTTCCCTCAACTGTGAGCCCAGTTCACAGTAAAGAATGTGTTAAACATATCTAGGAAACATGTAATACTCTAAGGAGTCCAAGTTTGCAAGTAAATTGGTATAAACAAATTTAGAGTACCTGAACTTGACCCCTTGAACCATTCCATGCACTATGAAGGAGAGATCCTCAGGAATCTGGTCCCACCCTCCATGCTTGTTTGACAAGCTGTGGATAACCACGTGGAGCAGGTATTTCCACTAGGATGAGACCTTCCCTTTCCTGAAGGTCTTTACAGAGAAATCTCCCTCATAGCCCATCTGCTCAAAGGAATGATTGACAGCTTCCTTTGGGAAGGACAACTCACCTTCTTCATCATCCAGCTGCAAATGATAGTTGATGATGGCCGGAGTGATGAAGATTGTGCCTTCTCCCCATCCATAATGACCTCTTGGCAGGTCTTCCAGAATTCAAGCAAATGATCCTCATACAGAGTAGGATCAATGGTTAGGGAGGTGAAATAGTTGGATAGAGTTAAGAATTGGCAAATCTCTGAGAAACTTTCATCTTTCTCGGAGCTTAACAAAGCAACCTGGTTGTGTTGCCTGTGAAGTTGCATGGAGAAATCTGGGTTGTTTCTGCGGTTAAGGTTGGCCATTTTAGAAGCTTAAGGTTGAAGAAAGGTAAAGGCGGTTTTGGGAATTAGGTTTGAGAAATAGTGGAATTGAGGAAGATAGTGAGGAAGAGGGGGAACCATTGGGTATTTATGTGAAAAGGGATTTGAACCAAAGTTAATGAAAGAGGATAAACTTTGAAATCCGAAAGTCGGTCCCACCTCTGAAAAAGTAGTTTACTTTTTCTCAAAAAGTTGTTTTCTTGGAATTCGAAAAGCTTCCGAAGGTAAATTATCTTCGGAAGTTTTAATGAAAAAGCTTCCGAAGCTAAAATGACTTCGGAAGATTTTCCTGAGATTCTTGAAAATTTTGCTTCGGAAGAGAAATAAACACTTGAATGCTTTGTATATGAAATAACAAAGCTTCCGAGAGTTAATTTTGCTTTTGAAGGAAAAAGTCCTTAAAAACAAATAAGTGTCTGAGATAAGAATTTAAGCTTCGGAAGATAGATTTAGACTTCTTCCGAAGGTAAAATTTCTTAGACAGTTATTTATTTTGAAGACATGATTTTCTTCCGAAGATAAAATTATATCTTCCGAAGGATCAGAAAATTTTCAAGAATCTAAGGAAAGTCTTCAAAAGGATTTTATATCCAAAGAAAACATGAGCTTATGAAAGTGATGAACTAGACAACTTAGGACACACATATTTTAAGAAATAATTAGAATTAGTTTTAAGAAAAGATCTACTCAAAGTTAATCATCCCAATAGCTGATTAGATATTTAAATCTCTGTTCATTAAAAGCTTTTGTAAACAGATCAGCATATTGTTCATTTGTATGAACTTTGACTAGTTTAATTAATCCCTTTTCATAGTTATCTCTAATTAAATGATACCTGATATTGATGTCTTTGGTCCTTGAGTGCTGCACAGGGTTCTCAGTGATAGAGATAGCACTATTGTTGTCTATGTGGATAGGAGTCTCCTTGAAGTTAAATCCATAGTCCAGCATCTGATTTTGAATCCAAAGCACTTGAGCACAGCAGCTTGCAGCAGCAATGTATTCAGCCTCAGCAGTTGATGTAGACACACAGGATTGTTTCTTGCATTGCCATGAGACAACCCTTCCACCAAAGAATTGACACCCCCCCAGATGTAGACTTTGCAGTCATGTTGCAACCACCATAATCACTATCTGTATAAGCATACAGATTGAAGTCAGGATTCTTTGGATACCATAAACCAAGTGTTGAAGCACCTTTGAGGTATCTTAGAATCCTTTTGATAGTGATTAGGTGAGACATCTTAGGGTTGGCTTGATATCTTGCACAAATACATGTACCAAACATGATATCAGGCCTGCTAGCTGTAAGATACATAAGAGACCCAATCATAGCCCTGTATAAATATTCCTCTACACACTCCCCCTCAAGATCAGGTCCAAGGGAGTGGTTTCTGGCTATGGGTGTCTTAGCAATCTTACAATCAGTCATGTTTAACCTCTTGAGTATGTCCTGAACATACTTTGACTGACTTATGAAGATGCCATCTTCAACTTGCTTCACTTGAATTCCCAGAAAGAAATTGAGTTTTCCCATTGCACTCATTTCAAATTTGTCTTTCATCAGCTTTTCAAAGTCTTTGCAGAGCTTTGGATTAGTTGAACCAAAGATGATGTCATCTACATATACTTGAACTAGCAATAAGTCATTTCCCTGTCCTTTGATGAAGAGAGTTCCATCTATAGTACCTCTCCTATATCCATGTTTACAAAGATACTCAGACAATGTCTCATACCACTTCCTGGGTGCCTGATGCAGCCCATAAAGAGCTTTATCAAGCTTGCAGAAATAATCAGGATGATCAGGGTCTACAAAACCAGGTGGTTGTTTGACATAAACCTCTTCATCAATCACTCCATATAGAAAAGCACACTTTACATCAAGTTGAAAGACCTTGAAGTTCTTGGATGCAGCAAATGCCAGGAATATCCTAACAGCTTCTAATCTTGCTACAGGAGCAAAGACATCAGTGTAGTCAATCCCTTCTTCTTGTGTGTATCCTTGAACAACTAGTCTTGCCTTGTTCTTGATGATGATTCCTCTATCATCCTTCTTATTCCTAAAAACCCATTTGGTTCCAATGGTAGTCTTCCCATGAGGAAGAGGACAAAGGTTCCAAACTTTCTGTCTTTTGAATTGAAGTAACTCTTGTTGCATAGCTTCAACCCAACTTCCATCCTTTAGAGCTTCATCAACTTTCTTTGGCTCTATCTGGGATAAGAAACAAGAGTGAAGACAAGCATTTGCTTCATGGGTTTGACCTCTTGTTCTTACCCTTATGACAACATCTCCAATGATGTTTGTGGTGGGGTGAGACTTGTGGATCCTTAGCTGAGGGATCACAGCAAGTTGCTCAGAAAGATCCAAATTTAAGAAATTTAGATCTGGCATAGATGATTCACCCTCCACATCACCACACTTATCAAGATTAACTTGATCCAATGAGTGTGTCACATCATTGATGTTGTCATCTATGGTGTGGTTATTAGCATCAAGGAATTCGTGATCACTTTCACCATCACCATTGTTGTCTTCTACAGTTGAGGTATCTTTATCTGGTTGTGGAGCCTCTGAGCTGGAATTTGAAGGCAGATGTATCAGCTGAATTTGTCATTGTAGTGTTGATAGAAACCTCATTTGCTGAAGTAGTTCCAACTGGAGCTGAAGATGTATGAGTTGAGGGTCTTCCTAGCTCAAATCTTGGATCAGGATCACCTGTATTTAAATTTTCTGCAGGTCCTGAAACATTCTCACAAGATTTGTTAAAACAATTGGTAACTAAATCAAGATCAAATAGCCAATCAGGACCAGAACCAGCCACACAGGGTGTGTGTTCATTGAAAGTCACATTGGCTGACTCCTCAATAATTCTAGTTCTGAGATTGTATACTCTATAAGCCTTGGCTTGGGAAGAGTATCCAATGAAGTGTCCATCATCTGATTTCTCAGCAAACTTGGCAATATGATCCTTGGTATTCAAGATGGTACAGGGACATCCAAATGACCTGAGAAAACCAATGAAAGGTTTTCTCTTGTGCCAAAGTTCATAAGGAGTCTTACCATGTGTCTTAACTGCTAAAACTCTGTTTTGCACATAGCAAGCAGTATTTACTGCCTCTGCCCAGAAGGTGATGGGCAGTTTAGAGTCAGACAACATAGTTCTTGCAGCTTCAATTACTGTCCCGTTTCTTCTTTCAGCAACTCCATTTTGCTGAGGGGTCCTGGGAGCACTATATTGTCTTGTAATACCTTTTTCATCACAAAATGTATCAAGGATTTGATTCTTGAACTCAGTCCCTTGATCACATCTTATGGTTTTGACCTTGTGATCACTTTGATTCTCAATTTTTAAGATGAAATTCTTCAAATCTCAGGGGTTTCATCCTTAGTTCTAAGAAAGAAGACCCAAGTGAATCTTGTAAAATCATCTGTGATCACTAAACAATAAAAGGTCCTTCCTAGACTCATTACACTGGTGGGGCCAAAGAGATCCATATGTAATAAGTGTAGGGGAGTAGTGATAGAGTTCTTTTCCTTAGGCTTGTGAGATACCTTATGTTGCTTCCCTTTCAAGCATGCAACACAATGATCATCACTTGTAAACTCTTTCTTTGGCATTCCAGTTACCAAATCATGTTTAATTAGTTTATTCATGTTCTTAAAGTTTTCATGGCACATTCTTTTATGCCATAGGAAAGACTCATCATTATTTGCTTTAGATAGAAAGCATGAAACTTCTCCAGAGGGAGATGTTTCTTGCAAATCCATCTTGTCAATGTTCTCTTTCCTGGGGGCTCTGAGCAGGATATGCTCATGAGGAATGACCACTCCAGGCTTGAGAACAATGCACTCATGCTCAGTAAAGAGCATGTTATGACTCTGATCACAAAATTAGGAGACACTCAGAAGATTGTACCCAAGCTCCTTAACAAAGTTTACCTTTTCAATGCTGAGCTTACCATTTGTGACCTTGCCCCTTCTTGAAATGTAACCACCTTCATCTCCTCCAAAAACAACTGGTCCTCCATCAATTCTCTCAAAGTTATGGAGTAGAGACCTATTTCTTGTCATGTGCCTGGAACAGCCACTATCAATTATCCAGACATTCCTGCTTGTCTTGAGCTGTTCCTGTACAAAGAAAATGATTAGTTACATTTGGAAACTCAAGCGTTACTTGTCTTGGGCTCACTAAGTATAATAGAAGGTAATGCAACAGTAATAGATCCTATGGTTGTACTAGGGGGATCTGCAGCTGTTGTTGATGGAGAAACTTCAGTCACTTGGTCTTTCTTAGACTTCCACACGACCTTTGGAGTCTTGGATTTGACCTTCAAAACCTTGGAAGCTTTTGGGACTTCACCAGTTTTGAAGACTGAACCTTCGGAAGATTCTGCAGTCACTGCAGCAGACTTCAGTGCTTCGGAAGAACTCCTTTCTTCCGAGACCAATTTTTCTTCCGAAGGTAATTTTCCATTTACCTTCTTCTTTGATTTGGAGCTTCCGAAGGAAACAAATTTTCCTTCCGAAGCTTGAATCTTCTTGAAACTCTTTGAAGTCTTTGTATTGGTCATATGGACAGTACTTTTAGGATTATATGGGCAATCCTTAGCAATGTGAGAGGTACTTTCACACATGACACACAACATTTTCTTCTTCAAAAGAGTCTCCTTATGAGAGCAAGATTGTCTTTGGTCACATCCCTTCTCCAGCTTCATCTTTGTAGATGCTGAGACAGCTCTTTTGGGTTGTGAACTGTTCTTAGAGTTTGATGGTCCAGGCTGTGCAGCAGTGGTACACAGTAGATCAGTCTTCTTCTTGGTACTGAGATGATTTGAACAAGAACCAGAACTCTTAGCTGAGGAATTTTGGTTGATGTCTTCAGTCTTTACTACTTTAAACCCTGCAGAGATAAAAACTTGTTTCTGCTTAGAGTCAAAAGTAGCCTTGATCTCTTGAGCCTTCTTTGCCTTTCTTTTGCTCTTCCTGATCAAGTTCTTTTTCTTTGACTTGGTCATCACAGTAGATTTCTTCTCCTCAGAAGGATAGTGGCCCTTAGTAGAATCCTCCTCTTCACTCTTCTCAGAGGAATTCTTCACTATCTCTTCTTCATCCTCTTCACTTATAGGATCTATGAGAGGATGCTCATCTTCACAAGTTCCACACCTAGGAGATCTTACAGACAAGATTGTGTGTGGAGGAGCTATCTCATTTGATCCCAGTCCCTGTCTATTTTTGATAACACACTTTGTTGTGCAGGGATGAGGATATCATGTTCCTGAAGGTCTCTTCTTCAAGAACACTCTTTTCTGCCCTGGCTTTGCTGATCACAAGCTCAGCCTGGCACTCAGTCAACTTAGTTATGAGATCCTGGATTTGAGTCCTAAAATCTGTATGTTCATGTTTTAGTACTGAAATGGTTTTCTCTAAGTCCTCTATCTTTAACTTGTAATCATTTTCAGACTTTCTAAAATCAGATTTTAAAATGTTTAAGGACTTAAGATCAGATCTCATTTCCAAGTTATAGGACCTGTATCTGTT
Source organism: Flaveria ramosissima (assembly GCA_025215565.1). Lineage (NCBI taxonomy): Eukaryota > Viridiplantae > Streptophyta > Magnoliopsida > Asterales > Asteraceae > Flaveria > Flaveria ramosissima. Next base: position 34,933,432 of record CM046029.1, read on the forward strand.
AACTTTAGCAATGCATTCAGGAGTACAGAGATGTTCCAATACCTTGGCTTCATCATGATCTGCCATTAGTGCTTGGTTTGGAGAAGCATCTTCCACCTAAAAGCTCCAATCAAAGCCTCCTTCTTCAACAGCAATAGCAGCTTGTTGCTTTGACTTCTCATTTTGAGGGGCTTTGTCAGTGTAGTTTGGTCTGGTTTGTGCTTGGCCACCATTTGTTTTAGGTGCCTTACACTCTCTAGCAATGTGGCCCATCAAGTTACAATTGTAACACTTGACTTTGCTTTTATCCATGCCAAACTTTCCACTGGTTGCATTGTTTGGAAACCTCCTTCCAGTTCTCTTGTAGAACTTCTTGGCTCTATGAGTGAGAAGAGCCATCTGCTGAACTATTTCCATATATTCCAGGTCATCTGGATGGATACAGTCCAGATCTTCAAGAGTGAAAAGAGAGTTACCACAACTTTCATTAGTAGACACAAAAGCTTGAGAAGAGCTTGTCTCTTGGAATGGGCTTCCTTGAGTGAAGTTCTCCCTAGGTGTCTCTAGGAAGGTGATGAAAGGACCCTTTGGTGAGTTGTCAGGGTAGCATATGAGATGATGTTGGGGTTCTATGCTATCCCTTTCAACCACATGCAGGGCTGAACCCATTTGATTGTTGGAGTTGCCAGATGAACCTTGCATGTTCATCTCCATCTGGTAGCCACTGAGAATCCCATATAACTCTGTCAGAGTAAGAGTTTTTTGAGATTTTCAGTCCTCTTGATCACCACACAGTAGTGTGTCCATTGCCTAGGAACTGAGGACATGAACTTTCTTACAATGTCTCTGTTTTCAAGAGGAACTCCTCCATCCACTAGGGTATCCACTATCTCAACATACCTAAAGTATTGCTGAGTCATGGTTTCACCTGTTTTGAAGGTGAAGTTTCAAACTGCTGCTTCAGGAGATCCTTCTTGTTCTCCTTGGCTTCAGAGGAGCCTTCATACATCAGTTTTAGTGCATCCCACAGTTGTTTAGCTGTTTTGCACTTCTTGAAACCTCTGTGCACAGAGTTTGGAAGGGCAGTTTGAAGAGCAGTCATGGCCTTTCTATGAATATCTACTCTCTTCCTATCTTCATCAGAGTAGTTGGCCACATCTTTGGGGATCATACCAGCACCAGTAGAAGAAGGAGTGCTGGGTATGAAAGGTCCATTTTTAACAGATTCCCACATTCTTGAGTCTAGAAACCTGATGAAACCTTCCATTCTCATACACCAGGTATCAAAGTCATCAAGAGTGATCAGTGGGGATTTGTTCATGGTTCCAGTCTCCATATCAGTCTTTGAAATGGATGCCATTTGGAGAGTTTAGTATCTGTGTGTGTGAGGGATCTTAAGATGGTGAGATCTTATATCAAGAGCCTAAGGATTCCTTTGAGTCTGATGCAAACCAAAACATCCAATGTCTCTCTGCAAGAAATGCACTAAGTACTGAAGAAGAATTGCTTCGGAAGTTTTACACCCTACACTAGAAATATTCTAAGTGTAAAATCTTCCGAAGCCAAGACCAATATCTTCCGAAGCCAAACATGAAGTCTTCCGAAGCCTCAGAGACAAAGTCTTCCGAAGCTTCATCCTATGAAGACAGATTTCTTTCGAAGACTTTTAGTAACATGCTTTATCTGATGTACTGTTCCATAAAGCTGGACACCTTTCCGCTGCATCTCTGTAAAGTCACCAACTTACATGAGTTGGTGAAAAGGTCCATGCTTTTGGTAACTGTACATTGAGGTCTTGAGTCTGTATCTTTCTACTTTATGTACTTTATCCTTTTTGCAATAGATAAGCATGTGAGCTATGGCATGTCATAGTCACAAGGTCAAAAGGCAGATATGCCTTTTGATTCTACAATTGATTTTGTTTGTGTCTAGTCAATTGTATCCAGTTGGCTTTCAAAGTATAGCCGGCTGTAGGTTGTAGTATAAGTATTCCAAGTTCTAGTATCTTTCTTTATGCTTTGTAACACTTGCAAAAGAACTTGAGAAAGCAATATACTGCCTCCTTGAAACCCAAATCTCTTGTTCTGTCTCTTTATCATTACTTGTGTTCTTTGTATCAATATCTTGGTTAATCCAGTTTACTGTTTGATCAAGTTTAGTTAATCTCCTCTTTGTGTTGTTGTGTTGTAATTGTTAAGCCCTTAACCGGTCCTGCAGGTTTATGTTTGTGTGAATTGATGTGATGTTTGGGTTTGTTGTATTGATGCTTGGTTGTTTGTGTTCGTGTGCCGTCGCTTGATGTGAAACCTAGGATCCATATTTATAGGCACATGTGTTTCAGTTAAGGAAACACCGGATCTCTTGGGATTCGCACAACTGTCTTGTTGACTTGTTGACTTGTAACACTTGCATTATTTAAATACAAGTGTTTGGACTCCGCAGCTGCATAGTCTTCCATAGGTGTTTGTTCTTCAGAAGGTATTCAGTCTTCCGAAGGTATTCAGTCTTCCGAAGGTATTCAGTCTTTCGAAGGTGTTTGCTCATCCGCAGGAGTTTGCTCATCCGCAGGAGTCTTCACTTGAACTCTGATTTTCACTTGAACTCTAGAGTTGATTGTTCATCCCTAAATGATCCTCGGATGTTTGTTACTTGTAAGAAACATATCTACGGAAGAACAAAATGTTCATCCATAGATGTTTCTAACACTTGGTCAATTTCATAATTGACTAAAAATAATGTTTGTACATGCAATCATACACAGATCAACACACATATGGGTTAACCTATATACACAATGCATACATCAAAATAATGAATTACAATCATTCATTACAAGTATTGATTAAAGTTCTAAGCCTATACAAAATGATCTAGATCTATTGTTCCTAGATCTAACAAATGCCATTGGCACAAAATGGTTATTCAGAAACAAATCAGATGATCGAGGAATAGTTGTTCGAAACAAAGCAAGACTTGTAGCACAAGGTTACACCCTGTAGGAAGGAATTGATTATGAGGAAGTGTTTGCTCCAGTTGCAAGGCTCGAAGCAATTCGTGTCTTCCTGGCATATGCTTCTTATATGAAATTCAATGTGTACCGAATGGATGTTAAAGGTGCATTTTTGTATGGACCAATCACCGATGATGTGTATGTCAAGCAACCTCAAGGTTTTGAAGATGCTGATTTCCTCACTGTGTGTACAAGCTAAGCAAAGCATTATATGGTCTACAACAAGCTCCAAGAATCTGGTATGAGACATTATCCCAGCATTTGATACAACACGGATACACAAGACGGAAAATTGATCCAACTTTATTCATCAAGAAGGATGCAAATGATCTCTTATGTGTGCAAGTGTATGTGGACGATATCATATTTGGTTCAACCAGTCCAAAACTGTGCTCAGAATTTGAAGAAATTATGAAATCGCGTTTTCAGATGAGTTCTATGGGAGAAATCAACTTCTTCCTTGGATTGCATATAAAACAATTTGCAGATGGTAACTTTATCAATCAAGAGAAGTTTGTTGATAAGCTATTATACAAATTCAAACTGCAAGATTGTCAATCTATCAGAACTCCAACTGACGTTAATACCAAGATTGATCCTGATCCGAAAGGAAAATCTATCGACCAAACATTATACAGATCTATGATTGGTTCTTTTATGCATCTTACTACATCTAGACCTAACATAATGTATGTTGTTTGTGTATGTGCCAGGTATCAATTGTCACACCCCAACCTTAACGACGGAATCGTCAAGATGTGAGGGTTAAGATTGTTCACAACCACATAACGCTATTATTTAATCCAAATATGATAATCATAAGTTTCAAATGTAACATTACAAACAAAAGTCTCAAATATGAAAATACACATAACATAAAATATAAATAATCCAAGACATTTCGTTTATTAAACTAGGTCCAGTCCTAGATGTGGATAAACTTCAAAGATAGCATCAAAATTGGGCGTTTTTATAAACATGTTAAAAATAAAAGGTCAACATAATGTTGGTGAGATTTCCATAGTTTTCATACATACATATATAAAAGATGGTAATTCATGTCATAAGTTAGTGAACAAAATAACTAGGGATGTATGACAGATGTAACAATCAAACCTTGACAGTTTACAAGATTACATGTTTACAAGATTATACGATTAGCTAAGTATACTTGGATTAACCAAGCAGGCTTGTCAGGCCCATAGATCTATGATGTCACCAGGCTAGCAATAGTTAATAATTGAACATATAATAGTCAATACATGGTAATTACTAAAATTCAACTAACCACAACAAACAAGTGAATTGTCCAAGTGTTTACAAGAATCAAAAGATTTTACAAGTGCAATGGTTATAAGGTAACATGTTTCACCCCAAAGTGTAAAATATAAAAAAGGGGTATAGAAATACTCACATGATCAATAAGAATAAAAGTGACGACTAATAAGAATAATAAGCAACGTTCCAACGTAAACCTTCACGAAATACCTAAGAATATATATATTTACAAGATTTAAGTTTAATTATAATAAGTTTAATGATTTGATTTGAGGACTAGGGTTTCAATTTGGTGTTTGGGGATTTTATTAACCAAATTAAATAAAATAAAATAATTGATTATGTTTTTAATTCCATAAAAATGAAACACCTTATTTAAGCATTTTAGTATAAAGAAATACAAAAGAAATATTTTGTACTTTATAAGTTTGAATAATAATTTCCTATTAAAATAATCATCATCTTAAATATATATAAATAAAAGGTTGAACAAATAATAATTTAGTGATTTAAACCATTATTTAAAATCTATTTTATAAGAAAAATAAACTAGATATATTATTTGTCTACAATATATAAAAATTATATTAAGATACTTTATGAAATAAATTTGCAGAAAATAGTGTAGTATCTCTAAAAATTAATAAGTTCATAAATTGATTTTTATAATTTTTTTTTAAAAAAGTCTGGATTTAATTTAAAGGCTAAAAAAAACTTAAAACCAAAGCATGAGGTTCCTCAATATAACTTTTGTTTTATAGAAATATCAAATTTTTTAGAGAAATAAATTTACAGGAATCATTTGAGTGATCTTAAAATAATAAAGTTTAAAAAAATCTATTTTAACAAATTTTCAGTGATTTTATATATTTTTAGAGGCTGAAAAGCCTTTTTAAAAAAAATAGCGGAGGTCGCCGGGTTCGAACCCGGGACCTCGGGTATGGAATGTGGGTTTGGAACCGGTAAACCAAGGCCTTAGCTGCGTTAATAGTTGGTTTTAAAATCTTAAAAAGATAACCCAAATGAAATCCCCAATTCATAAAAACCCTAGATCAATCAAATCCAAAATTGAGCAACGATTCGAGAGTTTCAACTCGACTAACCTTAGGGCTTTTGATTTGTACTTACTTGATTAAGATCGAAATGTAGTATTTAGGCTCGGTTTTGCCTCGGCTAACTTGCGGCGAACAGAAACTCAGAATTCGATTGATTTAGTAGGTGTATCATGAATTGTGATTTACAGGAAGTTAAAAGGGATCGAAGGGCACCTTTGCCCTTTGTTAAATAGCTTCGATTTGTATGTTACTGTGCCGAATGGTTTCGAATTTGAGTCGATTTTTTTGGTTATGATGTAGTGATTAAATGGTTGATTAAAACGAATTGAACTACATAATTAGCTTCGAAATGATTGCACGTACGTTTCTGATTAATCAATCGACTTAATTTTGTAACTTTTCTTGTATTGAAGTGGTTTAGATGATCCATGTACGTTCGGTTTTGATTAACACCTTAAACTTGAACTTTAAACGAATTAATTGAGGTACTGAGTTCGAAACACACCACCGAAGATGTTAGGACGGTTTAATTTCATTATAAACAAGGACTTCAAGCGTTGGGGTTGTCGCCGGCGTCGGCCGGAGGTTGGCCGGAGTGCGGCCGGGTTTACGGGGAGAGAAAAATGATGGGGGGGTTGGGTTTTGGAATTTTACAATTTAGTCCCTGTAGTTTTGATTTAATCTTTTTATGTAAGAACCTTATTTTTAAAGTTCCTAAATTGACAATAAAGCCCCCTGAACTTAATTAAACTTTAGGTTTAAATATTTTTAAGTTTAAATAAATTATTTTTTTATAAATTATTATTATTATTATTATTATTATTATTATTATTATTATTATTATTATTATTATTATTAGTTATATTATTATTATTAATTATTATTTTGTTTAATTTAATAATGAAAGTATTATCTTTCAAATTAAAGAATTAAAGGCAAATTAAAAAATAAGCATAAGTAACCCATAAGTTTCATATTTGACAACAATAGTCCTTACAAGAATAACGATGCTAACTTTTAATTAAACGAAAAAATGCAAGATGTTACAGTCTCCCCAACTTAAAAGAATTTCGTCCCGAAATTAAGAATGAACTAAGCAATCATATGCGGGTATCTCTCCTTCATATGGTCTTCACGCTCTTAAGTGAACTCAGCTCCACACTTATTCTCCCAACAAACCTTGACAATTGGAGTAGTTGTGGTTCTAGTATTCTTCATAATGCGATCCATAATTTCAACAGGTTTCTCAACAAAGTGCAATGACTCGTCGATCTCAATGCCTTCCAGTGGAACATGCAGACTCTTGTCAGCCAAACACTTTCTCAAATTTGAGACATGTAGCAAAGAATGAACTCCACTGAGGTTGGAAGGTAGTTCCAGTCTATAAGCCACTTTCCCAATCCTTTTCAAAATTTTGAAAGGTCCTACAAATTTTGGAGCCAGTTTACCCTTCTTTCCAAAGCGAACAACACCCTTCCACGGTGAAACCTTCAAAATAACCATATCCCCAACTGGAACTCCAATGGCTTGCGACGCTTATCGGCATAGTTCTTTTGTCGACTTCTTGCCACTTCAAGGTTCTTGCGGATTATTGAGACTTTATTGGTCGTTTCTTGTATAAGTTCAGGACCAGTGATGAAATGTTCACCAATGTCGGTCCAACAGATCGGTGAATGACATTTACGACCATAAAGTGCTTCGAATGGTGCCGTCTTGATACTCGAGTGATAACTATTGTTATACGAAAATTCCGCGAGCGGTAAATGCGTATCCCAATCACCACCAAAGTCAACGACACAAAGACGTAGCAAATCCTCGAGGGTTTGAATCGTTCGTTTGGTTTGACCGTCCGTTTGAGGACGGTAAGCCGTACTTAAATCTAATTGAGTACCCAAGAGTTCTTGCATAGACGACCAAAAGTGCAAAGTGAAACGAGCATCTCGATCGGAAATAATGTGCAACGGCACGCCATGACGGCTCATAATTTCGTCAATGTAGATACGAGCCAATCGTGAAACCTTGTAAGTGTCTCGTATTGGTATGACATGTGCCGTTTTGGTCAAACGGTCCACAATCACCTATATACTATCATGGCCACGAGGAGTACGAGATAACTTGGTTATGAAATCCATGGATATATGTTCCCATTTCCACATAAGGATTTTGGGTTGTTCAAGTAAACCACTCGGTCGTTGATGTTCGGCTTTAACTCTTGCACACGAGAGACACTTTGAAACATAAGACGCTATATCTTTCTTCATCCCAGGCCACCAATATTGGTCACGCAGATCCATGTACATCTTGTCGGAGCCAGGATGAATAGAATATCTGGTTTGATGAACTTCGTTCATAATGAAGTGACAAATGTTATCACGATTCGGGGTCCAAAGTCGATTCAAGAAATACCACATGCCGTTCGGTTTTGTCTCCAGTTGTGACCGAACATTAGACGCCAAATCTCCATCTTTCCCTTTGTCGGTTAATGCTGCTTGTTGAGCCTCGCGAATGCATAACTTGAGATCACTATCAATCCTTATGTTTTAAAGCATGATAGTAGCCTTGTTAACATCCACATGGATCTCGGTATCAAATTCCTTTAACGTGTCAAACCATTGCCTTCGATCTCGGATTTCTTGAAGCGAGACAGTCTTGTTATGGATCTTGCGACTCAGCGCTTCGGTTACAACATTCGCCTTTCGGGGGGGATAGCAAATGTCACAGTCGTAGTCGTTAATCAACTCGATCCAACGTCTTTGTCTCATGTTGAGATCCTTTTGATTGAACACGTGTTGGAGACTCTTATGATCGGTGTAGACTATGCATTGCGTCCCATAAAGATAGTGCCGCCATGTCTTCAAAGCGAAAACCACAGCACCAAGTTTAAGATCGTGGGTTGTGTAGTTCACTTCATGAACCTTCAATTGTCTTGACGCGTATGCTATGACTTTTCCTCGTTGCATAAGAACACAACCAAGACCTTGATTAGAAGTATCACAGTACACGGTAAAATCGTCGTTTCCATCGGGGAGTGTTAGAATAGGAGCGTTACACAACTTGCGTTTTAATGTCTTGAAATCCTCTTCTTGTTCGGGTCCCCATTCAAAGATTCGATTCTTTTGAGTTAGCGTCGTAAGTGGTTTCGCAATCTTCGAAAAGTTTGCGATGAATTTACGGTAATACCCCGCTAAACCCATAAATGAACGAACTTCGGTTAGGGTCGTGGGAACACACCAGTTTTTCACGGCTTCTATCTTAGCAGGATCAATGTAAATTCCTTGGCTATTCACCACGTGACCTAAGAATTGGACTTCCTCTAGCCAGAACTCATACTTAGAAAACTTGGCGTATAGTTGCTCTTTCTTTAAAAGTTCGAGAACTTGTTGCAAGTGCATCTCATGATCGGTTTTTGTCTTGGAATAGATAAGAATATCATCGATGAACACGATCACAAATTTATCCAAATAAGGTTTACATACTCGATTCATGAGATCCATGAACACAGCAGGTGCATTGGTTAAACCAAATGGCATAACCATGAACTCGTAATGTCCATATCGAGTACGGAAAGCTGTTTTTGGAATATCGTCATCGTGAACACGTAGTTGATGATATCCAGAACGTAGATCGATCTTCGAGAATTGCGTATCTCCTTGAAGTTGATCGAAGAGATTATCGATTTGAGGAAGAGGATATCGGTTTTTGATGGTGAGCTTGTTGAGTTCCCGGTAGTCGATACACATACGGAAAGAACCATCTTTCTTCTTTACGAACAACACAGGTGCACTCCATGGTGAGGAGCTGGGAGGAATGAAACCCTTATTGGTCAACTCTTGCAGTTGACTAGCTAGTTCTTGCATTTCAGACGGTGCAAGACGATAAGGTGCTTTATCCACAGGGTTTGCACCAGGGATCAAGTCGATTTTGAACTCAACTTCTCGTACGGGAGGTAACCCCTTAAGATCCTCGGGAAACACCTCGGTAAAATTTTGCACGACAGGAATATCTTTCGGTTCTTTACCCTTGGCTTTCGTGTTAACTACATAAGCCATGAAAGCTACATAGTTCCTACTTAAGCACTTTCGGGCCTTGATGCAGGACATAAGTTTGAGTCCTTGGAATGGTTTCTCCCCAAAGACTTTCAAAGTATTACTCGCCGGTAAGGGAATTCGAATGCACTTCTCGAAACATAAGATTTCCGCGTGTTGCTTGGCTAACCAATCCATGTCGATAATAACATCAAAGCTTCCCAATTGCATAGGAATAAGGTCGATGAGGAGCTGGTGCTGGTTAAGACTCAAGGTGCAATCGCGTATTACGGCGTCAACGACGATCGATTTTTCCATCGGCGACTTCGGCCGTAAAGGGTCTTTCTAGATTAGCACGCGGCTTAGAAAGAATGGGCTCGAACTCCAAAGACACAAAACTCTTATCGGCACCCGAATCAAACAATACAGAAGCATAACGGCTATTTACAAGATACATACCTGTTCAGTAATGACCTATTATTGGTATGTTGAACACAGGTTGGGATTTTTACAAGACAAAGAACGATTAAAAGAAATTTAGTGACGTACCATTCACCACGTCATTGTTGGCTTGTGCTTGGTTGGCGTTGATGTTGAAAGCCCTTCCACGAGCCAGTGGCACAGTTCCCGCATTGCGAGGACATTGTGGACGAATATGTCCTGGTTCACAGTTGTAACAGGTTCAATTAGTAAGCATCGCAGTATTGTTGGGGGCTCGAAGGCATGTTGTGACATCCGTCACCTTAAAGTCTGTCAATTAACGTGATTCTCCGTTAACTATTCTTTGATCGGTCATTCCTCATCTTTATTTAACTCTTTATGTGGATATCATGTGTGCTTATCATCGTTGTGCTTGTGTATTCGTTATAATCATATGTTAACCTTAAAAACTTTTAAAACTTTCATCTTCGAAACCGCCAAATATATCATTTTTATATATAATAAACGTCACCAAATAAAACCATTTCTTAAGTCATAATATCATTAAATGCATTTTATAACTAATATGATTAACCTAATAAAGTCATTTTTCAACCGAACCAAATTTGGGAATCTCGGGGGTTAAGTGCAGGGACTAAACTTGTAATTTTGCAAACTTGGGCTGGGTATATAAACCCATTTCCAAGCCCTAATCCCTCATTTTCATCATCTTCTTCATCTTCATCCTCTCTACACACCATTTCTCCACTCTAGCACCAAAACCGACCCGCTTAGGCTCGTTTTCGTCGTCTAGACTTCATCTACAGCCTAGTCTACTCATTTCTAGCAGGTAGACGACTTTGGTTGTCTCTTTTCTTACCTTTTCACGGCTGTCCAAATCTAGGGTTTCGGGTGTTCGGGTTCAACCCGAACACACAAGGTCGTATGGGTGCGTGTGAGGTCTTTCTGCTTGTGTTTCATGTTTGTGTATGTTTGTAGAGTGTTTCTGGAAGTCCTTGTGGTGTAAAACTCGCGTTCAGAGCAGCCCGGGGGCTGCTCAGCCCAACCACAGTCGCGAATCTGCTGTCCAGGCGACTGGGTCTGTCATGCGATTGAGTCGTGCGACTGGGTGAGTCGTGCGACTGAACCATGCGTCTGAGTCAATTGTGCAACTGAGTTGTGCGACTGGGCATGTCGTGCGACTGAGTCGTGCGACTGAGTCGTGCGACTGTGTGTTTGTATGCGATTGAGTCATGCATGCGAATGAGTGTATGCGATTGAGTCATGCGTATGAATGAATGTGTGCGATTGAGTCAGGTGACCGACTGAGTGTATGCGAATGTGCGTGATTCGCACGACTGGAGTCCAGTCGCACGAATGAAGGTTCAATCGTACGAAAGTAGCTAATTCGCACGATTGAAGGTTGATTCGTGCGTATGGAGGTTGAGTCGTGCGATTGGGTGTTGTGTGGTACGACTGAATGCCAATCATACGAATGAAGGCTCAATCGTACGAATGAATCGTGCGTATGGAGGTTGAGTCATGCGTCTGGTCTTGTCGTGCGACTGTAATTGTTGTGTTTGATTTCCTTTTGTGCGTGGTGTGAGTATGACGTGTGATGTTGAGGTAACATTAACACAGTAGCCATTGTTCGGCCACAAATATTAAAGTCAACGCTAAAAAGGGCACAAATACTATTCTAAACAAATTAAACTAACACTTTACAATTATCAACCGACTTATAACTATTGACACTTATTCAATACTTCTTCAATAACCATGAAACTTTTACTCAAACATCATCATCAATGGCGACATTGTCTTGTACTTGGATCTACATAAGGTCTAGTACGTGTGTCTTTTTGTGTGTGTTACACGCGACCTAGCCGATACAACCCAAACCGACCGATCATTATTATGTGATTATTTCATATCATTAATGCTAAACAATAACTGTCAATAGGTGTTTGACTGTTCATTTGCATTCAACATTTGGATACATCAATCATACATACTTACCACTTAACAAGTGAGTTTCATGGCCCCTTTTTACATTTATACAATATTTCAATCATTTACAACTTGGGGGAAAAGTATGCTTAACCATTTTCTATGCTGTACAACTTACTTACATTTTACATACAAGGAATCGACGTGATACTGTGTTGCAAGTACTTATCTGTTACATACTTGGGTCTGCTGTGTTGTTCTATCTTTGCAACTATTTAATTCCAGTGTGGGAACCGACGGTTAGGTATTGGTAGTACTACTGGGTTGACACCCCCACCCTTGTTCGATGGTATACTAGTTGGTACCATCAGTGGCCCCAGGAACGGGCCCTTGGGTGAATATATGCCGACAATTTCTTTGTGTACGTCGCTAGGTTTGGTTGCAAAGCTCATATCATGTGATTTTACTTGTGTATATAACTGTATTCACGGTATTCCATTACGCTTACTTTATACAGCATCACTTACTTATTTATTACTTAAACCTGCGAGCTCACCAACAATTATGTTGACCGTTTTGAGCATATCTTTTCAGGTGATCATGCAAGTTCAGGAATCTAGGTGTGCTGCCTTAGTGGAGACCCTAGGATGCATTTTTGGGACTTAACATATTTTGACATACAATCTTTTTGAACAATGTTGATATGTGTAAACAATTATAATCTTTTGAAACTTGTTCTCGGGTTGTGGGAATTTACATTACAATTTCATCTTTATTTGGTTATGTGAATCATTATCATGTTTATGCTTATGGCTATGTTGTCATGAACATTGACTAAACACGACACAAGTCCCCTTGTTGTCGGGTGTCATCATGACACGCTTGTCATCATTTATTTATATTGCATCTCTATCGCTTACCATGTGTTATGACGATCCCGGTCTCGTTACATCCCCGTGTTTCCGCTTTTAGCGGGGGTGTGACAGATTGGTATCAGAGCCAGGTTTGGTTATAGAGAATTAGGCAATACGCTTGACCTAGACTATAACCTAGGAACCTTCATGTAGATTTGCATGCTAGGATCTGTATGCATATTATATCTCGTGTATGTGTTCCTCGCTGCTTGATTTGTTCATCTATTTGTTATATGATCTTTCCACCCTATGAGAGAGCCCTTGTGCTCACTCTTTATGGGATGCTTCTATTGAATCTTCCGTTCCCTCTGCGAGCCGAGTTGGTTTCTCAAATCCGGGTACTAAACCCAAAGAGATCTTCACAGATCATGCTATTGCGCTTGACCTTTGACATTGAGATTAACCCTGAGGAGGCTATGTCTGAAACCTGGAAAGAGGAGGAAATAGACAACCTCCGCTAGACTAAACGTGATTGTATACATGGATTTACAACTATTATGATAGACTATTGTTGAGATATTACAAATTCATGGTGTGAGAACAACACGAATTGCATGCGATGTGTGATGACAATAAGTGTGATATTAACTTGGGAATAATGGACTTGATGAGTGTTACGGAGAATACACTTTGAAATGATTTAAGCTTATGTGTTTACTTTTCTATGATTAGAAAATGCCGCCTCGAAGAGTTACCCGCAGCAATAGTGGCGGGAGTGAAGCCCCAAGAGGCAGAGGCAGAGGCAGAGCACCAAGGACAAGTGATGCTCTTGCCAGTAACAATCAGGGAACAGGGAACACTGATATGGCAACCCTGATCGCTCAACAGTTGGCCCCACTGATTCCTACTATCGTGGCCCAAGTGAGCGACGCACTCCAACAACACCACCCTCACGGGGATGGTGGCAACGATGATGGAGAAAATGGAGAAAGAGCCCATGGTGGGATCGAAAGTGAGGTGGGAAACGGAAACCCGACCGGAAACAAAAGCAACCAGGAGACCGGGAATGGTGGTACAGCCGGTATTGAGACTAGGGTTGTTAATGCACGTCGGGGGTGTTCATACAAAAAGTTTGTGGCTTGCAAACCAAGGGAATTCGATGGGAAAGGTGGGGCGATAGCCCTAACCAGGTGGCTAGAGAAAATGGAGGCAGTGATTGACATCAGCGAGTGCCTCGACAGCCAGAGAATCAAATACGCCACCTGTTCTCTGCAGGGTAAGGCCCTAACCTGGTGGAACACCCAGGTTCAAGCTAGAGGAAGAGAATTTGCGATGCAGATGTCATGGGATGAATTTAAAGCTTTGATCACCGAGGAATACTGCCCCCTCAACGAGATGCAGAAATTAGAGCATGAGTTCTGGAATCATGCTATGGTGGGGGCAGGGCATGCAGCGTATACTGACCGTTTTCATGAGTTGGCAAGATTAGTTCCGCATCTGGTCACGCTGGAATCAAAGAGGATTGAGAGGTACATTTGGGGACTTGCGCCTCAAATTAGGGCGATGGTTACAGCAGCCGCTCCTCCTACTATTCAGAGCGCAATTCTGAAAGCTGGCGCTTTGACTGATGAGATGGTAAGAACAGGGGTTTTGGGCAGGGGAGCAGAGAAGCGAAAGGATGTTGGGGAATCGAGCCGGTCGAGTGCCGGGAAGTTTGATAAGAGGGTCAAGACGACCAAAAATTTTGTGGCCGTGTCTCAGGCCAAGAGAGAGTATGTGGGGCCGCACCCCAAATGTGACAGGTGCAATTATCATCAACCCCCAGGACTGCAGTGCCGGGTGTGCGCGAATTGTAGACGCCCGGGGCATTTGGCGAGAGACTGTAGAACTGAGCCGAATCATGTGGCACTCGTCAACGCGGTTAACCCCGCCGAGAACGTAAGGGCTTGTTATGAGTGTGGAAGCCCTGATCATTACAGGAACATGTGCCCCAGGCTGAATCGGGCACCGGCTCAGCAAGGAAACAACCAGCAGCAAGTGATGGCCATAGCTGGGAATCAAGGCCCGACTACTCAGGGGAATGCAGCTCGGGGACGTGCATTCGTCATTGGAGCCAACGATGCTCGTCAGGACCCGAATGTTGTCACGGGTACGCACTTACTCAATCATCACTTCGCATCTATATTATTTGATACTGGAGCAGACAATAGCTTTATATCTTCCGAGTTTGTGTAATTGCTTGATTTGAGTCCTAGTAGGCTAGAAACTAGCTACTCTGTAGAGATGGCCAATGGTAGGGTTGTTCAGGCCGATGAGATCATTAGGATATGCTCGTTAACATTGGAGGACCATGCCTTCGATATAGATTTGATACCCTTCGAGTTAGGAAGCTTTGACGTGATTGTGGGCATCGATTGGTTGTCGCAAAACGGAGCAGAGATTGTCTGTCGGGACAAAGTAGTACGAATCCCTATGCCAAACGGGGAAGTACTCAAGATTCAGGGAGAACGACCAGGAAGGAACTTAAAGCTTATTTCCTGCATGAAAGCACGCCAGAGTTTACGAAAGCAGTGCTACGCTTTTCTGGCTCATGTGGTGGAAAAGAAAGACGAAGAGAGGAAACTAGTAGATATTCCAGTGGTACAGGATTACCCAGAAGTATTTCCAGATGACTTGTCTGGTTTGCCTCCTCCACGACAGGTGGAATTCCGTATAGAGTTGGTTCCTGGAGCTACACCGGTAGCAAAGACGCCATATCGACTAGCGCCATCCAAAATGCAAGAGTTGTCTAGTCAGTTACAAGAGCTACTGGAGAAGGGTTTTATTCGACCGAGTCATTCACCGTGGGGAGCACCGGTACTATTCGTCAAAAAGAAGGATGGATTGTTCCGCATGTGCATCGACTACTTGAACTGAACAAGTTGACTGTGAAGAATCGATATCCTCTCCCCAGGATCGACGATTTGTTTGACCAGCTACAAGGAGCTTCGTATTTTTCAAAGATCGATCTTCGTTCTGGTTATCATCAACTAAGGGTTTTCAAGGACGACATACCGAAGACAGCGTTTAGGACTCGTTATGGGCACTATGAGTTCTTTGTCATGCCGTTCGGGCTGACTAACGCACCAGCTGTGTTTATGGATCTAATGAATCGGGTGTGCAAGCCTTACTTGGATAAGTTCGTGATCGTGTTCATAGACGATATACTTATCTACTCCCGATCAAAAGAGGATCATGAATAACACCTTCGGGCAATTCTGGAGCTGCTACGGGAAGAGAAACCTTTCGCCAAGTTCTCGAAGTGTGAGTTTTGGTTGCGGGAAGTGAAGTTTTTGGGTCATGTGGTTAACAAGGACGGGATTCATGTAGATCCCGGCAAGATCGAAGCGGTGAAGAAACGGGATACGCCCCAGACACCATCAGAGATACGGCAATTTTTAGGATTGGCCGTTTATTTTCGTTGCTTCATCGCGAATTTTTCAAAGATCGCGCAACCATTAACCCTGCTTACTCAGAAAGACAAGAAGTTTGATTGGGGACATGCACAAGAACAGGCGTTCCAAACGTTGAAAGAGAAACTGTGTAACGCGCCTATATTGTCTCTCCCAGACGGAACTGATGATTTTGTGGTATACTGTGATGCGTCACATCAAGGATTGGGATGTGTGCTAATGCAGCAGGATAAGGTGATTGCCTACGCTTCGCGACAGCTTAAAGTGCACGAAAAGAACTACACCACTCATGATCTTGAGTTGGGCGATGTAGTATTTGCACTCAAGATTTGGAGGCATTACCTGTATGGAACCAAATGCATCATCTTCACTGATCATAAGAGCCTCCAACATATTCTGGATCAGAAGGAACTTAATATGCGCTAACGACGTTGGGTAGAGCTTCTTAGTGACTACGGTTGTGAAATCCGGTATCATCCGGGGAAAGCTAACGTGGTGGCTGATGCCTTAAGCCGTAAAGAAAGCGTGAAACCACTACGTGCTCGAGCGTTGGGATTGACCATTCAAACGAACTTTGTAACTCCAGGATAATCAAACTTGAATCAAATCATGAAGAATTAGATCAAAATATGATAATCACAATCAAAACCCCTTTAATCTTCAAATAGATTGCAAAATATGTGTTTACAAATAAATCCCTCAATCAATTGGTCATTCAACCATTAACCAACACTAATGACAATTAACCTATTTATAGTCTAGACTAATATTCACTAATTGCACTTAACCCCCTAGACTTAGGCTAATTAATACAAAATTACATATTAAGCATAAAAATGACTAAAATCAAGATAAAATATATTTTGTTCACACAAAATATATTTATTACAATAAAACTCCTAGTCATTTAAATCTTCAACGTCTCGTCTCGGTTCTTCGTCTCGAACATCTCGGGTTTGACTTTTGTTGACTTTGACCGTGACGTTGACTTTTGTTGACTTTCACTGTGTTGATAATATAGACTATCTTTTCCAGCTCCAACAATACTCCCACTTAGTCTATCATTATCAACGTTTTCAAACGAATTCAGCACCGAAAAGTCAACATTAGAAAGATCTTCAAATTGAAGCTTTCTGAATCTAATGAGAAAAATTATTCATCTCATAAGCTCCCCCTATTTATATGCTCCCCCTTTTTGAGTGCAACATTTATGAAGATATTGGAACAGCTTTCTCAAATCTCTAATCTCGAGTGCTTCAGAAGATGTAGGAGGAGGATTCCTAGCTCGGTGTCTTCTGCGAACTTGAGGAACAGGTTCTTTAATCAGGTACACTGCTCAACTGATGATCGTCCATCACTTACAGCAAAAACCTGAAACACATTCTCAAACACAATCTCAACATTTCTAATTAGATCATTTCGTTTTAACAAAATAAACTCGTGTTTATCTGTGTGAAAAACAAGCGAACCCGTGTTCGTTTGTGCGCAATTTCCGTGAAATGCATGAAAAATGATAAAATTGTAACAGTATAATATGGAAGATCTAAAAGAATTTTTGAAATGAAAATATATTATAATTTTTTTATTATATCATCATTTTTTTTATCTATCATTATTTTTTTTTTTGTTTTTTTTTTAAACCTAGAACTGAATCAATCATGAGATCATATCCTCAAGATATACTTTAGCACAAAAATGAATTTATACATCGACAAGCAATGAGATCACACTGATAACTGAACCTAATCACAGTTTTTGAATGATTTTGAAATTCTAAAAACAGATCAATAACGATTGATGATATGTTTGTCCACTTAAACCCATGCCCTATCTTTTTCAACAAGCAGAAGATGATTCGTTAAGGTTCGATTACATGCTTTAGAATGCTAGGACCCCACAATCATTTGGCAAAAACTCTCACCCAACCTCAAGATTTCTTGAATTTTGTAACGATCTTTACAGAGCAAGGCTTGTGCATTAGTGTGCAAGTGATTCTTGACAGAATATTACATTCTGTGATGAATTCATCGTTTAGATTATTTGACACTACTTAGACCAAAATGGTGTGAGCTCCAGGTCTATACTCACGTATAACAAAGGAGATGACCATTTAATCATGTGCCGACGAGAGCTCCAGGTCAGTACTATCGTACAGCAGAGGAGATCATCACTCCAGGTCAGTACTTCCGTACAGCAGAGGAGATTAGCACAAACACAAGACACATAAATACACCAATCACGGCTCAAAGATATGGCTTATATGATTTGTATCATGGTGGGTGAAAGATCAATTCTCAATCCAATATTTGTCAGGACTCAGTTTTTGTGCAGGCCAAAATGATTGCGTAAATCCAGACATCCTTAAGCATATCTTTTAATTTAAATCATCATACCGCTGTCTACTTTATTCTTCAGGCTGAGTCTACCAAGCATATCATTAAAGAACCTGATTGTTTTTCTTTTATTTACAATTTAAAATAAGATGTAAATCAGATAACAGCATCAGTTACTATCATTTCTCATTTAAAAAACGCAAGTCATGCAAAAACAAGCATTTCAAGAAGATATACAATCATTTCTCAATCATCTCAAATCAAGTTCGCAGTTCTCTTTTCATTTTTATTTACGTATACTCTCCCCCTAAATTTTTATTTTTGCAAACTTTTTTTTTATTTTATATTTTTTTATTTGTTATTTTTTTATTATTATTATTATTTTTGTTTATTTATTTTTTTAATTGTTTTTAAACTGTACAAAAATAAAAATTTATCAAAGAAGGTCTTCCAAACTACACTTATATGAAAATAAGAAATGAATTCTCAAAAAATATGCAGTGACTGTGAAGTGAGAACTGTGATAATGCAGATAAAAATCCAGATTGTGGATATAATATCATGACCTTAACCTGTTTGTGCCGCCTAAAATTTGAATTAGGGACAATCCCTGTCAGTAAACCGGATTACTAACAGTCCTCTTGAATTGTTCCTGCACTCATAAACAGATTAGTTTGAAAGGGGAACCTAGGCCATCGAAGTCCTGGAAGTTCCTTTTTCATCAATGTAAGAAACCTGCTTCGGCACACAACCGTTTAAACAATCAGGGATTGCTGTATCCTTCTTTTTAATTTGCCAAATTTGTTTCGGTTTAATTAATTTGGATTTGAATGAATTAAATTTGGAAATCATTTTCTGTTTAAGACCGGAAGGAAAAGAATTTGGTTTTGAACCTTTGGTCATTTTCATCTTTGTATCATGTGAAACCGGCTTCACATGAAAAGGTTTGAATGGAGGGTTTTTCATCCAACCATTCAAAGATGTGTGCTTTTTACCTCTTGATCCAGAGAAGCAACCCATGTTGCCTTTACCGTTTGGAATATTCTTTGTAGACTTACATTCGGAGAAGCAATTTGTTTTGCCTTTACCATTCGAAGCAAGTCTTTGAGGGCACTTCTTTACCACATGACCTTCTTTTCCACACTCAAAACAAGCCTTAAAAGGCTTTTGATGCTTGACTGAACCGTGTGATAGAGGTGGGGATGAGGATTGCTTTGAACTTGTAGCAGATTCTTGCTTGTTCTGAAGTTTCATGTGCAAAACAGGGAATGAGATCTTCACTGGTTGATTGGATTGTTTTGCAGTTGGAGAAGAGATCCGTATCGGTCTTGATTCAATGTTAGGAAGCTTTTGAGACTTGACACTGTCAGGAGATATCTTGATATGAGAGGAACCAACACGCTCCTCTATGATTGATTCATCATCTGAGCTTATTCAGTCTCGTATACACAGATCTTTCTCCAACAGATCTTGATTGACATATCCAATTGTGTCGGCTTCGCTTATAGGATTCTGATTGCTTGATGATTCGACAACCGTTCCTTGTTTAACAAACTTGACAGGAACAAACGAAGGAATATTACCTGTTTTGAATTTGTTGAAGAAGGTTGGAGAAGCAACTGATATTGATTTTGGAGCATCAGAGGTAGAATCGTCATTAATATTCTTATCAGACCCCTGCCCGAGAAATCCCAAACCTACAGGAGAATCCTGCACATCTCTAACCTCTTTAAGATTAATGTTGCTTAAACCTGCATTTAAACTATTAATTTCTGCAGCTTCAATCAAATCATTAGATGGATGAGGTTGAGGCATAGGAGAGTAAGAATGGGTGCTAGGAGGAGGATAGACGTATGGATTTTCACCACAACCCACTCCCGTTTTAATCCTAGCTCCCCTCTGTTTACACAGTAGCTCTTCCTGTTTCATTCCGGATATGGTCCATCTATCAAGCTTTGTTTTAAGCTTGCTTGTTTCAAATTCAGCCAAAATGACTCTTTCGTTTAAAAGATTAATTTCAACATTTCTTTCAAGAAGAGCTCGTTTTAAATGATCGTTTTCTTTTAAAGCTTCATTTAATTTTATAAAATACTTGACTTCATTCTTTTTAAGTTTTGCGTTTATGGTGGTTAACTCCTTTTGGTTATCTAAAAGTAACCTATTAGCTTTATACACACCAAATAAACGAATTTTGCAAGCAGAAGAACACATATCCTGAACTGTCTCATATGGAAGATCCAGGATGACTCTTTCAGCAGTAAGAGCCTTCTCGCAGTTGCAAACTCTGGCATTTCCCTTCCATTCCTCTTCCTTCTCAGCATCACAAACTTCAGCATTCAACTCAGCTCCACCTTTACCCATTGATGTCTGCTTAAGCTCCTCTTGTACCTCTTCAGTTTCAGGTTTCGGTAAACCGTCGGAATTGGTGGCAGAATTTGATCTCTCTTCTGGTTTCTCTTTGGAGTTTGAAGTGATCTTTGGAGTTAGATATGTTGCTTCATAGTACTCACGACATTTGATATCCAACTCCATTTCTTTCAGTTTGTTGATCACCTCCATTAGTTTGTAATCCCGAAAACCTCTATCTCTTTTAATCAACTTGCCGTGTGAGCTCCATTCTGATGGGAGCAAATCAGGCAATCTTAGAACTTGTTCATGATTTCCCAATTGGGCATCAAACTTCTTCAGATTACATCCCACCAACAGAAAACGATCAACAAAATCGGACATCTTTTCATTCTTTAAAGCTGCAAAATTATCAAACCGACAATGTGCAATTGTGAGATCATCTGATTCGAAGGATTTAATCAATTCTGCAAAAGCCATTTTTATTTTTATTTTGTTTAAACAATTAAACGCCCCAAAAATATTTTTCCCAAAAAATTTAGAATAATTCTCCCCCGGGAAAAATATATATTTCTTTATCAGGATGAACTCAATTAATCCCAACTAGGGGGAAAAAGTCATCTTTGACATTCTAGTTTCGTTGAAACAAAATGATAATTTCGTCCGAAATTGTAGTTTCGCAGAGCTAGTTTCGCAAAAATATCTAGTTTCGCTGAGCCGACAGTAGTTTCGCTGGAAATTTCGGCAGCAGTTTCGCTAGCCAAATGCTTTAGACTGCTTTGTTTCGCTGACAATTTCGCACAAAACAAACTTGAACTTTCGTTCAATGATACTTTCGGCAGCAATTTCGCTTGTAAATCAACCACAAGCACTGTTGAACTTTCGTTCAATGAAACTAGTTTCGCAGGACAGCAAAAAAACATTTTTAATGAGGACAACCGATGTAGTTTCGCTGGAAGAACTCATAGTTTCGCTGGATGAACTGGTAATATCGCTGAACGAAGCTGAAAAACTTTTTCAACACGAAATCAATCTGAAAACGCCCAAATATCAATGGATTTGATACCTGATGATAACAGAGCTTTCCCAACCAATAACAAGCAAACTTCAATCAATTTCCATATCAATAACACTCAAATTTGATCCGAAATTGATGAAAACATGATATTGAACAAAAACAACCAAAACCTCAACTTCTTTCTCTAAAAATCTTCAAATCTTCAGTGAATTTGATCCAAAATGGCTCTGATACCAAATTGTAACTCCAGGATAATCAAACTTGAATCAAATCATGAAGAATTAGATCAAAATATGATAATCACAATCAAAACCCCTTTAATCTTCAAATAGATTGCAAAATATGTGTTTACAAATAAATCCCTCAATCAATTGGTCATTCAACCATTAACCAACACTAATGACAATTAACCTATTTATAGTCTAGACTAATATTCACTAATTGCACTTAACCCCCTAGACTTAGGCTAATTAATACAAAATTACATATTAAGCATAAAAATGACTAAAATCAAGATTAAATATATTTTGTTCAGACAAAATATATTTATTACAATAAAACTCCTAGTCATTTAAATCTTCAATGTCTCGTCTCGGTTCTTCGTCTCGAACGTGTCGGGTTTGACTTTTGTTGACTTTGACCGTGACGTTGACTTTTGTTGACTTTCACTGTGTTGATAATATAGACTATCTTTTCCAGCTCCAACAAACTTGAAAGCTCAGATCCAAATTGCACAAAGTGAGGCCTTGAAAGAAGAAAACCGTGCGGGAGAAGAATTCCGAGGGTTAGATAAACAGATGATTTGCAAGGATGACGGTATACAGTACTTCATGGATCGCATATGGGTACCCAGATGGGGAGGTGTACGTACCTTAGTCATGGATGAAGCCCACAAGACGTGATATTCTATTCATCCTGGTGCAGAAAATATGTATCACGATCTCAAGGATCTGTACTGGTGGCCAGGCATGAAGAAAGACATTGCCTTATACGTCAGCAGATGCTTGACGTGTTCCAAAGTTAAAGCTGAACATCAGAAACCATCAGGATTATTACAGCAACCTGAGATACCCGAGTGGAAACGGGAGAACATAGCTATGGATTTCATTACCAAACTCCCTAGAACAAGCAGCTGTCATGACTCGATTTGGGTCATTGTAGATCGAATGACGAAATCAGCACATTTCTTGCCTATCCGAGAAGACTACAAGATGGATAAGTTGGCGAGATTGTACATCAAAGAGGTCGTGACACGGCACGGGGTGCCGGTGTCAATCATATCCGACCGTGATAGTCGATTTACTTCACGATTTTGGCAGACACTACAGAAAGCGATGGGCACTCGGTTAGACATGAGTACTGCCTATCACCCTCAGACAGATGGCCAAAGTGAACGAACTATACAGACGCTAGAAGACATGTTGAGAGCGTGTGTAATCGATTTTGGTGGTAGTTGGGATGCTCATCTACCGTTGATTGAGTTCTTTTACAACAACAGCTACCATACAAGCATTGGGTGTGCTCCATTCGAAGCGTTGTATGGAAGGAAATGCAGATTTCCCGTTTGTTGGGCCGAAATTGGTGAAAGTCAGCTAACAGGCCCAGAGATCATTCAAGAAACAACTGACAAGATCTTTCAAATCAAAGACCGACTTAAAGCCGCACGAGATCGCCAAAAGAGCTATGCCGACAACCGTCGGAAGCCTCTAGAATTCAACGTTGGGGATTGTGTATTACTCAAAGTCTCCCCTTGGAAAGGAGTCGTTCGATTTGGAAAGAAAGGGAAGTTAGCCCAAAGATACGTTGGACCATTCGAGATTACTGAAAGAATTGGTCCAGTGGCTTACCGCTTAAGGTTGCCACAAGAACTTAGCGGTGTGCATGATACTTTTCACGTGTCAAACCTCAAGAAGTGTTTGGCCGATGAATCCCTTCACGTGCCAATTGGGGAAATCAAGATTGACGAAAAGCTTCATTTCGTTGAGGAACCCATTGAGATCATGGATCGAAAGGTCAAGCAACTGAAGCGCAGTAGGATACCTATTGTTCGCGTAAGGTGGAATTCAAAACGAGGGCCAGAGTTTACATGGGAACGAGAAGATCAGATGAAACTCAAATATCCACATCTTTTCGAGGATGACACTCTTGGACCTAACTCCAGCTGAATTTCGGGACGAAATTCTCTCAACTGGGGGATACTGTGACATCCGTCACCTTAAAGTCCATCAATTAACGTGATTCTCCGTTAACTATTCCTTGATCGATCATTCCTCATCTTTATTTAACTCTTTATGTGGATATCATGTGTGCTTATCATCGTTGTGCTTGTGTATTCATTATAATCATATGTTAACCTTAAAAACTTTTAAAACTTTCATCTTCGAAACCGCCAAATATATCATTTTTATATATAATAAACGTCACCAAATAAAACCATTTCTTAAGTCATAATATCATTAAATGCATTTTATAACTAATATGATTAACCTAATAAAGTCGTTTTTCAACCGAACCAAATTTAAGAAACTCGGGGGTTAAGTGCAGGGACTAAACTTGTAATTTTGCAAACTTGGGCTGGGTATATAAACCCATTTCCCAGCCCTAATCCCTCATTTTCATCATCTTCTTCATCTTCATCCTCTCTACACACCATTTCTCCATTGTAGCACCAAAACCGACCCGCTTAGGCTCGTTTTCGTCGTCTAGACTTCATCTACAGCCTAGTCTACTCATTTCTAGCAGGTAGACGACTTTGGTTATCTCTTTTCTTTCCTTTTCATGGCTGTCCAAATCTAGGGTTTCGGGTGTTCGGGTTCAACCCGAACACACAAGGTCGTATGGGTGCGTGTGAGGTCTTTCTGCTTGTGTTTCATGTTTGTGTATGTTTGTAGAGTGTTTCTGGAAGTCCTTGTGGTGTAAAACTCACGTTTAGAGCAGCCCGGGGGCTGCTCAGCCCAACCACAGTCGCGAATCTGCTGTCCAGGCGAGTGGGTCTGTCATGCGATTGAGTCGTGCGACTGGGTGAGTCGTGCGACTGAACCATGCGTCTGAGTAAATCGTGCGACTGAGTTGTGCGACTGAGTCGTGCGACTGTGTGTTTGTATGCAATTGAGTCATGCGTGCGAATGAGTGTATGCGATTGAGTCATGCGTATGATTGAATGTGTGCGATTGAGTCAGGTGATCGACTGAGTGTATGCGAATGTGCGTGATTCGCACGACTGGAGTCCAGTCGCACGAATGAAGGTTCAATCGTACGAAAGTAGCTAATTCGCACGATTAAAGGTTGATTCGTACGTATGGAGGTTGAGTCGTTCGATTGGGTGTTGTGTGGTACGACTGAATGCCAGTCATACGAATGAAGGCTCAATCGTACGAATGAAGCTGATTCGCACGATTGAGGGTTGATTCGTACGTATGGAGGTTGAGTCGTGCGTCTGGTCTTGTCGTGCGACTGTAATTGTTGTGTTTGATTTCCTTTTGTGCGTGGTGTGAGTATGACGTGTGATGTTGAGGTAACATTAACACAGTAGCCATTGTTGGGCCACAAATATTAAAGTCAACGCTAAAAAAGGCACAAATACTATTCTAAACAAATTAAACTAACGCTTTACAATTATCAACCGACTTATAACTATTGACACGTATTCAATACTTCTTCAATAACCATGAAACTTTTACTCAAATATCATCATCAATGGCGACAATGTCTTGTACTTGGATCTACATAAGGTCTAGTACGTGTGTCTTTTTGTGTGTGTTACACGCGACCCAGCCGATACAACCCGAACCGACCGATCATTATTATGCGCTTATTTCATATCATTAATGCTAAACAATAACTGTCAATAGGTGTTTGACTGTTCATTTGCATTCAACATTTGGATACATCGATTATACATACTTACCACTTAACAAGTGAGTTTCGTGGCCCCTTTTTACATTTATACAATATTTCAATCATTTACAACTTGGGGGAAAAGTATGCTTAACCATTTTCTATGCTGTACAACTTACTTACATTTTACATACAAGGAATCGACGTGATACTGTGTTGCAAGTACTTATCTGTTACATACTTGGGTCTGCTGTGTTGTTCTATCTTTGCAACTATTTAATTCCAGTGTGGGAACCGACGGTTAGGTATTGGTAGTACTACTGGGTTGACACCCCCACCCTTGTTCGATGGTATACTAGTTGGTACCATCAGTGGCCCCAGGAACGGGCCCTTGGGTGAATATATGCCGACAATTTCTTTGTGTACGTCGCTAGGTTTGGTTGCAAAGCTCATGTCATGTGATTTTACTTGTGTATATAACTGTATTCACGGTATTCCATTACGCTTTTATACAGCATCACTTACTTATTTATTACTTAAACTGCGAGCTCACCAACAATTATGTTGACCGTTTTGAGCATATCTTTTCAGGTGATCATGCAAGTTCAGGAATCTAGGTGTGATGCCTTAGTGGAGACCCTAGGATGCATTTTTGGGACTTAACATATTTTGACAAACAATCTTTTTGAACAATGTTGATATGTGTAAACAATTATAATCTTTTGAAACTTGTTCCCGGGTTGTGGGAATTTACATTACAATTTCATCTTTATTTGGTTATGTGAATCATTATCATGTTTAGGCTTATGGCTATGTTGTCGTGAACATTGACTAAACACGACACAAGTCCCCTTGTTGTCGGGTGTCGTCATGACACGCTTTTCATCATTTATTTATATTGCATCTCTATCGCTTATCATGTGTTATGACGATCCCGGTCTCGTTACATCCCCGTGTTTCCGCTTTTAGTGGGGGTGTGACACATGTAGCCACCAGTTGCCCATACTTCCCACACAACGAGCAAACTCGGCATGGAGTGTTACTCGCGTGATGGTACTTGCAAGTATTGCACATCGGATACGGCCCAGAATAAGCTCTCGCCATGGGAGCTCGATTGGCAACAACAACTTGCCTTTGAGGAGAATATGGTGCTGTCACCGCGTAATTGCGGGTCGGTGTGAACTTGCGCTTCTTATTTTGGAAAGAGGAATCAGCCTTCACCTCCTTTGTAGCCTCGGGTGTCACCTTTGCAGCAGTTTTGGCACCTTTCACAGACAACATGCCAGCCCTAATATGGTTCTCAGTGAGCTGGGCGGTGATAGTAATCGCCTTCTCCAAGGTTGTGGGCCTATTACCCACCACGGCATCTTGAATTTGAGGTGGTATCCCCTTAATAAACTTCTCGATGTTACGGGGCACGGTATCCACCATGTGGGGTAGGAGCATGCTCAACTCATGATGCCGGGTGGAATAAGTCAAATGATTTCCACCATCTTGCTTGAGATTCCAAAATTCTTCCTCCAGATTCTGCAATTCACTCCTCGGGTAGAACTTTTGGATCATTATATCCTTAAATTCTTCCCAAGATAATGCCAAGGCAGCTTCAGTCCCTCGGTTCCTTTTCTCACTGTTCCACCACGTGAGCGCCCGTTGTTGAAGAACGCTCGCAGCATAGCGGACCTTGAACTCATTGGGACACTCGCTCACGATGAACGTGTTCTCCAAACTCTCGAACCACTCGAGGAGTCTAGTGGCTCCTTCTTTCCCACTAAAGCTAGTGGGTTTGCACGAGTTGAAATGCTTAAAGGTGCAGGTGCGATTGTTCCCGTTTTGGTTGTTGCTATTCTCCCCATGGGCATTGTTGTCACCACCACTATTGTTTCCATTAGTGTTGTTGTTGTTATTGGCCATCAAGGTGCTGCTAAGTTCAGCAACCATTGACGGGAGCACATCAGCCATTTGCCGGGCGATCATTGCAGCGAGTTTACGATCGGAACTTCCACACTTTCTATGGTGACGAGACATGTTGGATATACAAAATGAGTTAGACACGAGAATGAGAATATTAAAGGATAGTAATTTAGACAAGAATAAATCAAGGGTTGTAAGGCACATGGGATGGTTCCATTTGGTAACGCATTACCATTTGGAAACGTTGACAGATCAAGGTAAATTGACCCATTTGCCTTAGAAACTTGTGTATGTTGACCATAGTTTATCACTCATCCCAGAAATCCCCAAGTAAGCATAACTAGTCCCGTAGGGTTTATACGAAATGCTTACCTTAGCCCGAAGGCCTTTTGCCAGGAAATCCAGAATACATGTGTCTACGTGTCACACAATATTTCTTAGGTTCATGGAATCAAAACCTTGATGAGATTTGTATAGATTAGACATAAAGTCTAAAGATTTGAGTCATAAACATAATGTATACGATCCCACGTGTCGTCTAGAATAAGATTAAGAAGCTTCATTTGTCGGGGAGAATCAAAGAGTCAAGAATAAGTCTAGGGGAGACAACTAACAATGTTTAGGCATTTACAAGGCAATCCTATGGTAAGGCATCAAGTTGCACATAAGAAGGCATAGCATTATGTAGCATGCAAACAATATATTTTTACAAGAATATAAATATTATACTATAAGGTTCATGCATAAACTATAGTCTAGGTCACCATTTCTAATAACCTAAATCCTTATAGTTATGGGCTCTGATACCAATCTATCACACCCCAACCTTGACGGCGGAATCGTCGAAATGTGAGGGTTAAGATTGTTCACAACCACATAATGCTATTATTTAATCCAAATATTATAATCATAAGTTTCAAATGTAACATTACAAACATAAGTCTAAAATATGAAAATAAACATAACATAAGATGTAAATAATCCAAGACATTTCGTTTATTAAACTAAGTCCAATCCTAGATGTGGATAAACTTCAAAGATAGCATCAAACTTGGGCGTTTCCTGAAACATGTTAAAAATAAAAGGTCAACATAATATTGGTGAGATTTCTATAGTCTTCATACATACATATATAAGAGATGGCAATTCATGTCATAAGTTAGTGAACAAAGTAACTAGGTGTGTATGACAGATGTAACAATCAAACCTTGACAGTTTACAAGATTACACGTTTACAAGATTATACGATTAGCTAAGTATACTTGGATTAACCAAGCAGGCTTGTCAGGCCCATAGATCTATGACGTCGGCAGGCTAGCAATAGTTAATGATTGCACATATAATAGTCAATACATGGTAATTACTAAAATTCAACTAACCACAACAAACAAGTGAATTGCCCACGTGTTTACAAGAATCAAACGATTTTACAAGTGCAATGGTTATAAGGTAACATGTTTCACCCCAAAGTGTAAAAATATGAAAAAGGAGTATAGAAATACTCAAATGATCAATAAGAATAAAAGTGACGACTAATAAGAATAATAAGCAACGTTCCAACGTAAACCTTCACGAAATACCTAAGAATATATATTTACAAGATTTAAGTTTAATTATAATAAGTTTAATGATTTGATTAAGGACTAGGGTTTTAATTTGGTGTTTGGGGGTTTTACTAACCAAATTAAATAAAATAAATAATTGATTATGTTTTTAATTCCATAAAAATGAAACACCTTATTTAAGCATTTTAGTATAAAGGAATACAAAAGAAATCTTTTGTACTTTATAAGTTTGAATAATAATTTTTCTTTTAAAATAATCAGCATCTTAAATATATATAAATAAAAGGTTGAACAAATAATAATTTAGTGATTTAAACCATTATTTAAAGTCTATTTTATAAGAAAAATAAACTAGGTATATTATTTGTCTATAATATTTAAAAATTATATTAAGATATTTTATGAAATAAATTTGCAGAAAATAATGTAGTATCTCTAAAAATTAATAAGTTCATAAATTGATTTTTATAAATTTTTTAAAAAAAATCTGGATTTAATTTAAAGGCTAAAAAAACTTAAAACCAAAACATGAGGTTTCTAAATATAACTTTTGTTTTATAGAAATATCATTTTTTATAGAGAAATAAATTTACAGGAATAATTTGAGTGATCTTAAAATAATAAAGTTTAATAAAATTTATTTTAACATATTTTCAACGATTTTCTATATTTTTAGAGGCTGAAAAGCCTTTTTTAAAAAAATAGGGGAGGTTGACGGGTTCGAACCCTGGACCTCGGGTATGGAATGTGGGTTTGGAACCGGTAAACCAAGGCCTTAGCCGCGTTAATAGTTGGTATTAAAATATTAAAAATATAACCCAAATGAAATCTCCAATTCATATAAACCCTAGATCAATCGAATCCAAAATTAAGCAACGATTTGGGAGTTTCAACTCGATTAACCGTAGGGCTTTTGATCCCTAAGTGAAATCGAGTTGAATGATGTATGTACTTACTTGATTAAGATCAAATTGTAGTATTTAGGCTCGGTTTTGCCTCGGCTAACTTGCGACGAATAGAAACTTAGAATTCGATTGATTTAGTAGATGTATCTTGAATTGTGATTTACAGGAAGTTAAAAGGGATCGAAGGAAGGGCACCTTTGCCCTTTGTTAAATAGCTTCGATTTGTATGTTAGTATGCCGAATGGTTTCGAATTTGAGTCGAATTTTTAGGTTATGATGTAGTGATTAAATGGTTGATTAAAACGAATTGAACTACATAATTAGCTTCGAAATGATTGCACGTACGTTTCTGATTAAGCAATCGACTTAATTTTGTAACTTTTCTTGTATTGAAGTGGTTTGGATGATCCATGTATCTTCGGTTTCGATTAACACCTTAAACATGAACTTTAAACGATTTAATTGAGGTACCGAGTTCGAAACACACCACCGAAGATGTTAGGACGGTTTAATTTCATTATAAACAAGGATTTCAAGCGTTGGGGTTGACGTCGGCGTCAGCCGGAGGTTGGCCGGAGTACAGCCAGGTTTACAGGGAGGGAAAAAAGGTGGGGGGGTTGGGTTTTGGAATTTTACAATTTAGTCCCTATAGTTTTGATTTTATCTTTTTATGTAAGAACCTTATTTTTAAAGTTCCTAAATTGACAATAAAGCCCCCTGAACTTAATTAAACTTTAGGTTTTAAATATTTTTAAGTTTAAATAATTTTTTTATAAATTATTATTATTATTATTATTAGTAATATTATTATTATTATTTATTATTATGTTTAATTTAATAATTAAATTATTATCTTCCAAATTAAAGAATTAAAGGCAAATTAAGAAATAAGCATATGTAACCCATAAGTTTCGTATTTGACAACAATAGTCTTTACAAGAATAACGATGCTAACTTTTAATTAAACGAAAAAATGCAAGATGTTACATCAATCAGACCGAAAGGAATCTCATCTAATTTCCGTCAAACGCATATTCAGATATCTCAAAGGAAAACCAGCTCTAGGGTTATGGTATCCTTTTGAAGGAAACTTCGAGTTACATGGATATACTGACAGTGATTATGGGGGATGTAGTCAAGATAGAAAATCCACTACGGGTGGTTGTCAGTTTTTGGGTCCCAGATTAGTCTTATGGCAGTGTAAAAACAAACAAATGTCTCCGTCTCAACTGCAGAAGCGGAGTACATAGCTGCATCAGCAGGATGTTCTCAAATCCTTTGGTTACAAAAGCAACTGCTGGATTACGGGTTCAATTTTTTTAAAACTCCTATTTTCATTGATAACACCAATGCTATGTTTATAGCAGCTAATCCTGTTCAACATTCAAAAACAAAGCATATCGAAATTCGATATCATTTTCTCAGAGATAACTCCGAAAAAGGTTTAATCATTTTGATTCAAATTTCAACTGACAAACAATTAGCTGACCTGTTTACTAAAGCCTTTTTACTAGGAAGGTTTGAGTATCTGGTTGAGTCTATTGGCCTTATTAATCATGTTGAAAAATGATTTTGTTTCATCAAAATGATAGTAACCATCCCTCCTTTTTCATAAATAACTCAAAAGGAAAATCATCAAGATTGACTATCTGTTTGAAAATATTGTGTGTGTGTGTGTGTGTGTATGTGCTAAATGAAAGGGCAAATACAAAATTATAAATTTAAAAATCAATATAGAAAATTATAAAAGGAAAATAAAAGAAATGTATAGTTTAGATGTTTTCTTTATTTAGGATTGAATCTGCCTTTGCAACATGTGAGAAATGATAGTACATCAGATATAATTAGTTGCATACTTCACTCGATAATAAAGTCTGACGTGATCAGATATGATGTGCTAGTATAATTATGCAATTATACTGAAAAAGTATATTCTTGTGATTTAACTAAATCATTATGCATTTGTGGGTATTCATCTTAGTTCTTATGAGTGGTGTTGACTTTTCTATTGATTGCTTGTCAAGTCACAAACTCACACCTGATGGTGATATGAATAACCATGAGATCTGTTTACTACATCTGTTTACTTCTTTGTTATGAGTCATCATAGACCTGAAGTGACGAGATATCCTCTATTGTAAGTCATTACAGATCTGGATATTCTCACTTGATGCAAAAGATGCCAATGTGCACAATCCTTTCAAAAGTCCAAAAATGGATGTCCTTTGATTCTTATGAATCATATATATATCCAATTCTTTATGAAACAGATTCAGGGATTACCTAACGGCTTGTCCATGGTGGTTTTCTCAGAGATTATCAAATGGTTTTACTATAATGATTCTCTCATTGACCTAAACATGAGATCTGGTTATACATATATGTCAGGTAATTAAGCTGAGAATAAGTGCTTGCTTGCATACCTTGACGAGGGTCAGACTCTCTAAATCTAAGTGTGAGTTCCATAATGTCATATCTAATAGAACCTTAACAATCCAAGAATTAAAAAAGTAAGTATGCTGATACTTTTACCAAAGTACTCATTGTCTGTCCTTAGATCTTGTGTCTCCTTTGCTCCAGTAATGCTGACCTGGAACACACCTGATCAGGATTTAATCAGTGTCCATGGCTATTCATAATTTCTTTTATTTTAATGTGTTGATTATTCTCTGATATGATCTCACTACAGGCATATGATTCAGTGTACATCTAGTAGTATTTTTTATTCTGCTTTATTTTTTATTTTTGCATGTTTTATGTGTGCAGGCATGTTGATAATGGTTGTTTTTCTAAATTTCCTACTCATATAAACTTCTAAGTTTGTAAACTTAAAAGTTTAGGGGGAGTAAAATTTGAAAAAGAGAAATAAAATTTGAAAAAGAGAAATAAAATTTGAAAAAGAGAAAATCAAAATAAAAGTTGAAAAGGATGATGCTAAATTTACAAGTATTTGTGTGTTTGGTATGATTCAAAAATGAACCTAATAAAACTTTCAAATTGTTTTTTATTTGAAATATGGAAAAGTTTCATGCAAATGATTGAGTTGAGATTATTTGAAATCTTTAAAAAATTCAAAATGATTGAGACTAAAATTATGGGAATTCAATTGAAAAATAAAAGTTAAAAGTTTGAGTGAGAAAATATAATTGTGTTTAATAAAATCAAAAAGTCAAAATTTTTGTGCGGTCAAAAAGTCAAAGTCAAAATTGACCAATGGTTGACTATTTATTAAAGAACAGTGAATATTTTCAAAATTAAAGTTTAAATGTTTATTTGTGAAAAATTTTAAGTGTTTGTAGTATAAATGATTCTCATGTGTCTAAATAGTGACCATAAGTCCATGTTTAGAAGCATGATGAATTTTCAGTTTTAAGACAAGTGTTGGGCGTTTTGATTCTAACCCATGTGCCTAAACTGTTAGGTCTAGGATCAGTAGATCTAGTCCATTTTGTATAGGCTTAGTACTTGAATTAATATCTGTAATAAATGGTTGTAATTCATTATTGTGTATGCATTATATATATAGGTTAACCCATTTATATGTGTGTTGATTTATGTATGGTTGCAGGGTACAAACATTATACTTGGTCAATTTCTGAAATCGACTAAGTGTAAGAAACATCTACGGATGAACATTTTGTTCTTCCGTAGATATGTTTCTTACAAGTAAAATGCATCCAAAGATCTTCTGCGGATGAACAACCAGCACTGAGGATGGAAGAACAAGATTGCTTCGGAAGAACAAGATTGCTTCGGAAGAACAATGTACCCTTGGAAGAACAAGACTTCTGTGGAAGAACAAAACATCTACGGAAGAAAATAATCTTGCGGAGTCCAAACACTTGTATAATACAAGTGTTACAAGTCAACAAGTCAACAAGGCAGTTATGCGAATCCCAAGAAATCCGATGATCCCTAACAGAAACAATTCAAATCCCAAGAGATCCGGTGTTTCCTTTAACAGAATCATCATTGTCTATATAAATGGATCCTAGGTTTCGAATCAAGGGCGGCTTCGACGACAACAGCAATAGCAATACGACAATTCCACAAACAGCAAACATCACATCAAATCTCACAATCAAACCTTAGCAGCCGTCACATCATTCGTCACAAAATTTAATATCATTCATTCATTATTTTTAATCATTAACATGTTTTAATAAAATACATATTATTCATTAATTGTGTTTCTTTTAGTGTGTTCTTGAATCTTTATTGATATTGAAATTTATTACAAAACAATTAAACCAAGCCAACGTTGATTCCGCAAATGTTGACTTGCCTTCAACCGACACTGATAATTCCTGATTGCGATCCTTGGATTCACAGGTGGTATCAGAGCCAAGTGCTCATTGATTTAGATTTATTGATCTATCAGTGTTAGTTGTGTTTAATTGCTTTGAGTTCTGTAGATTTGTCAGTTTTTACTGATTAGATCTATTGTCTTTAAAAGGGATTTGTGTGAAACTTGTTTGTTGTTCAACAGTAGTCGGTTTGATTAACTTGGATCTATATTCAAATCAATTGAATAGCAGATCCTGTTGATCATATTCATCAATTAACATCTCAGATCTTAACTAATCATGAACAACTTCAGTGTATCATCTTACCAACCACCGAAGTTGGAAACAAAAGCAGACTTCAAATCATGGAAAATCAAGTTTAGGAATCATGTAAATTATACAGATTCTGACTTATGGGTCTCTATAACAGAAGGTCCTTATATTCCACCCACCCTTGGGCCGGATTATAATGATAACAATCAACCCATAAGCACAAAATTTCTTTCATCTGATGATATTAAGAAGGTTAAAGTCGATATCAAAGCATATAGCTTGCTTAGTATGGCTTTGCCAGAAGAAATATTGATCAGATGTGAAAATTATAAAACAACAAATTCCTTGTGGAAGATTCTTCATACACTTTGTGAAGGGAGTGATGAAATCCAAGCATTAGGAAGGACACCCTTCGTTCACAATATGAAACTTTTCATCATATTGAGGGTGAATCAATTCCTCAACAACTCCACAGGTTTATGCAACTTGTCACAGAAATGAACATTTTGGAGTTGAAATACACAAATGAGGAATTGAACAAGAAAATGCTCCATACTTTACCAAAAAGTTGGAAGCAAACTGTATCCATGTTCAAGAATACCATAGATCTCAAAGCAGTCGGACTAGACACTCTAGTGGCTAAAGTTGAGGCTCTTGAACTGGATGAGAAATCAAGAAACAAGAGTATAAGAACTCATGTATCACCATATCACTTTAAAGAAACAAGAAGTGCTGGAAGTGCTTTCATGTCTAGTAATGATGGTTATAACTCTTGTACTTTGAATGAAGATGAAGAGGAAGTAAGTTTATGCTTCAAAACGTCCTAAGAAATCTTCACAAAGTAAGTCAAGAAAAGAGAAAAGAAAGATCTGATGATCAAAGAGAAAAATCATCTGAAAAACCATCATCCAACAATCAATCAGAGTCTATCACTGTCATTCTAGACTCTGAAGAACAAAAGGCAGCTTTTGCAGCCTTTAGTTCAAGCTTTCAAGCTTACCTAGGAAGTACATTGCCCACTGCCAACATGTGCCAACAAGATTTAGAAGACTGCCTCCGGATGTAGTGGAGGAAATGGATCTACAATGGAAAATGGCAATGATTGCATATAGAGCCAAACAATATCTGAGAAGAAACAAGAATTTGGCTGCTGCAAGTAAATCATCACGTATAGGAGTTGATAAGTCAAAGGTAAGATGCTTCAAGTGCAATCTCTATGGACACTTTTCTAGAGAATGCAATCAACAAAATTCTGACACAACACAACATTAGAATCATCAGGCCAAACAACCCTCATCAACTCAAAGATGTTTTAGACAGCCACAACTGACCAACTCATCCCCACTAGCCACCAATTCACCAGCAGAAACTAGCAACTCTAAAGACTCTGGGCTGATCATTCTTCGAGATGGAACCTGTGACTGGAGTGTGTATGAGAAGGAAGTCTTAGAAGAAAATCAAGCTCTAATGGCTCACATGAAAAACAAGGTTCCACCCATGGCAAGTGAGGTAAGAGACAGGTTATGTTCATCAATATGTGTTGAGGAAGTAGAAAGATATAGAGTCCATGCTCAACAATTAGCTGATAAAGTTAAAGAAACAATGATTTTGAATGAATCTCATGTAAGAGAACATAAACTATATAAAATTAAAATTAACTCTTTACAAAAGGATTTAGACAAAATTGTTTCTGAAAATTACAGCTTGAAAGCACAAATTGAGCATCTGACCACTTCCTTAACCAAATCCATGACTGATCATGCATCAACTGAAGTGAAACTTCAGAAGTTTCAGCTCTCATCTCAGCAATATGAGAAATTACTAAATTCTCATATTGAATCAAAGAAAAGGTCAGGGTTGGGATACAATGTTGTGGCACCTCCAGTTAACAATAACTATGTTTCTTTGCCTGAATCAATGACAAATAATCTATCAAAACATTTTGTGTCTGGCACCAATATAGGAACTAGCTCAAATCAACAAAGCATTGATAATAAGGTGAATGAAACTGAGTCTTCTGAATCAGAAAAGATTAATCAATTTAATTCAAAATTCAACTTAGATGAGTGGGATGACTTGGATGATTCTGATGAACATGATGCTGATCTTTTAAATAAGGGTAAGAATGTTGTGTTTGAAACAAATATTCCAAAAGTGCTTGAAGAAACAAAGTTGCCATACCCTCCTAAACAAACATGCTGAAACCATTTGCATGAGAATAGCTCAGTTGAATGAAGGTCTTCAAGAACTAAATCAGCAACAAGCCTCCTCCAATAAATAAATGAGAAATCTGCTTCTACTGAGGAAAGAGAGAAATCCATGAAAAAAGGAAAGAAAAAGGCATCAGCAGATCATCAACGGAAGAAGAACCTCTTTCATGTACCAGATCTACGAAAAAAGAAAACTTCAGTAGAAGTTAATGATGATTCAGTAGATGATCTATGGAAGAGGAATTCAGCAACAAACAATCAAAAGATGCATAAAGTGGATAAAAAAGAAGCACATCCAAAGCTAAAGAAGAAAGAACAACATCAAAAGTTAGCAAACCATAAGAATGATTCTGAGAGAGAATCAGATGAAAACTATTGCAAATGGTGTGACATGAAAAATCACAATACCGAAGATTGTTACTTCAGTAGCTACTGCTCTATTTTCAATATGAACAATCACATGACTGCTGATTGCTACTTCAATAAACATGTGCCATCTGCAACAAAATAACCATTCCACTCAGAAATGTTATTTCAACAAAAGAACAAGACAAAAGGCACAAAGAAGAAAGAATCAGATAAGTCTGAATCAGATACTCAATCTACTGATTGTGAAAAGGTTTCAAAACTGAAGAAGTCTGAACTAAAATCAAAGTCAAAATCAAAGGACAAAACATCATCAAGTGCTCATCCATTGAAGAAAATACCAACTTTCCAGCAGTCAAAAACACCTCATAAAAGGGTAGATTTGACTGATAAGGAAACAAAGGATGATGATGCATTCTTTGATAAATTTGAAAAGGGAAATCATATACCTCATTCAAAAACAAAAGATTGTGAGACATTTAATCATAAAGTTTCATTATCAAAACCAAAGTCTCAAATGAACAAAATTAAGTTGAATCAAGAAGAAATTGGGAAACAAGAACCTAGTTCATCAACATCCCATTCAACAGAATCATCCTCATCTGAAACAACTCAGAATGAATCAACCAAAACTAAAACTGAAACTTCAAAACTTGTTCATGAAGGAGTAACTATTTTAGACACTGTTGACAAACCCAAGATCATTAAGACTTGGGTTGTCAATTCTAACTGATTTATTTATGAATGCAGGAACAATATTGGAGAGCTAACAACAAGTGGTATGTTGACAGTGGTTGTTCCAGGCATATGACAGGAAACTGTTCACTTCTCCATGATTTCAAACATAAAAATGCTTCTTATGTGGCATTTGGTGGGGATAAAAAGGGAGGTAAAATTGTTGGTGAAGGAATGATAACAAATGGTGTGCTCAAATTTGAGAAAGTAAATTATTGTGAAAATTTACAGTATAATCTACTAAGTGTGTCTCAAATTTGTGATCAAAATTATACCACATTGTTTGATAATACTAATTGTTACATTCTTAAGCCAGGATTTAATTCCAGAAGAATGGGTCCTCCTCAAAGCAGCAAGAAAAGGAAACACTTATGTTTTGGATATGAACAACACATCCTCACAAAACATGAAACATGCCTTCTATCTAAGTTATCAGAAGATGTATCTCAACTATGGCATAGAAGGCTTGTCCATTCTAACATGAAGAACATGAACCAATTGGTGAAAAATGACCTGGTCATTGGATTGCCAAACAAAGAGTTTCATTGCTCAACTCACTGTTCTTCTTGTTACAAAGGAAAACAACATAGAGTGTCACATAAATCCAAAATTATCAATACTAATACTACACCACTCAAATTGCTTCACATGGATCTGTTTGGTCCTACCAATGTGATGAGCATTGGAAAAAGGCAATATTGTTTGGTGATAGTTGATGATTTCACAAGATTCACATGGGTCTTTTTCTTAAAACAAAAAGTGAAACATCAGAAACATTAATGGACTTTGTGATCAAGATTGAGAATCAACTTGATACAAAAGTTAAAATTTTAGGAGTGACAATGGTACTGAATTTGTCAATTTTGAACTGGATTCCTTTTGCAGGAGCAAAGGTATTGCAAGGCAATTCAGTGCACCAAGAACTCCACAACAAAATGGAGTTGCTGAAAGAAGAAACAAAACTCTCATTGAAGCAGCCAGAACAATGCTAGCTGATTCACAATTGCCCATCACATTTTGGGCTGAGGCTGTGAATACTGCATGCAATGTTCAAAACAGAACATTAATTGTCAAAGAACATAACAAAACTCCTTATGAGCTCTTGTTTAAAAGAAAACCATACATAGGATATCTTAAAGTCTTTGGATGTCATGTATCTGTTTTAAACATAAAAGAGTCATTGGGAAAATTTTCAGAAAAAGCATATGATGGTTTCTTTGTTGGATACTCTTCAACATCTAAATCTTTTAGGATTTATATTCCACAACATAACATTGTGGAAGAAACTCCTAATGTATCCTTTGATGAATCTGTATTTACTAAGTCAGTTAAAGGTTCATCATGGTTGTTTGACATAGATGCTCTAACTAAATCATTTAACTATGATCATTTGAACACTGCAGGATCTGATGAAGTATGTTATCCATTTGTTCCACCTCACCTCATTTGAACAATGCAGGATCTGATGAAGTATGCTCTAACTAAATCATTTAACTATGACTGAAGTAACATTATTTGCTGATCCTCCAAGGATACACACATCCTCGTGGAAAACACATCAGCAGCGCAGCTGCAGACACTACATGTGGAAATGAACATGGTGCATCCGGAGATGTGAATGTTGTCCCTTCAACAGATCCATGCTCTCAAGTGAATACAACAAGCATTGGAATGTTTCAAGTCCTCACTTATCATCCAGAGAAGTTCATGTAACTCCTACAAAAGAGCAAAATGATTCCGGAGAAGTTCCTACGGAAGAACAAAATGATTCCGGAGAAGTTCCTACGGAAGAGCAAACCGATACTGGAGATGCTCCTACAGCCCATACAGAAGACACTCATGATCCTTCACCTCATGTTGAACATTTTGACTATTTTCAAAACTCTCAACCTGGGTTGGATCAGTCTGAGGCAATGGAAATGACTAACCTGGAATCATCTATGCCAGTTGAATCAACTCCATCAATGAGAATCCATAAGACTCATCCAGTCAACAACATCATTGGAGATCTTACAAAGAGAACTACAAGGAGCCAAAGTGGTACTGCCAACCTTTGTCTCTTCAGTTGTTTTCTTTCTCAAGTGGTCCCTCCAAACATCACTGGTGCTTTAAAGACAATAGTTGGATTGAAGCTATGCAAGAAGAGCTTCAACAATTTAGAAAGCAAAAGGTATGGTCTCTAGTTGATTTGCCTGAAGGTCAACATCCTATTGGAACAAGGTGGCTATACAAAAACAAACTGGATGATAGAGGGATTATTGTAAGAAACAAAGCAAGGTTGATTGCACAAGGATACACACAAGAAGAAGGAATAGACTATGATGAAGTTTTTGCACCAGTTGCAAGAATTGAGGCCATAAGAGTGTTTCTAGCTTATGCATCATATAAGAAGTTCACTGTGTATCAGATGGATGTCAAGTGTGCATTCCTATATGGGAAGATTGATGAGGAAGTTTATGTGTCACAACCCCCCGGTTTTGAAGATCCTCATTATCCACATAGGGTATTCAAGTTAGATAAAGCCTTGTATGGTCTTCATCAAGCACCAAGAAAGTGGTATGAAACATAATCATCTTTCTTGCTCAAGCATGGCTACAAAAGAGGAACCATTGATCAGACACTCTTTCTCAAACAAGAACATCAAGATCTCTTAGTTGTTCAAATATATGTTGATGACATTATATTTGGCTCAACTAATAAGAGATTGTGTGTAAATTTCGAAGAGCTGATGAAATCTGAATTTCAGATGAGTTCAATGGGTGAATTAACCTTCTTTCTTGGT
Organism: Flaveria ramosissima; assembly: GCA_025215565.1. Lineage (NCBI taxonomy): Eukaryota > Viridiplantae > Streptophyta > Magnoliopsida > Asterales > Asteraceae > Flaveria > Flaveria ramosissima. The sequence continues at coordinate 34,974,022 of CM046029.1, forward strand.
CTTCAAGTTCATCAAAAACCAGATGGGATATTCATCAATCAAGAAAAATACATACATCAAATTTTGAAGAAATACAATCTTGCTGAAGTATCCTCATGCAAAACACAGCATCAACAATTGACAAGATTGTTCCTGATCCTTCAGGAAAATCTATTGATTAAAATTATATAGATCAATGATAGGTTCACTTATGTATCTAACTGCCAGTAGACCTGACATTATGTTTGCTGTGTGTGTGTGTGCTAGGTACCAATCTGATCCAAGGGAGTCTCATCTGAATGCTGTAAAAAGGATTTTCAGATACCTCAAAGGAAAACCAGGACTTGGTCTTTGGTATCCAAAGGATGGTGACTTTACACTCTACTCATACTCAGACAGTGACTATGGTGGATGTAACAGTAACAGAAAATCAACAACTGGTGGATGTCAATTCATCGGACCAAGGCTAGTATCATGGCAGTGCAAGAAACAAACCAATGTATCTGTATCCACAGCTGAGGCTGAGTACATAGCTGCTTCAGCTGGTTGCTCTCAAGTCCTTTGGTTGCAAAACCAATTGCTTGACTATGGTTACAACTTCCTTCAAACTTCAATTTACATAGACAATTCTGCTGCTATGTTTATAACTGCTAATCCTGTGCAACATAGTAAAACAAAACATATTGAGATAAGATATCATTTTCTGAGAGATTGCTCAGAAAAGGGTTTGATTAAGTTGGTCAAAGTGGATACAACAAATCAGCTTGCTGATTTATTCACTAAAGCCTTTGATTCAGTCAGATTTAATTTTCTAATTGAGTCTCTAGGCATTATTAACTTAGATTAATCAATTTGAACAAACAAAATACTGTGTGTCATGATGCTTTAGCATGACATATGCATGGGAAATGATAGTACACTATATCTTTGCTTATTCCTAAATTCATAAATAACAATAAATCTAAGCAAGTTTCTAGATTCATCTTGAGTGGAAACTACACTGAGTGCATGCCAAACATAATGCTAAGTGATTGTTTGTGGGAAACTTCATTTTGAGAATACAAAGTGAGTCTTATTCTGATGTGACCAAATCACTCATCTAAACACACTATGTACCAACACTTTATAATATCTATCTTTGCGAATCATACTCCCTTTGTTTTGTGTGAACAAAGACCTGGGTGTATGATCACCATACTGAATATCAGTTACAAAAGGTGAAAAGATCATGATCCTCATCCCTCTGTTTGTGTGAACAAAGACCTGGGTTAAAGGCACCTCTGTTTTATGTGAGTAAAGACCTGGTGACCTGATGATGATCATATCTAAGCTCTCAAAAGAATCCTATGTGATCAATTGTATATTAATCTAGAGCTTTTACATCATTGCATTAATGAGATGCCCAATGCATCTCAAGATAGAACTTGTAACTTAAAGTACATAGTTTTAAGTGTGAAAAAGTGATGATTTGACTGCAAAGGGAGGACAAAATCTTTGTGAATTGAATGTGAAGCCCATAACAGTTATTTTCAAATCAATATGAAAACATGATAAACAACATGCCTAGTTGATACATGAGCTCTTGTATGGATTTAAGTGGACAATATACTTGCAATCAGAACTTTGTTTAGGTATCAATTCAACAAACTAACTCATCAGGAAGAGGCTTAGTAGTATAGTATGATCCCATCATATGTGTATATATGTCTGAGCATCATCATACAGTTAAATGTCACTCATGCTATTCTTCTTAGAAATTTATGATAAATGCTTAATGTCATCATTAATCACAAATTTAGGGGGAGTAGAATTCATGAAGTTAAGTTTATCAATCAGCAGCTTTGTCTATTTCATTATCAATTTGAAGGAATTTGAATCTGAGCACCATCTTAGCTCCTGGATACATGAAATTTTCTTTAAAATCATTTTAAACTTTCTTGTGCTAAATTGTCATGAATACAAAGTCAACAAGGTCCAAAAGCAATAAATGGTTCTAAGCAATGGACTTGGACCATACAACAATATTTCTCTACATTATGCCATCTTAAGCATCAGTAGAAGCTACAGTGTTGAAATTTTAAATGTTTATCCGTAGATTGGTAAATTACAGATGAGAAAAGATCAACAAATATAATTTAATTTCATAGTTTGGTAATCTGTGAAAATGTAAGTTATACTTCATCAGCAGAAGTCGTTAAGACATCCTTAGATGATTTATGGGATCCGTAGATGATCTGCGGAAGAATTTGTTGAGGGTCCCACTTCATTAAAGTAATAAAATTAATGTGTTTGAGAGTATAAATGATGTTGTTTGACTTCAAAATTCATTATTCGCTTTTTCAGTTCACTTTTTCAGACCTAGAAAAACACACTCTCAACAAACTTTTTCCCTTCTATAACATTCAAATTTTACCGAATGAAAACATCAAACAAACATATATCTGTGCTCTCAGATCGTTGTGTTAAAGGTAAAACATGTCGTAATGTTTCAATAATGAACCATTCGAATCTCGTTTAATCTCACAACTGTTCGTATTCTCAGTGTGATTCTAACGAAATCTTCTTCTTCCGAATAGATGGATAATCGATTTGCGAAAGAACACAATGTGTGTGCCTTCTTAAACCCTGACGATCCTGTTTCAGTAGGGTGTCAAGACATTATCCGATATCTAAGAAGATCCAGGCTGTTCTATGCCTTATCAGCAGAGCCTGTGATTCACCAATCGCACATCACTGATTTTTGGAACTCCGCCCAAATAGAGGAAGATGGTCAAGTTATTAGGGCTGATGTGAAGAATGAAAGACTGAGAGTGGATGAACAGACAATAAGAAGGGTTCTTGAGCTGGGAGATATAGAAGTTGGTCACCCTGATGTGTTTGACAATGAATACATAGAAAAAGTCTTTCTTCTGATGGGGTATGATGGTGACTTCTAGAAAGGAGAAATAAAGAAAGGAAGACTCTGCAAGCCGTACAGATTTCTCTGCCACACTTATCTTAAGTGCATCTCAAACAGGAAATCTGGACTTGACAGATTTTCAAGGCATATCTCTTCAGGCATTATTGGTGTTTTTGAGGGAAGAACCTACAATTACTCAAAGTACATCTTCAACTGCTTATGTGATCACATCAAAGTACAGAAGGCTGACAAGATGTACATGTTTCCAAGGTTTCTGCAACTAATCATCAATGCTGATCTGTCTGGAACTACTGTGGATGGTGATATGTTTGTTCAAGCACAACTTGGCAGATCCATACTGAATAAAATATCTGGGAAATATGAAGGAGGAGACATGCCCATGTTTGATCATGTGGTAGATGTGTAGGATTCTATGTGCCCAAGACACTTAAAATATTGATGTGGTTAGTACGTTATGATCCAAGTCGGGTTATACCCAATAACAAGCTTTGCAATCACCAAAATATTCAATTGATGATATGATCATGCAATTAAATAATAACACCAAATTTAGAAAATGGGTTTTCTAAATAAGTTGCATATGAGATTAAACAATTTATATGGATATTTTGTTTATTATTGATGTTGTTGTAATGTTATTTAGTTATTTAAATAACATCAAATAATTAGTGAGTGTGTAAGTGTTATTCTAATAAAAGGTTTATTGAATGAACACTTTTAATATGACTTGTTAATGTGTTTCATATATCATTTAGATTTTGGGGGAAAAACCCCATGTTTTTTATAAAAAATTCGGCCGCCCCTAAGGGGCCCTTGGCCTTCTTCTACTTGTCTTGGAAAAACTCATTTTTTACACACTCATTCACTCCATCTCTTTTCTCTCTCACACATGCAATAGAACAACACAAGAAAGGGTTTTCTTGTTCTTGTTGAAGAAGAACTCGGCTGAAAGGATTTTCAGAAGTGTTACCCTTCGTTTTGGTGTTCAATCCTAGCATCTAAGGTGTTTTGTGATAGTGCTTGGGGTATACTAGCTTGAGGGGTCCTTCTTGGAGCCTTGGCCGAATTTCTAGCATCTTATCATCCTATTTTGGTCGACTTTCAGCTGGATAAAGGTAGTTAATCACAGCTTTATGTGGCTGTGATTTTATGTAGTTTAACATATGTTCATAGCTTGTTCATTCACATATTAAAGATCCTTTTGATTTGGGTTTGTTTCTCCATCTTAAAACATCATTAAGAACATGAAATTTTCAGATTATAAACATGTTATAATGCTATACTTCCGCTGCGTTTTTACAAAGTTTAAGTGGTTAAACTATGTCTTGTGTTCTAACAAACCCATCAATGGCATCAAGAGCCGGTTATGTGGATAACTTGCTTGTTCTTAGTCTTTAAAATCGGTTTTAAAGAAGTATTATCAACTTATTATAGGCTGATTTTGGGCTGATATATTTTGTATGAATGATTCCCCAAACTTTCAAGGTCATATCACACATGCTAGTGATTAGACCTTGAAAGATATATATTATGAAATGTTGATTGTTTGGACAATGTTTAAAACCCAAAATTTCAGTTTATGTTGGCTGAAATTTGGTGGTTTTAAGTGGGTTTCATTATATGTTTGGATGATATGATCATTGGATGTTAGTGTGCATAACCTAGCCTTTGGCCTTTTGATTTGGATGATTGGAATGGTTTATTTTATTCATTCAATTGGGTTGTAATATTTATGTTTATTATTTGGGTTGTAATTATTTATTCATTTGGTTATGTAATTAATAGATTAGGTGCATTTCTTTTATTAGAAAAATGTATTAGGATACAATTTTGTAAAAGGAAGATGCACAAGATCAAGACCCAAAGATGGACATCAAAGACATGGAACTTGAAGCATATGGATGCAAGTTCAAGTGGGGGTCTATGATGACCTCAATTTTATGTTGATTTCAACCCTTAGGAAAGACCAAATGACCACACTTGTGATGGCAAACAAGTGTGGTCACAATAGTAGCTAAGGTTATGCACATTATGGTTGTTTATGCTTATGCTTGTTTGATGTTGTTGTTTGTTTGTTATTTGATGTTGGTTGAAATTTTGACATGCTTACAAACTAATTAACAAACTTAACAAGTTATAAAAATGATGGTTCTTAATCATAAAATGTAATAAAAGGTTATTAAAATGATTTAATGATTTTATAATAAAATGGGTTTTATTAAAAGAACCATAGGGTATCTTGTATTTGAAAGCATGCAAATACAAGTACATAGAGTTTTCTAAAACTAGAATTAGAAATCTAAATGAAACTAAAATCTTTTGCAAACTTTTTTTACAAGTTAAATCTGACACTTAGTCATTTGGAAACTCTAAATGGGATAAAGGTCACCTAACCATTTAGAGGGAACTTGTGATTTAAGGTGGGGATACCACATTGGTGGGATAAAGGTCACCTAACCACTTATGTGGGTAAACTCACACGTGTGTGCAAGTAGGATAACTTGATTTGCAAACCATGTTAAATGGATCACCTAAATATGGTTTCCAAATGGTGTTGATGGGATTAACATGCCGACTTTACATATGATGTTTAAAGTCGATCCCATACCTCTAGAAGTTGCAAATGGTTGCAACCGTCAATCGTTGACCACCTTATTAATTTAAATCGTGGGATAAAGGTCACCTAACCACAATTTAAATGTAATGTTGGGTTCTAGATTTTAATATAAAAATGACCTTAAAAGGCATTAATTATTAAAAATAGCAATATCGAAAATACTAAAATAGATCTTTGTTAAATTTTGTAGATGGCCACCAACAATGAAAATCATGATAACTCATCCGCGTCCAACCAATCATTACGAGCGATCCTCCAAAAGGAACGTCTAAATCATAATAATTTCATTGATTGGTATCGAAACTTGAGAATCGTTCTCAAGCAAGAGAGACGATCATATGTTTTAGACGACCCTATCCCCGATCAACCTACTGAGGATGATGAGGAGGCCTTCAACGATTGGCTGAAGTACACTGAGGACTCCGTCCAAGTGTCTTGTCTCATGCTAGCGAGCATGACTCCGGATCTCCAAAAGGAGTATGAACATCACGGAGCTTATGACATGATAACCCAGCTGAAGGAAACGTTCCAACAGCAAGCAAGGGTTGAGCGCTTCGAAACGGTTCGAGCACTCCATGCATGTCGTATGGACGACAACCAATCTGTTTCATCTTATGTACTTAAGATGAAAAGTCATATTGACCGCCTCGAGAGGCTTAATTGTCCCGTCTCGAAGGAATTGGCCACGGATTTGATCCTTAATGGCCTTACCAAGAAGTTCGAGACATTCGTGTTGAACTACAACATGAATGCTTGGGACAAAAGCATTGGTGAGCTTCACTCAATGCTCAAAACGGCCGAGGCGGCCATGGGTAAAAGGGTTTTACCCGTTCTCACCATCAATGAAGGTGGGAACAAGAAAAGGCCTTATCCCGCACCCAAGGCAAAGGTTGCCAAGGGTAAGGGACCCGTTTGGGGGAAAAGGGGAAAGGGGTGGTAAGGGTACCACCCAAACCACAAGAGAAGAAGCAAAAGGTTGCTACTAATGACCCATGCTTCAAGTGTGGGGAGATTGGACATTGGGCAAGGAATTGTCCCGTCCATCTCCAAGAGTTGAAAGCAAAGAGGGATGCCGGGCAGACCTCAGGTACAACATACATGATTCATATTGATCTTAATGTTACATCTTCAAACACATGGGTATTAGATACCGGATGTGGAACTCATATTTGCAATTTGTTGCAGGGGTTCACAAGAAGTAGGGACTTCAATCAAGGGGATGTTAGTCTCTTCATGGGCAATGGAACCAAAGTCCAAGTTGAAGCTCGTGGGGACTACATCCTAAAACTTCCAAGTGGCTTGGATGTTATTTTGAAGAATGTTTTGTATGCTCCTAGTCTGACTAGGAACATTATTTCTGTATCCCAATTAAGACTTTATGATTATGTATTATCTTTTATTGAAAATGATATTCATGTTTCTTTAAATGACATGTTCTATTTTAAAGCTATTCCCATATATGGTATTTATGAATTGGTTCATGAAAATACTTTAAATAGTTCATTGTACCAAACTAACACCAAGAAACTCAAGTTGGATTTGAGTGATACCTATCTTTGGCATTGTCGTCTTGGTCATATAAACAAGAAAAGAATTCAAACACTACAAAAGAATGGTCTTTTAAAAACAAGTGAATGTGATTCATTTGATGTGTGTGAATCTTGTTTACAAGGAAAAATGACTAAGGCACCCTTTAGTGGGACTAACGAAAGGGCAAAAGATTTATTAGGAATCATACATTCGGATGTATGTGGTCCTTTTAAGCCAATGACTAGGAATGGTGAAAGATACTTCATTACCTTTACCGACGATTATAGTCGCTATGGGTATGTGTACTTATTAAGGCACAAAGATGAAGCTTTTGAAATGTTCAAAATCTTCAAGAATGAAGTAGAAAATCAACTCAACAAGTCGATTAAAGTTCTCCGTACCGATAGAGGAGGTGAATACCTAAGTGATGCTTTTCAAGATCATCTTAGGAGTTGTGGGATTGTCTCACAACTCACTCCACCTGGAACACCACAACATAATGGTGTGTCTGAGAGGAGGAATCGAACCTTATTGGATATGGTCCGATCTATGATGGCTAGAAGCACATTACCTCTATCATTTTGGGGTTTCGCTTTGCTCTCCGCGGCCCGTATTTTAAATATGGCCCCAACCAAAAAGGTGGAAAGGACACCTTTTGAGATATGGCATGGAAGAGTTCCATCCCTATCATACTTAAGGGTCTGGGGTTGTGAGGCTTATGTTAAGACTCCCACCCCAAACAAATTGGAAGTCCGATCCACCAAGTGTATCTTTATTGGATATCCTAGAGATTCTATGGGATATTATTTCTATGATCCATTGGAACAAAAGGTGTTTGTTGCCAGAAAGGGTGAGTTCTTAGAAGCAAAGTTCCTTATGGAAGGAACTAGCAGTAGAACAGTGGATCTTGAGGAGGATCAAGAACCACAACCCGATGCACGTTTGGTTGAAACTAGCACTCAACATGAGGATGTTGAAGATGATCAAATGGTTGATCAATACACACAAAACGTTCGCAGAAGTGGTAGAACTAGTAATCCACCTGAAAGATACGGATTTTTCATGGATGGATGCTATGTGGTAGATTCAGATGAACCAACCACATACCATGATGCAGTGTCCAATTTGGATTGTGACAAATGGCTTGAGGCCATGAACGTTGAGATGCAATCCATGTATGACAATCAAGTTTGGGAACTTGTTGTACCACCTCTTAATTCCAAGGTAGTTGGAAGTAAGTGGGTTTTCAAGAAGAAAACCGATATGCATGGAAACTTGGATACTTATAAAGCTAGACTTGTAGCAAAGGGTTTCACTCAAACTCAAGGGGTTGATTATGATGAAACCTTCTCACCTGTTGCGATGCTAAAGTCTATAAGGATATTGTTTGCCATAGCTGCTCATTATGATTATGAGATTTGGCAAATGGATGTCAAAACGGCTTTCCTAAATGGATATCTTGAGGAAGATGTCTATATGGTTCAGCCTGAAGGTTTTGTCGATCCAAAACATCCTAATAAAGTATGCAAGTTAAAGAAATCAATCTATGGATTGAAACAAGCATCTAGAAGCTGGAATCATCGTTTTGATGAGGAGGTAAAGAAATTTGGCTTCATCAAAAACGCTGATGAGGCTTGTGTATATAAGAAGGCTAGTGGGAGCACAATAACTTTCCTAGTATTGTATGTTGATGACATACTACTATTTGGAATGACATTCCAACCTTGGAAGGTGTAAAAACCTGGCTTGGAAGTTGTTTTTCCATCAAGGATCTTGGTGAAGCCGCCTATATTCTGGGAATAAAGATCTATAGGGATAGATCAAGGCGGTTGATTGGTTTGAATCAAAGTGCATACATTGATAAGATCTTGAAAAGGTTCAAGATGGAGAACTCTAAGAAAGGTACCGTACCTATTCAAAGAGGAACGATATTGAGTACGACTCAATGTCCTAGCTCAAGGGATGAGCAAGATAAAATGAAGGCAATCCCATACGCATCTGCTATTGGATCCATCATGTATGCAATGATATGCACTCGACCGGACGTGTCATGCGCCTTAAGCATGACAAGTCGTTACCAGCAAAATCCTGGAAACAGTCATTGGATGGCTGTTAAGAACATACTTAAGTACCTAAGGAGGACAAGAGATATGTTCCTAATCTATGGATCTGGTGATGAGGAACTCGTTGTAAAAGGTTACACGGATGCGAGTTTCCAAACCGATCGTGTGATGATTCTCGGTCACAATCGGGATATATTTTCATTCTGAATGGAGGAGCGGTCTCATGGAAGAGCTCCAAACAGGATGTGGTGGCTCTATCAACTACAGAATCAGAATACGTCGCCGCCTCATTGGCAGCTCAAGAAGCTGCATGGTTGAAGAAATTCATTGCCGATCTGGGGGTTGTCCCTTCCATTCAGGAACCCCTAGAGATCTTTTGTGATAACGAAGGTGCGATTGCTCAAATCAAGGAACCTCGTGCTCATCAAAAGACTAGGCACATTGAGCGGAGATTCAACTACATACGAGATGAAGTTGAAAAGGAAAGATATGTATTCGCAAAGTTCACACGGATCAAAACATTGCGGATCCTCTCACGAAGCTCCTTGAAAAGGCAAAGCATGAAGGTCATACTTGTGCCATGGGACTTCGATATTCTAGTGATTGGATTTGATCTGTAAATTTTGTATTTGGATATGTGGAACTCTTTATTATTTGAATAAAATTATTTGGTTATAATGTTTCAATTAATGTTCCAATTTAGCATGTTTAATCCATGAGTAAATTGTTTACTCTAAATGTCCGTAGTCGTTCATACTTGTGGGAACAAGTGTGAGGGTAAGATTATTATGAACTTGGATTGGTTGATATTCATAAGGATGAATATAAAGCAATGGGTTGCTACCAAGGTTCATAGATATTTGTGGGATACAAATATTGGACTAACCCGCATCTCAAATTTTACTACATAGAATCTTATTGATTGATCATAAGTAAATTTGAGTAAAGGCGAATATCATTTGGTATCCTCCGACCTGAGATACATATTGGGTTTTGATATTCACCAAGTATTATACCTTGAGCTTATTCTTCACTGTCCTGAAATAGTGGACAGTACATAAGGGTATATTCAGGTATGACACGAGGTGTTTGTGAGAAACGTATGTAGTCAAGATGGAATTTGTTCCTCTTATTCGTTGAGAGTTAGATGTCTAAGGCCTGATTAAGTTAAATCAACAAGGAATGATCATTCTGTGTCCTCGGATTTAACATGACATCTGTAACAAAAGGATAGATGATTGATTCACCTAAATCATTTCAAGTAGGGTACTTGAAAGGGATGATGTTATTGAATGGCTATAAGTCATGCGTATTAAGGGTAGTAAACCGTTGTTAGGCGGTATTTACTGCTTGCATCAATCTTCTATGAATCTTGGGCAAGTGGGAGATTGTAGGATTCTATGTGCCCAAGACACTTAGAATATTGATGTGGTTAGTACGTTATGATCCAAGTCAGGTTATACCCAATAACAAGCTTTGCAATCACCGATAATTATTCAATTGATGATATGATCATGCAATTAAATAATAACACCAAATTTAGAAAATGGGTTTTCTAAATAAGTTGCATATGAGATTAAACAATTTATATGGATATTTTGTTTATTGATGTTGTTTGTAATGTTATTTAAGTTATTTAAATAACATCAAATAATTAGTGAGTGTGTAAGTGTTATTCTAATAAAAGGTTTATTGAATGAACACCTTTTAATATGACTTGTTAATGTGTCATATTATCATTTAGATTTTGGGGGGAAAAACCCCATTTTTTTAAAAAAGAATTTGGCCGCCCCTAAGGGGCCCTTGGCCTTCTTTTACTTGTCTTGGAAAAACTCATTTTTTACACACTCATTCACTCCATCTCTTTTCTCTCTCACACATGCAATAGAACAACACAAAAAAAGGGTTTTCTTGTTCTTGTTGAAGAAGAACTCGGCTGAAAGGATTTTCAGAAGTGTTACCCTTCGTTTTGTGTTCAATCCTAGCATCTAAGGTGTTTTGTGATAGTGCTTGGGGTATACTAGCTTGTGGGGTCCTTCCTTGGAGCCTTGGCCGAATTTCTAGCATCTTATCATCCTATTTTGGTCGACTTTTCATCTGGATAAAGGTAGTTAATCACAGCTTTATGTAGCTGTGATTTTATGTAGTTTAACATATGTTCATAGCTTGTTCATTCACATATTAAAGATCCTTTTGATTTGGGTTTGTTTCTCTATCTTAAAACATCATTAAGAACATGAAATTTTCAGATTATAAACATGTTATAATGCTATACTTCCGCTGCGTTTTTACAAAGTTTAAGTGGTTAAACTATGTCTTGTGTTCTAACAAACCCATCAAGATTCTCATGCAAACATTCCTCAAGAGTTTGTGTGGGAAGATCAACAGGAGGTTTCATCAACCAACTATGTTCAAGACACTCACTCACCAGATATATCCCCCATACATCATCAACCTCAACCATCCCTACCAAATTCACCTGCCAGCCAAAACACAGAACCTATCTCTCCATTCACCCTCTATCACCAAATCAAAACAAAAACACCCCAACCACAATCACCTGCCAGCCAAAACACAGAACCTATCTCTCCAATTCACCCTCAATCACCAAATCAGCTTCAAATGCAACTTTTTCAACAACCTCCAAATCCAGAAAATTCATCCACTGAGAGCATTTACACTGGGGAGACAGAGTTAGCCTCACAAGCAAGTACAGTTCAACTATCCTTAACCAAAACTGAATCCCCTGTACTCTCAAATGAAACTAAACCATTCTCTCCGATCAGTGACCATCAACAACAACAACAACAACCACATCAAGAACCGGAAGATCAAGCTATTGAGGCCAGTTCAAGCTCAGCAAGTGTAGCCCATGAAGAAGTAAATGATGATAAGATTGCTTCTCAACATCAGGAAGAAGAAGAAGAGGCAAACTATGTTGATATGAAGATGATCTAAGTGATACTGATATCCCTGTCAGCAAGAGTTATCTGGTTGCGGAATACAACAAGCTTGTTCTGAAGTCTAACAAAAGAAAGCAAAGAATTCAAGAGTTGAAGGGAATGATGAAAGTAAAAGATGATCAGCTGATGAAGCAAGAATCAAGTCTGAAAAGATTGAGGGAGAACATACAAGAAAACAATGAAGTGATTGATGCATTGCATGAGCTGGTTAAAGAACTTAAAGACTCAGCAAAGAATAAGAATATTGAAAATAAAAAGCTAAGGCTGAAGGTTGACCAAATGAATGACTCTCTCTATGATCAATCAGCTTTGTTGAGAAGAAAAGAAGAAGAGATTGATCAGCTGAAGATGAAGATATATGCTATTGAATCAGAGCAACTAAAGAAACCTGCTGAAACTTCAAAGCAACTTATTCAATACTCAAGAAAAAGGAAGTATTTGGGTTCAACAAATATACAAACAATCAATATTGAAGAGACACCCAAGAAGTCAAGCCATACATCTTCAGAACACACTCCTTCAGTGGATGTGTCTCCATTAAAGCAAGTAACTCATGATGAAAATGAAGGTGAGAGTGATGCTGAATGGAAAGAGCTAATTGAAGATGAATCTAACAAAGATCAAGAAGAATCAAAGACTGATGTTCTTCTTACAACAAAAGACATTATGGAAGAGAGGCCCGAGTCATCTGTGTTTATGACACTGATCAATCATGGGTTCCCATTTGACATGGTTGAAAGAATGAACTTGACTGAGATGAGATAGGCTGAAAGATAGGCTGAAAGAGTTTGAGCTTGCTAGGTTCATAATTCCAAATTGTGACTATGAAGCATTCTCCACTTTTCAAGCCATTCAAAAAATCAAGAAAGATCTAGGTCACTGTGATACAACAAAACTAAGCAAGTACAATATGGTATGTTGGCTACAGGGTCACAACTATAAGGGTCATGAGCTTAAAGGAAGAAGTATTGCTGAGCTGAGAAGAATGATGGAACATGTAATGTCTGTTGAACTTGATACTGGAGTCAGATACAGAACTGAAGCTCCACACCCATCTTATGAGCAACAAAGCAAACTTCCTGCTGATCATATAACTGTTGAATCTAAAGATCAACACAAAGGAAAAGAAAAACTGATCAGAGAACCAAGAGCAGTCATTCCTGGCAAAGTGTGGCCATTGGGAACAACAGTCAGAGAAATCACTGAGAAGAAGTCTACATTAATAGAATTGTTTGACCACATTACTAGTCCATCCTCTCTAGAAGACAACAGAATCATGGCATGGAAATATGATCAAGAATGGGACTGTGCTATCATCAAGAAGACATCTAGAAGAATTGAATACTTCCATGATGTAGAAACATTACTGAGACTTCCTGAGAGAGACATCAAAGACCTACAAAGCCTGATCATCTCAAACTATATCCATCCAAGAGGAAGAGACTTTTCTATTTCAGTGGGTAGGATGAAAACAAGATTTGTAGATGATGTACTGAAGGAGGCTAAGAGGGAAGATGCTGAACATAAGTAAAGACTTCAAAAATGAAAAAGATCAAACATCAACTCCTCTACTATGGTTGATGATGAACTCTTAAGAAAAGACTTCAAACATAAACTCCTCTACTATGGTTGATGATGAACTCTTAAGGAGGGTTGGATACTCAAAAAGAAAAACAACAGCCATCAAAGTCATAGCAGGAAATCAATACACTATTCCCATAACTGAGTGAGGATATGTGGAGAAGACAAAAGAAATGGTTCTACTAAGGAATGCTGAGGGGAAGAAAGGTGAAAAGATAAGAATTTTTGACCCAGTAGAAATCAAACTGCTACACCCTAGCTACACATCATACCTGCATGATAAGTTCTTTCCAAAGTTGTCAGATGAAAGAGCACAAAATGACCTATGCTTATATATGCTCATGATTCAAGTGGTGGATAAACTACATGCTAAAGCATATAAAAGAAGAAGACATGATGCTGGGCTGCTGAAAGGAGCCAACATTGAAGAAGTATCAGAATTAAGAATCTCAGAGGAAGATGAGCTCGAGATAGTGCACAATGAAAGTGTAGTGGAAACACTCACCACTGAAGAAGACATTTTGGGCCTAAGTTTTGAGACTCTGCAAAGGATATGCAGAATGGAGATCAAGTACAAGTACGATGATCAAAAGGATGCAGTATCATACTTCAACAAAAGGATGGTGGCAAGATTGAAAGAACTTTCAGTTTTAAAGAGCTGATTACAAGTATCTAAGCCTAAGGGGGAGTATTGTTAGGTCTAGGATCAGTAGATCTAGTCCATTTTGTATAGGCTTAGTACTTGAATTAATATTTGTAATAAATGGTTGTAATTCATTATTATGTATGCATTATATATATATATAGGTTAACCCATTTATATGTATGTTGATTTATGTATGGTTGCAGGGTACAAACATTATACTTGGTCAATTTTTGAAATTGACTAAGTATAAGAAACATCTACGGATGAACATTTTGTTCTTCCGTAGATTTGTTTCTTACAAGTAAAATGCATCCAAAGATCTTCTGCGAATGAACAACCAACACTGAGGATGAAAGAACAAGATTGCTTCGGAAGAACAAGATTGCTTCGGAAGAACAATGTACCCTTGGAAGAACTAGACTTCTGAGGAAGAACAAAACATCTACGGAAGAAAATATTCCTGCAGAGTCCAAACACTTGTATAATACTAGTGTTACAAGTCAACAAGTCAACAAGGCAGTTATGCGAATCCCAAGAAATCCGATGATTCCCTAACAGAAACAATTAAATCCCAAGAGATCCGGTGTTTCTTTAACAGAAACATCATTGTCTATATAAATGGATCCTAGGTTTCGAATCAAGGGCGGCTTCGACGACAACAGCAATAGCAATACGACAATTCCACAAACAGCAAACATCACATCAAATCTCACAATCAAACCCTAGCAGCCGTCACATCATTCAACACAAAATTTAATATCATTCATTCATTATTTGTAATCATTAACATGTTTTAATGAAATACATATTATTCATTAATTGTGTTTCTTTTAGTGTGTTCTTGAATCTTTATTGATATTAAAATTTACTACAAAACAATTAAACCAAGCCAACGTTGATTCCGCAAACGTTGACTTGCCTTCAACCGACACTATAATTCCTGATTGCGATCCTTGGATTCACATAAACAGTAGTCATGAGTCTGAAAATTTTGGTTAAGTTTTGGGCGTTTTATAAAAGGTCATGCCTCTAAACAGTGCCAGTCAAAAATAAACCAAGTGTGGAATCTTGAAAGCCCATGCGCCCAAACAGTTCTCATACGAACTGAGGGTTCATGTTTTTGTTAAAGTGTTAGGCGTTTCAGGATAGGTCATGCGCCTGAACAGTGCTCATGCGCCTAAACAGGGATCATGCGCCTGAACAGTGCAAATGCACCTAAGTCTTTTGATAAAAAATTGACCAAGTGTAACTCATGCGTTTAAGTCTCATGCGCCTGAATAGGAGCAATGCGCCTGTACAGTGCCAATGCGTCTAAACCTCATGCGTCCCAACAATGGTCATGCGCCTACACAGTTGCAATGCGTCCAAGGGTTTTTCACACTTCTATAAATTCAACACTTTACAAAATTCATTTCATTCGACCATTTTCACTTACACTCTGTTCTTACACTTAGTCTTCCGACTCGCATTATTCACTTTGTTTAGATTGATTACCTGAGATTGTCGACATTTAAAGGTATAATCCGTGATTCTAAACATCATGTTGAACATATTTCATCTCATTCATGTACTGAATCATCACATCATAATAGGCGCTTGAACCCTATTTGGACGTTCGAAACCTAAGAACTTGATCAAATCACAAATTGTTGATAAAATGTGATTGTTTGTTCAAAATGGAATCTGATATCTTTGTTAATACATGGTTTCGACCTGTTTAACATCAATAAATTTGAATTTCATCATAAAAGTTGTCAAATGATTCTTGAGGTTATCTTTGATAAATAATAATAAAAAATTTGAATAAGAATTGAATCGTCAAATTAATTTTTTCAGAAAAATTTGATTGAAAATTATCAAAAACTCATCAAATCATTTAAAATTAACAAGAAACAAGTTACTTAAATGATTACATATGTTAAAATTTGTTTAAAAATAAAAATCAGTAAGCTTTAAAACACTTAGAAGATTTTTCAGGAATACACTTAATCAAATTTTAAAATATAAAATCAATTAAGTAAAAACTTAAGGTATTATATCTTGATATAAAATTGTTAAAAACTCTTTAGAATGATTAATATTCAAAACTAATTGAAAAATCAAGTGTGTTGAACACTTAGAATATTTTCAACATTTTTGAATATGAAATTAACAAAATGTTTTGAGAGTTATATTATTAATATTCCTTCATACTTATTGCTGTTTTTTTTTGTAAATTTCAGATGGCTGAATTAAAGTTTGAGCCAAAGCATAATGTTGCAACTTTTCTGAATGAAGATGTTAAAGAAGCAACTGGCTATGAAGATATGATTAGATTCATTCTAAGGACTAAGTATGTTTATGCGATGTGTGCACGCCCAGTTATCAATGCTAGACTGATAAAGAAGTTCTGGAGAACAGTTAAGATGGAAAGAGATGATGATGAGCATAAAGTTCTTAGACGTTTTGTTACTAATGATAGAATGATTGAGGTCTTTGAGCAGTCAATCAGGGTTGCTCTTAGACTGGGAGAGAATGAACCTCAAGATCTAGCTGAATACACTTTTGATGAATGTAGAGAAGTTTTCATGTTGATGGGATTCCCAGATAACTTCCCTAAGAAATAATTCTTCAGGGAAAGGATGTATAATCATTGGAATTAACTATGTACATATTCCAGCATTGTATGTCCAAGAAAAGTGTTGGATGGAATTCATTCCCAGTGGACATTGCTTCTCCAATCATTGTTTTAGCCACAAACAAGAGATTTAACATGGCTAAATGGATTATGAATGGATTTATCTTCAATTTAGAAAAGGGAAAAAGGAATAAGTACTTGATGTATCCAAGATTTCTTCAATTGATCATAAATGAAGAACATCCAGACATGTATGTTCATGGTGTAGTAAGTGACAGACTTGAGCTTGAACATATGTCTGAGATTGTTTATAAGAGATTGGCAGTTATTACTGGAGCTCCAATGTTCCTTTATTTGAGTACATGAGGAATGTTTCTATGGATGAGGTTGATATTCATCAACAACACTTTCATTTGATTGAAGGAGAACCAGTGGATCCAAATGATCTGATAGAAGATGTAGTTGAAGAAATAGTAGTAGAAGAAGAAGATGATAAAGATGAGAATGAAGAAGAACAAGATAATGATGATAGTTCTTCAGATAATGATGACAGTTCTTCTGATGATGATGATAGTGATAATGAAGACAATCAAGGAGGTGACATTAGAGGAAATGAAGAAGACGTTGATCATGAAATGGACAGTGAAGAGACTGTATCTGATCAAAGAGATGAAACTGTTGATCATGATGAAGATGATAATGAGATTAATGATGAAGAGAGAGAGATTGGTAATGATGTGAATGATGAACCTGATGATGCTAATATTGATCAAAATCAAACATTTGATTTTGAATTTATGGATGCTATGTTAGCTGAGCCTATTACACAGAATGTAAGTTCTGGTGTACAATCTCCAAGTCAAATTCAAGAACAACAATTTATGATTGTGAATGAATCAGTTTTAAAACAAACTAGTGATGTGTGTGTTCAAACTGAGAATGATAATGATAATGATGAGGAAGTAGTTGATGACTTAAAAGCAAAAAATAGTTGATCAAGATGAAAGGATAAAGAAACTTCAAGATAAGAATGATGTGTTGAAGGTTGAAACTGAAAAGAAAGATAAATTGATTGTTGATTTAGAAGGAAAGATTAAAGAGCTTAATGAAGAGATAGAGAAATTGAGAAAGAATGTTCAAGAGAAAGAGAAAGAAGCTGAAGCACCTTTGAATGAAGAAGATAATGAACAAGAACCTCAGGTTATGGTTGTTGGAAAGTATACAGAAGCTGAGAAAGGAAAAAGAAAGATTGATGAAGTTGAAACATAATCAATATCGAAGACAAAAGCTCAAAAGACTGCTGAAGATACATTGCATGTTGAAGAAGAAGAAGCTCAACACCAAAAGAAGCTCTTGATGATCTTGATTTTGATTTTCCTGATGAATGGTATAATGAAATTCTAGAAGATGAAGATATTTCTGAAGGAGTTGACTTACCAATGATGACTGTGAATGAAGATGTTGCAATTCCATTAGACTTTGAAGACAGATACAATTATCTGGTCAGACAAAAGTACAATAGAGTGTTCTTAGATGGATTGACTATGTCTCAGATCAATGAAGAATATGAAAAGTGTATGATAGCAGAATCATTAGCACCTGTTGATCCAAATTAGATAAGTCTAGAACATGGTGAATGGGCACCTATGAGTGAAAGTATAAACATAGATGATATTCCTAAGGATGAATTGTACCATCCTGATCCTGATGATATGAGTATTTCTGCATTAAGGATGTGGTTGCAATCAAGGAATTATCCTTGGAAAAGACTAAAAGATTGCAAGGAGAATCATTGAGGAAGTTGGTGAAAAGCTTTCAACAAACTGAGAAGATGTATAACAAAATGATAGTACTAGACATCAATAATCCTCAGTATCTGGAGATTACAAAGGGAACTAAGATTCTAAAGCCTCAAGAGATAAAATCCATGGAGCTAGTGAGAAGAACTCATGAAAGAAGGAAAGAATTGATGAGAATGTTTCCAAACACTGAGCAGCAAGCCTATAGAGTTGATTTGGATCAAAAGCAATTATGGAACAAGGCAAGATCTGCTGGAGATTTAGTGAGGAATGTGTTACAAATAGGACAATCTATATCTGAGCTTTTGAATGCTATGATTCTGCCTGAGAAAACAAAGGATGTAAAGATACTAGCATGGAAGTATAATGAGGTGTTTGATGCTTTCTTGATAAAAAGAGTAAATGCTATATGTGATGTGTATCATTTTTACTTAAGTATAGTTACTCTTCCAGTACAAGATTTGAAAGAATTCCATAAGTTACCTCTTATTAACCCATCCAAAGCTGCTAGAGGAGAGAACTTTATGAAGTTACATGATAGAGGAATCTCTCGGATGCCATCTTTTCTTCAAACAAGATGTGATCAAGAGGACAAGGCTTATTTTGAAACTCTGAGGAGAGATGAATCTAGATCAGAAATGGCTGATAATATCTTGAAGCATTTGGAGATCAATACTTTGAAAAAGTAACCAATCCTGGTCTGAAAGTGATTGATGGTACTAAGACATCAAAACCAATCAAGAGATGGTTTTATGATTCTGATACATTTCATTTGAAGCTGGTGAGAGATGAAGATGATTAGGAGAAAGACTTGATAAGCTTATTTGGAGTATTTGAGCTGAAGTTACTTCATCCAAGCTACATCTCATTTTTGTCTAATCAGAGATTTGAGCTAGTAGCATCAGTTGAAGCTGAAAATGATAGAAAGTACTTTATGACAATTATTAAAGTGATGAATGCAGCCATGGAGCGAATTTCTTTGAGGAAAGCTCTGGCATATGCAAACATTGTAAAGAAAGATATACATAACATAGAGTTCATGAGAATATCAAGTAAAGGGGTGTTAGAGGTGCATATGAAAGATCAAACTGATCCAATTGAATTCTATGCAAATGTTGATATAGCAACATTGCCTAAGAAGACTTCGCAAGTGATGGATTCTAAGGAGATCAAAACGAATGACTCAAAACCCGAGCAAGGTAAATCAGCTGAAAAGTTCAAATCTTCAACAAAGAAAGCTCTGAGAGAACTGGAGATGTATAAAGAGAAGCCAATGTTTAAGATCAAAGAAGAACCTAAAGATTTCTTTTGACTGAAGACAAATGCAAATCTTAAGGGGAGTATTGTTGGAGCCTTAAAGATTAGCATTAGTTTTGTTTTTGTCATAGTATAGGGACTTATTGTGTAAATATATGTTCCTGTGTTTCTTGTATTAGTATAAAAAGCATTATTTGTATTTTGCAGAAAGAGACTTTTGCAATAGAACTCTCTCATTTTGTACTTGTAATCCTTTGCTAATATCAATGAAATTACTATGAATTTTTCTGATAATTTGCTTAGTTGATTAATGTAACACCCCGAAAAGTCAAAACGAGTCATTAAGGATAATGGGCTTAATTAATGGGTATTTAATAAAAGAAGGAAATGGGTTATGGGCTAAATTGGGTTTATGGGCAAGAGCCTAAGCGATTAAGGCCCATAATCAGCCCCTTAACCCACCCAAAGCAGCCTTCATCTCCATCATTTGCAACCCTAGCCACCAAATTCATAGACAGAGAAAGTAGAGAGAGAAAGTGAAGGAAACTCAAGATTTGGAGCTTTAAAGGTTAAGGGATTGAAGATCTGGGTGTTGGAGAATCAAACCACAAGAAAGGAGCTACAAATCCAGGTAAGAATCGACCTCTAAACCCTTCTACAGATCAAACCCGGATTCTAGGGTTTTGGGTTTTGAAAAGTTGCAAAGAATAGCATAAAGGTCACATTTTTACGTATGAAAACATGTATAAAGCTTAGATTTAGCCTCATGGATGATAAACTAAGAGTTTGGACGTAAAAAGTTGCGATTTTGGGTTAAAAATGGGTTGGTTCGTCATTTCAGCTCGATCTGCGAAACTGTGTATGCATCCATTGAAATTGCATGTTCAAGTTGCGAAACTGTGGGTGTTCTGCGAAACTATAGTTTCGCAGGTAATTTCGCAGCCATGAAAATTCCAACAAAAGTTGGCGAAACTGCCATGAGAAACTGGCAGTGAAACTGTCAGCGAAACTGGCAGCGAAACTGTCAGCGAAACTGCTAGCGAAACTGCTTTTCTGGCAGCGAAATTAGGCAGAAATTAACCCCTTAGAGTGTTAACTTGTCTGCAGGCTTTGTAGTGTGATCCTAGCCTAGAAAGCTTAGTTTAGAGGCTACTCACGGTATCCAGGTGAGTTCTAAATCCCCTATTTATAAGTTTTTCCATGTTTTGGGGCTATTATGCATACTTAATATACGTTTTTAAATGACCAAGATTATAAGAGGTTTTAACAGGAAGAACGATTTTTCTACAAGTAAATGTGCTATATAAATGTTTAAATATAAAATTTTTTTGCGCTGACCTGGCAGCCCGGCCCCAGCCAGGGGCGTTTCCCCTTGGACCCCACTAGGGGCTGCTGCCCCTAGGACCCCGCTGTCAGGGGCTGCCGCCCCCGAACCCCCGTTGTCCCGCGGAGGGTCAGTTATGATTTATGATGACTAGTACTTGGCATGTTGTGTACTTAATAAGTTAAGTATTATATATATTAAAGTGGAAGATGATATTAATGAAAAGTGAAACTTAATGAATGTTACCCCCGGGCCCGTTTGATGATGTAAAGTCTTGCAAGCACTATGATAGACTTCACTTAGGTGAGTCTGATGTATGATGATTGATCCGTATTCATGAGCGGGCTATGTGCCTTGCAGTGTGGATCAACTGTCAGGGGTTAGCTACCATGAAAAATGTGTACCGACAGGGATCGACATTCGTTGTCGATCAACATGGAGCTCTTGCTTTGTGCAATCTCGTTTATGATGAAAGTGAAAGATAATGAAAGAATGAAAGATAATGAACATGCTTATTATGATGCAAGTAATGTTATGTACTATGTTGTATGCATGGTCATTATATGAAGGATAAAGTTTATATTTTCTTATATTAATTAAAACTAGAACTCACTCAGCGAAGCTGACTTTTATGCATAATAGTTGGCAGGTAAACGCTGATGTTGAGGATGACACCGGTTGGAGGCTACTTGGATGGCAATGGATGGCATTCTGTTTATAAAATATTTTATTGTAATTTAAGAACAAGTACTATGTTTTATTTACAATTAAAGGACGGATGTATGAGTACAATATGGTTTCCAAGTTTTAAATGAATGTCTAGTTTATTCCGCTGCAATGTTTTGGTTATTAAAAATGATTTTATGCTATGATTAACCAACTGTGAGGTTTACCGGAAACGGGGCCTTACAATTACATTATGCATATTATTGTCAATTGTAGTTCATCATTAACACAGATCGATCCATTTGAACCTATCATAACTACTTATAAGACCTTTACCTTCAAAAAAAAATCTAACATATCTTTCGAAGCTTAAATATGCCTATAAGTATTTATATGTATTTGAAGGACAATTTTCTTCCGAAAGCAATTAAGTCTCAGAATATTTATTCCCTTTAGAATATTTATTCCCTTTATTCCCTTTAAAACTTCACAAACGTTAGGAATATCTTCTAAAGTCAAATTGGCTTCGGAAGCTTTTATTACACTTTCGAAGACAAAATACCTTTAAGGAGAACTCAACCAAGAACACAAGAACCTGTGGATGTGATAGACCTAACCCCCAACTCACCTATGCAAGAGGGTAATGCTACCAGAAAGGGGGAGAAAGTCCAACAAATCACAGAACCTACGAGTTCTTCACAGAGTATGGACTTTGAGGATTCACCACCCTTACTTGCAATTGTCCATACTCAGCAACCTCCTCAAGTCCACGTGGATGTGGACTCACTTATACAAAGTTTGTTTGAGGAGGGTATTCCAAGAGTTGTGCCTACCCCATCTCATCACTCTAAGAATCCAATTATGGTTGTTTTAGGAGGGTATTCCAAGAGTTATTCCTACCCTATCTCATCACTCTGAGAATCCAATTATGGGATGGAGGTATGACACTGATAGAAGAGATCTAGTAATCTCTAGATCTTAGGGGCAACAGGAAATCTTCAACTTCTCCAACCTGAGATTCTATGAGAGCACCCATCTGATTGACCTTCTACTTGCCAACCCAAGTCAAAGCAGGCAAGCTACAAGGTTAGTAGATAGAATTCAAGAAAGGGTGCTTGAAGAGTTCAATATGAGATCCAGATTATATAGACAAAGGCTAGTAGGTAAGGCTATTGGTAAACTAGAAGTTGATGTGGACCCTAAGATTAACTTCGAAGGGGAAGCCTTGGCTGAAGGCCTAGTAGTTGAACATGTGAACCTTGAGACGGGAACTTTTTCAGCACCCATTACCCTCAGTGAGGCACCAGCTGGTGAAGGTGTTTCACAACCTCTCTCTTGCCAGAGCTTGGTAAAAAATCTAACACTAACATAATCAATGTAATCCCACCCTAAATTTAGAGGGTCTTTTCCTTCCATAAAGACAGCCAAGAGGCAAAAATATCCACCACTGGCTTCTAACTTTTTTCAAGGTGCATATTCGCCCCCACTTACACTCCCAAATAGGTGAAATGCAACCTATCAACTTCACACCAAGGGAGGGAGGCCATATCATTCAGTTCTTCTTTATCCACCCCTGCATCATGAATTTTGCTTTGAATAAGTTCTCCTTTAAGACTTGATACAAGAAAGAAACCGCGAAGGATTCTACATAAATTCCTGCAATTTAAAATAGACCATTCTCGAATGACCATATCAACGACGCATAGAAAATGCGATCGAATTGGTCTTGCATTTGGCAATGATATGCCATGAAATACACCTAATGAGCATGCTTTTCAAAAAAAAAAAGAGAAAGAGGCTCTCCCAACCAAAGACTTCTGTAGCATTGAAACTTTCCGATAGGAGAGCCATTAATGAGTACTGAGGAACGAGTAGATGATAAAATTCATTTAATCCATGCTCACTATTTTTCTGAAAAACGTATTTATTTCATAACCACATCAAGGAGAAAACGATTCAAGGAGTCAAAGCCTTTTCCATATCGATTTTAAAAATCACCCCTTACGTAAAGAACCCCATTGGACTCACGAGGCTTGCCTTAGAAGCTTCTTTTCCTGTTTATTTACACACTGCTTCACTCGCTTTCTCAAACCCTCAACTCCCGAACTTCTTCGGTTAAAAAAAATGGAAAGCTTCAATATTTGGAAGTGAAATTTTGGTTCGTTTGTTTCCAATTGATCCCTCAGCTTTCTCCGGTGCAATTCTCTAACAAGTTAGATTTCAAACCCTATTGATGTTCTTAGCAAATGCTCCATTATTCATTTGTTCATTCATCTGCCTATTTACACTTATATTATCTTCTTCTGAATGTGATTTATATGCTCTCTGTTATTAAATTATTTTGCTGCAATAGTTTTTGATAAGATACATTCAGCTGATCCGGATAGTCTCCGCCTAGGGTTTTCTTATGAAGTTATGGATGTTATTGATATTTACATTTATGTTCTTCCTAAATCAGGTGCATTTTTAGGTTGATTGATATATGAATTATCTGGCCTTTTGGCCTCATAATAATGATCGTTCCATCATTACAGAGTACTTTTAGTTGATTTTTAATACTTTTTGGCCTTTTAAGTTTTAATGATTCTAGATTGATAGTCAATCAGATGCTTTGGTACACTTTACTTCGTTCCATTTTCCACATGGAGCTTCAATTGTCCGTTTGATTGATTAGTCGTTACAATCTTACAGTTGTAGAGCTATAAACTGTTTCATGTACAGAGAAGATCTGTGAACTAACAGCTATTGTATATTTATATGTTTCAGCAACTTGTGCAATCATGACTTGAACTTGGTCATCGAATCATGTAGCAAGAACACACATGATAGTTGATGTAACCATTATTGTGGCTGTTCAACCATTGGAACACTAATCTTTATGTTCACCACACCGTCATCCGATGCAACAGCCGTGGCATGGAATTGGGTCATCCAATCCATTGCAAAATTTAAGCAAGTAGATTCATCTACTATAGCTGGTAACATCCTTCATTTTGCCTTGTATCTGTTCTCTAGACTTCTTTAAGATACTTTTTTTTCTAACAAATGGAGATACTCATGTTTTAGGCCTGGTTGAAAAAGCTCCTGCAATCTCAGTTGATCTGGGAAAGGATGCAAAGGAGGCGATCTCCTTGCGTATGTTAGAGAGTTTGTTTCTACATGGAGGTGAAGCTATTGTTGATACCAATCGTTCTCGAAATGCTAAAATCTCTTTTGCTCCATCAGAGCACTGTGCAGACATTTTGCACAAGATTATAGAGGAGGTAATGTGTTCATTCAGTGATAAGGTAAAAATAACGAGTTCAATAATGTCTACTAGGAATTATATTTTCGTATTCTGTTTTATATTTTCTATATGTAGAAGACATCTAAACCGATGACGGAGCTGGAAAAACGAAAGTGGAATATTTGTCCTTTCATAATACAAAAAAGAGCTTCTTTTCCCAAAACTCCCGTGGAAAAGGTAGATCAATTTTTTACAAAGGGCAAAAAAAAAAGATTATTTTGGCTTTATTTACATTTTGGTTCATTGTTTGATCAAACAGCTTAAGGAAGCACTTCTTGAGGACAGTCACCCAATTCTTGAATCATTGAAAAAGATGAGTAAATTAGGAAGTGAAAAACTATCTGAAAATACAACCCCTGAGGTTGATGTTTATTATAACGTCCAAACGACAATAGCTAATGATGATTTAGTATTTCTGAAAACTGAAATCGAAAACAGCAAATTACAAGAGAGCCCCTTGCAGAAGTCTGATCATATTGAAGAATCTAATAGAGGAATTACAGGGGATATCGGAAGAAGAAAACATGAAACGACTATAGAACCCCCGGTAGAAGACTTAGAGGCAAACACATTGATAGATCATGTGGAGCATGTCGTATCATCGAGTCTTGAACAGAGTTGTGATCATGCTAATATTAACCATGATCAACAGCAGCCTCCTGCTGCTGCTGGTGGTGGTGATGATGATGATGATGATGGGATGACTGATATTGCAGCCCAAAAAGAAGCTTTTCTGAGCTCTCAAGGCGCACACAATCAAGATTTCTTGGCTACGGTTGACTTCACTGAGATATTTCTTTGTATGAAGTGTAGCAAAGGTGGTCAGTTGCTAGTTTGTAGTTCTGATGCCTGCCCCTTTAGGGTACATGAGAGCTGTTTGGGCTCTACTGCTACATTTGATGGAAATGGAGTTTTTTTCTGCCCATTTTGTTCATATTCTCGTGCCATATCTAAGTATTTAGAAATTAAGAAAATGGCTTCTCTAGCAAGAAAAGACTTGCAAGTGTTTTTAAGCTTAGGAGTCAAGCATAGACCAAAGATATTGTCTAAAACAGGAGTTTGCTTGAATGAAAATTTATCAACACAAACTGGAGCAATGAGTGAAAAATTGAAATTAAATGAAAATGAAAATTGTATGAGTAGAGGTGAAGATTGTGCACCAACTGGCTCACTACATCTGCCAAGAAACCAAGCTGGCATGGCTAAACAGCCATCAAAAGAAAACAAAAATCCGGTGTGCTCTATGTGTAGTCATTTACAAAGAACCCGTAAACAAGAACCTCAGTGGTAAGTTCTTAACCTTGAAAAAACGTATTGTTTTACAGGTGTCAAGGTGTGTACCCATATAATATAAAGGGAAGTTGGAAATCCTGCATGGTAGTGCTTGTGGATCCTTATGGTACACACAAAGCCTCTAGTAAATTCGCTTACTCAGGCATATGGTATGTGTAGGAGGTGTGGAACTTGGCTGTTAGGCTGCCCTGAAAAACTTTTTGCCCACAATCTTTAATTTTATATAAACAATTTATATGTTTTCTCAGTGATAATCTATATTTTTGTTGAAAAAAATTGATCGGAGGGCCTATGCATAAAAAATACACTTTGGTTGTCTTTTGACTCTTCTTATTTGTTCGGTCCACTTAGGTTTCTTTTCTAGGTATATATATATTTTTTCTGTACATGTTCCCATTTAAGATCAAACACAACCAGGAAAAAACATCTCATTCTAGAGTAGGACTTTCACAAACACTAATTTGTTTTATAATCCTTCTTTGCTTCTCCATGTAAAATGTACTTTTCTTGATTTTTCTGTCCCCATATCCTGATAATATATTTATTGAGATTTTCACTTTTTGCTGGATTTTGATGAACCTACTCTTTAATATGCAGCACATCTCCAACAGTTACTTTACCACGGCGAAGGAACCTCTTTTGGGAGAAATCAGAGGAGGAGATGCTAAAGGTACCTGAGTTTCTGCATTTGTCAAATCCTCAGTGTAGTTTATGCTCTTTTTGTACCCTTCACATCCCCTCTTTTAAAATCTTGGAAAATAATCAAATAATTTTTTTGATTATAAACACACCTGCTCATAGTTATATTATCTTGTTAAGGAAGATCATGTGGGTGCAGAGATCATATTGGCTCATTTTTAAGGTGGTAAACTTGACCTGGTCACTCATGAATAGATTAACCTGAACCATATTTTAACCTGTCAAATGAGTTGAATAGACCGAAGTTGTCCAAAGTGTATTTTTATGCATACAACCTGCAAAAATGTTTTATAAAAGTGAATTCTTTTTATTGTCAAGCATTTGTTAATTGTCAGTTTGTGTTTAACTTTCTTAGGAAGGGTTTCAGAGATATTATTGTGCCGATAACAGAAGAATTCCATGGAAGCAAATTTTAGATTTTGGGCAGGATGTATTTGATAAAAGTCGTACCACTATAGACTTGAAAGATAAATGGAGAAACATGTGTAGAGAAAACCCAGCCATCAAGAAACAGAAAGTATAGATTCTTTTAGTAACCATGAGAATCTACTTTTGGAAAACTCAACGAACGAGACCAGGTAAAACAACACATGGTTGGTTAAAGGCAGAACTAGAAACTATAGAATATTTGTTATGGTATGCCTGTATGCAAATAATGGTCAGATTTTAGTGTTCACGAAAAGCGTTTGCCTGTATTGTGTATAGATTTTTATCTTGGCTTCTTTTTGTGAACCGCTCTGTACCCGACTAAAAATGCATGCTTGACACTGAATTTGACTTGGAACCTATGGCAAGATGATATACGTGAACAAATGTATATACAGATCCACTTGAATACATAGCTGCTTCTGTAGTGTGTGTTTTGTATGATGGAGCATGGAGGTGGAAGCTCACGGGAGTATCCGAAGTGGATATTCATTCATGGTAGACAAATTAGTTAAATTACATAATTTGAATTCCTAAACATGTATCGTAGAAGTCTTAGGATTCATAACATGTGTTATTACTTAATACATGTTTTTCAGTTTGATGTGTCATCATTCATGTCATCGTGTGTAAGAGTACGAATTTCTTTATGCCCCTAAACTGTTACAAAATATATGGGCTGATATTGTTTCTAGTTGAACGCTAAGCTAGGTTGATGTGACAACCGGAAAATTTCAGTTCAATACCCGGCCCGTCTCAGTCATAATTATGTATATTTTAAGGTCATTTCATGCATTGCAAAATTTCACGCACAACATTTCATGTATTGGTGATTCCGCGTAATTACAATTTTTACACGCGGTACAACTGGCACACACGAACGTTTGTGATAATTAATATATACATACTAATAAATACGTTAAAGTGTCTTAAATTATTTTAGATTCCAAATTAAATATATTTAAAAAAATTAAATTTATAAATAAACCTAATCGCGTAAGTTGATATTTTACTCGGTACGAATACTTTTAACGCGGTTACTAGATACGTGATATATCATTAACATACTGTCAATGTTAAAATATATGATATTATGTAAGTTCTTATAATATATTAAAGTAATTTCAAAAAAGTAAAAGTAAAAATATAAAAATATATAAAAATACCTATAGTGCATCAAATAACACCCAAAATACTCAATACTACATATATTGAAAATACAAAACCCCCCTCCCTACTATGTTGGTCGTTCCCCTCTCATCCCATCTTCTGTCTTCTTTCACTTTTACACTATTCTCATGTAAATCCATGTTGACTTTACATCTTTCACATGTTTCCCTTTTAGTGAAGCTAAATAAGAATTGTTTAAAGGAGTGTACCAACATTTCCATTCTTTTCATTCTTCTTCCCCCCTTTTTCACCAACTTTAACACTTCAAGATAAATAAAAGATGGATCACAAATACTAGAGAAAGTTATAAAGCAAGACCACCTTTTTATTTCACACATACTAACACACTTCAATCTCTTTTCTTTCTCCCTCCATAAAACGTACCATCTCCATCATTCTATCACTTTTCAAACTTGTCTTCTACAAATCAAGTGTGTTTCAAGTTGATTTAACAAAGATCAAGAGATTTTTAGAGGTTTCAAGCTTCCTACATCTTCAAAATCCATCTTTTCTTACTTTATTTAAGTGAGAACTTCCTCTACTTGTATATATATGTATATTTGTATAATTTCACCGTGTTTATTCATCTACTAGTTCATATGTAACAACATTCATCCACAAAAGTCTTTCATGTTAAAAATGGTGTTTTTACCAACAATGAGTTCCAAGGATAATATTTCATATAAGACATTTTAACATGAACTAAACAATGATTCTTGTTTTTAAAAAAGTAAGTATTCATAGATTCATATTTGACTAAGTTACTAGTTGGTGATTTTATAAAGTCATATAGATCCGTTAAAACTTAAGAGAAGCTACAAAAGGGTTATGTTATGGTTATGAGATTTTAAACTCTTACAAGTATTATTATAAATACTTATATATATATTCTTCAAGTCATACAGTTAGTGAGTGGTAATATATTATTACAAAAATTTGGTTATAAGTAGATGACTATTTGATCAAATTACAAGTGTGAATCCAAGGATCGCAATCAGGAATTACCAGTGTTAAAGGAAATCAAGTTAAGGTTTGCGGAATCAACATTAACCTTGTTTAATTGTTTAATAAATAAATATCAAATATAATGAATAATGATTATGATGAACACAATGATATGAACACAATTAATAATCAAACAGGATTTGATTAAAACGTATTTCATTAAAATTGATTAATGATTACAGATGAATAAATAATGAATGATATAAACAATAAATGCTTTGAACGTGTTGATGTTGATGAGATGGCTGCTAGGGTTTGATTGATTTGTGTGAATCAATGTGATGTTTGTGTTTGCCGTTTGGTTGTTCGTGTTTTGGTGTTCGTTTCTTGATGTGAAACCTAGGACCCATATTTATAGGCACACATGTATGTGTTAAGGAAACACCGGATTTCTTGGGATTCGAAATTGTCTTGTTGACTTGTTGACTGGTAACACTTGTACTATTTAAATATAAGAGTTTGGACTCCGCAGCTACATAGTCTTCCGTAGGTGTTTGTTCTTCCGAAGGTACTTTGTTCTTCCGAAGCTTTCATGTTCTTCCGAAGGTACTTGATCTTCCGAAGGTATTTTGTTCTTCCGCAGAAGATATTCGGATGATTGTTTTTGTAAGAAACATATCTACGGAAAACAAAAATGTTCATCTTTAGATGTTTCTTACGCTTAGTCAATTTCACAAATTGACCAAGTATAATGTTTTACCTGCAATCATACATAAATCAACACAAATATGGGTTAACCTATATACATAATGCTTACATCAAAATAATGAATTATAATCCTTCATTACAAGTATTGATTAAAGTTCTAAGCCTATACATAATGATCTAGATCTATTGTTCCTAGATCTAACAATACTCCCCTTAGGCTTAGACACTTGTAATCAGCTCTTCAAAACTGAAAGCTCCTTCATCCTTGACACCATTTTCTTGTTGAAGGATGATACTGCATCCTTTTGATCATCATATTTGTATTTGATCTCCATTCGACATATCTTTTGTAGTGTCTCAAATCTTAATCGCAGAATATCTTCTTCTGTTGCCAGGGTTTCCACAACACTTTGATTGTTAACTATTTCCAGCTCATCTTGTAACATCTCGTATTTTTGTTAACTAAAGGTTAACCTCGTTTATTCCTATAAGGGCCATTGTTGTCAATGTTGAAATTATGGGTTAATTATGCTTATTTATTTGTTGTCTTTAATTCTTTCAGTTTCGGTGTGCATAATAATATTAATGAATTAATAATAAGTAATATTATATAATCACAGATAAATAACAATAATAATATATTCATGATAATAACAATAATAATAATAATATTAATGTTAATAATAATAATTTATAATAATAATAATAATGATGATTTAAAAAAAGTAATCTAACTTAAAATAAAGAAAAATGGTTAGAGTTTGTTTAAGTCAAGGGGGTTGTTTGTTTTTTTATAAACTTTAAAAGAAGTTTTAAGCATAAAATAACACATTTATAAATTACAGGGACCAGTTGTGTAATTTCGAAAACCAACCCCCCTATTCCCTTTCCCCGGCGACCCTCCGGCCACCTCTATACACGCTTAAATCCATTAAATTTTGATCCCTAACCGTTCCAATTAGACTCGTGGGTACGTTTCAAACCTTAAGTGAACATTAATTCGAGTTTAATGACGGCAAAGGTTGCCAATTGAACCCGGTAACCGTCGGCCTCAACACTTCAACGGTTCACTAATCAAGACTCGATAATAATCCAAATTAATCAAACATAAACAATCGTTTAACTATCCCTAAACTATCTACACTTCCAATTTCACCTAAAAAGCAATCGAACACCAAAAACCAACTCTCGAACTCGTCGCGATCTGTAGCTAGTCGAACTCAACTTTCTTCATAATCTCACCCTCAATTAACCGAGGGCTTTCGTTCATTGGAGTCTATAGAAGCTACCCGTGCAACGAATTTGATTATCATCATCAAATTCTTGTCAATTGATTCGACATAAACCACGCCTATTCTTCGGTTTATTCTTCATCTGTTCATCGCCAATACATCTTCGAATCGGGTAATTAAATACATGTACATGCTCGATTTTACATGGGGAACAAAAGCCCATGATCTTTACCATTAACAACATCGATTTAATGCTCAATTTGATTTAAATTCAAACTAGGGTTCTAGGGATTTGGGGATTCTGTTTATATGGGTTTTAATGTTTTAAAACCAAGTGATACCAAGGCCACGACCCTGGTTCACTGGTTAGGACTCTTGAACCTTCATCATGAGGTCTCGGGTTCGAACCCGGGCACCCTCATGTAATTTTTTTAAGGCTTTTTCAGCCTTAGTTTAATTATAAAAAATTTCAATAAATATAAAATGATTTTTTACAAACTTCAAATATTTTTGTAATCATCTAAATATTTTCTGTAAATTAATTCTTGTACAACATTTTAACATTTTATTATAAAAATTATTTACAAATGTTATAACTAAATAATTTTTATAAAAGTTGATTTATATATAATAATTTAAATTATTAAATTATTATTGGACCCTATGTTATCTTTGAATAGGAATTAATCATGATAATTATAGAATTTAAATATATTTTATAATTTAATTCACAAGTTATTTACAAGGATTTAGTTCCTTTAAAATTTCATAAATCGTACTTTTATAAGAGTTCACTAAATTTATTTATAAAACCCAAATATTTATATACCCCACTTAATCGTTATTAATTCACGTTAATGTAATCTTATTATTAACCTAAATCTTGTAAACATATGCATAATTAGGTACCTTGTGACGTTCATCTTGGAACAACGTTTATTATCAATCTTATTAATCTTCATTCTTATACTTATTTTGCCATGTGAGTTTTCTTGCCCCCTTTTTTTACATTTTTCACACTATTTTGGGGTGAAACATGATACTTATACATCATACACTTATAAACGTTTGAGACTTGTAATGCACTTGCAATTCATCTTTATATTTTGTCATGGTTATTTTGTGTGTTGTAAGTGATTATATGAGATACATAGTTTGTTTACAATCATTAACTATTGCTAGCCTGGCGACGTCTTAGATCTTTGGGCCTGACAAGCCTATTTGGTGCTAAAGTCGATTTATTGCCGACTCCTAATGACGTATGCTTGTTCATCATGGGAACCAAATACACTTAGCCAATCTTATATACTTGTAATCAAGTCGAGGTTTGGTTGTAACGATATGTGTTCTATAACCTTACTAACTTATAACATATGACATGAATTGCTACTTGTAACCTTATCATATCATGTATGAAAACCTTGGAAACTCACCAATTATTTTTAGTTGACCTTTTATTTTTATCATGTTTCAGGTAACCCTTAAGTTTAAAGTGAACTTTTGAAGCTTGCAATAATCTAGGATGTGGACCTAGCTAATAATAAAGAGATTATGTTTTGTCTTGTTATGTTTGAACTTATTTCATGTTTGAGACTTATGATTGTAATATCCTTGAAACTTATAAATTTAATATTTACATTT
This sequence comes from Flaveria ramosissima, assembly GCA_025215565.1. NCBI lineage: Eukaryota > Viridiplantae > Streptophyta > Magnoliopsida > Asterales > Asteraceae > Flaveria > Flaveria ramosissima. The sequence continues at coordinate 35,007,384 of CM046029.1, forward strand.
AAATATAGCGTTATGTGGTTGTGAACAATCTTAACCCTCACATCTCGACGATTCCGCCGTCAAGGTTGGGGTGTGACAGATTGGTATCAGAGCCCATAACTATAGGGATTTAGGTTATTAGAAATGGTGACCTAGACTATAGTTTATGCATGAACCTCATAGAATAATATTTATATTCTTGTAAATATATACATTGTTTGCATGCTACATAATGCTATGCCTTCTTATGTGCAACTTGATGCCTTAGCATAGGATTGCCTTATAATTGTTAAAACTTTGTTACTTGTCTCCCTAAACTTATCCTTGACTCTTTGACTCTCCCCGACAAATGAATCTTCTTAATCTTATTCTCGACGACACGTGGAATCGTATACTTATGCTTATGACTTGGATCTTTAGACTTATGTCTAATCTATGAAAATCTCATCAAGGTCTTGATTTCATGAACCTAAGAAATTTGTGTGACTCATAGACACCTATATTCTGGTTTTCCTGGCAAAAGGCCCTCGGGCTAAGGCAAGCATATCGCATAAATCCTACGGGACTAGTTATGCTTACATGGGATTTCTGGGATGAGATGAGTGATAACTATGGTCAACATACACAAGTTTCTAAGGCGAATGGGTCAATTTACCTTGACGTGTTAACGTTTCCAAATGGTAATGCATTACCAAATGGAACCATTCCATGTGCCTTAGAACTCTTGCCTTATCCTTGTTTAAATTATAATCCTTGTTAATCTCTTTCTCGTGTCTAACTCATTTTGTATATTCCAGCATGTCTCGTCATCATGGAAAGCGTAGAAGTTCCGATCGTAAGCTAGTGCCATCATTGCTCGACAAATGGCTGCTGTCATCCCGACCATGGTTGCTGAACTCAATAGCACCTTAATGACCAACGCAAGCAACAATGGAAATGGTCAAGGAGAAAATAGTGCTAACCAAGGGCGCAACAATCAAAGCTGCACTTTCAAGCACTTTAGCTCTTGCAAGCCCACTAGTTTTAGTGGCAAGGAAAGAGCCACTGGCCTTCTTGAGTGGTTCGAGAGCATGGAGAATACTTTTGTTAATTGTGAGTGTCCCGAGACACTCAAGGTTCGTTATGCCACTACTATGCTCCAACAAAGGGCACTTACCTGGTGGAATAGCGAGAAGAGAAACCGTGGTCCTGAAACTGTGCTAGCACTTACCTGGGAAGAGTTAAAGAACATCGCCATTGTGAAGTTCTGCCCGAGAAGTGAATTGCAGAAGTTGGAAGAAGAATTCTGGAACTTGAAGCAAAATGATGGTGATCATTTGGTCTACTCAACTAGGCATCATGAGTTGAGTATACTGCTGCCTCACATGGTCGACACTGTCCCCCACAACATCGAGAAGTTTAATTCAAGATGCTATGGTGGGTAGCCGACCAACAACTTTGGAAGAAGCCATTACTACCACCTCTCAACTCACCGAGAACCATATACGAGCGGGCACCATGTTTGTGAAGGGTGCAAAGAAGGTAGAGAAGACGGCTACCGAGGCTGTTAAGGAGACCAAAGCTGAACCGTCTTACAACAACAACAACAACAAGAAGCGCAAGTTCACACCAGCGCGAAAATATGCCGTGGCTGCACCCAAACCACCTCAAAGACAAATGGTACCTGTGGCTACACCTGTGGCACAAATGCCTGGAGCTAGGGCCTATGCTGGTCCTCAACCTATGTGCAACACTTGTAGGTACCATCATCCGGGAAATCAACCATGCCGTATCTGTACCTTATGCGGTAAATATGGTCACTTGGTGGCGACTTGTCACCGTGCACCTAACAACGCCGCCGTGGTCACAAACTATGTTTGCTATGACTGTGGGGAACCTGGTCATTTCCGCCCACAATGCCCTCGTCTTGTGGGTAATGTGCCACAAGCCCGAGGACGTGCTTTCAACATCAACGCAAATCAAGCACAAGCAAACAACGATGTGGTAAATGGTATGTTAACTTACCTTTAACCTGTGTGACCTAATTCTTTTCATGCGTTAACTGTATCGTTAAATACCTTTAAAATTGAACATGTATGTTCCTTATTAATAAAACTTATGCCTATGTCCTATTTGATTCTGGAGCCGATAAGAGTTTTGTTTCGTTAGAGTTTGAACCCATACTTGCTAAGCCACATACGAAATTAGAAAGACCTCTCACCATTGAAGTTGCCGATGGAGAACCGATCACCGTTGATGTCGTTATTCGTGATTGCATCTTAAGTCTTGACACACACGATTTCCTTATTGATCTTATTCCTATGAAACTTGGAAGCTTCGACGTCATCATTGGTATGGATTGGTTAGCCAAACACCATGCCGAGATCATTTGTTTCGAGAAGTGCATCCGTATACCATTATCTTCTGGGGATACTTTGAAAGTGTTCGGTGAAAAATCTTCCAAAGGGCTTAAACTCATGTCTTGCACTCAAGCCCGAAAGTGCTTAAACAAGAAGTATATGGCCTTCTTGGCTTACGTGGTCAACACGAAAGTCAAAGGGAAAGAACTTAAGGATGTCCCTATCGTACGAGACTTTCCTGAAGTATTTCCCGATGACCTTAGTGGTCTACCTCCGTGCGTGAAGTTTGAGTTTAAATTGACTTGATTACCGGAGCAAGTACCGGGAGCAAACCCCGTGGCTAAGTCACCATATCGGCTTGCACCATCGGAAATGCAAGAACTCTCTAGTCAACTTCAAGAGTTATCCGAGAAGGGCTTCATTCGTCCTAGTTCTTTGCCTTGGGGCGCACCTGTTCTTTTCGTAAAGAAGAAAGATGGATTGTTTCGTATGTGCATCGACTATCATGAGCTTAACAAGCTTACCATCAAGAATCGTTATCCTCTTCCTCGTATCGACAACTTGTTTGATCAACTTCAAGGAGCTGCTATATTCTCGAAGATTGATCTACGTTCTGGATATCACCAACTACGAGTTCATGATGATGATATCCCAAAGACCGCGTTCCATACTCGTTATGGGCACTATGAGTTCATGGTCATGCCTTTTGGTTTAACCAATGCTCCTGCTGTCTTCATGGATCTCATGAACCGAGTATGCAAGCCTTATCTAGACAAGTTTGTGATCGTCTTCATTGATGACATACTTATCTATTCCAAGTCCAATACCGATCATGAGCTACATTTGCGAGAAGTTCTTGAATTGTTGAAGAAAGAGCAATTGTACGCGAAGTTCTCGAAGTGTGACTTCTGGCTCGAGGAAGTTCAATTTCTAGGACACGTGGTGAATAGCCAAGGAATTCACGTTGATCCTGCAAAGGTGGAAGCTGTGAAGAATTGGTGTGTTCCTACAACTCCTACCGAAGTTCGTTCTTTTCTTGGTCTTGCTGGTTATTATCGGCGTTTCATTGCCAACCTCTCGAGGATCGCGAAGCCGCTCACATCTTTGACACAAAATAATAAACCATTCGAGTGGGGTTCCGAGCAAGAAGAAGCTTTTAAAGCGTTAAAGCACAAGTTGTGCAATGCTCCTATCTTGAGCCTACCAGATGGAAATGACGACTTCACCGTGTATTATGATGCATCAAAACAAGGCCTTGGTTGTGTTCTCATGCAACGAGGAAAGGTCATAGCTTATGCATCGAGACAATTGAAGGTCCCTGAGGTGAATTACACAACACATGATCTAGAGCTTGGAGCTGTCGTGTAGGCCTTGAAGATTTGGAGACATTACTTGTATGGTACTCAATGCATTGTCTACACCGATCACAAGCCTTCAACACGTCTTTCAAAATCAAAAATCTAAAGAACAGGCGTGGTGGAGTTGATTAGTGACTACGATTGTGACATTTGATATCATCCTGGTAAGGCAAATGTTGTAGCCGATGCTCTAAGTCGAAAGAGTCACAACAAGACAATCTCGTTCCAAGAAATTCGCGATCGACGACAATGGTTTGACACGTTGGGTGAGTTTGATACTGAGATTCGACTAGATGTCAACGAGACTACTGTGTTGTTACAAAACCTGAGAATAGATAGTGACATCAAGTCTAGTATCTTGGAGGCTCAACAAATGGTGCAACAAGAAGGAAGAATGAAAGATGAACTGGAGCATAATCTTCTAACTTCTAACCCAATGGAAACGAAACCCAATGGGTTGATGCACTTTGCAAATCGAATTTGGGTTCCAAATCGCGATAATCTTCGTACCTTTATCATGAAAGAAGCTCATCAAACTCGTTATTCATAATCCTCCTGCTCCGATAAAATGTACATGGACCTGCGTGGTCAATATTGGTGGCCTGGAATGAAGAAAGATATAGCGACTTATGTAGCTAAGTGCCTCACGTGTAGGAAGGTTAAAGCCGAACATCAACGTCCAAGTGGATTACTTGAGCAACCCGAGATTCCTATGTGGAAGTGGGAACACATATCTATGGACTTCATAACCAAGCTACCCCGAACCTCTCGTGGACATGATAGCATATGGGTGATTGTTGACCGATTGACCAAATCAGCACATTTCATACCCATATGCGACACTTACAAGACATCAAGGTTGGCTCGTATATACGTTGATGAAATTGTAAGTCGTCATGGGGTACCTCTGCACATCATATCCGACCGAGATGCTCGTTTCACTTCATACTTTTGGTCGTCTATGCAAGAACTCTTGGGTACTCAATTGAATCTAAGCACGGATTACCATCCTCAAACTGAGGGTCAAATCGAGCGAACGATCCAAACCTTGGAGGATTTGCTACGTCTTTGTGTCCTTGACTTTGGTGGTGATTGGGATACGCATCTACCGCTCGCGGAATTTTCGTATAACAATAGTTACCACTCGAGTATCAAGTTGGCACCGTTCGAAGCACTTTATGGTTGTAAATGCCGTTCACCGATCTGTTGGACCGACATTGGTGAAAACTTCATTACTGGTCCTGAACTTATACAAGAGACGACCGATAAAGTTTCTATCATCCGCAAGAACCTTGAAGTGGCAAGAAGTCAACAAAAGAGCTATGCTTAATAAGCGACCGTAAGAGCCTTGGAATTCCCCAAGTTGGGGAGATGGTTCTTCTAAGGTTTCACCGTGGGAAAGGTGTTGTTCGCTTTGGGAAGAAGGGTAAACTAGCTCCGAGATTTGTAGGACCTTTCAAAATCCTGAAAAGGATTGGGAAGGTGGCTTATAAACTGGAACTACCTTCCGACCTTAGTGGAGTTCATCCTGTGTTCCACGTCTCAAATTTGAGAAAGTGCTTGGCTGATGAAAGTCTGCATGTCCCGTTGGAAGACATCCAGATTGACGAGTCATTGCATTTTTTCGAGAAACCTGTTGAGATCATGGACCGCATTATGAAGAAGACTAGAACCACAACAACCCCAATCATCAAGGTTCGTTGGGAGAATAAGCGTGACGCTGAATTCACTTGGGAGCGTGAAGAGCATATGAAGAAGAAGTACCCGTTATTATTCGTATAGTTTCATTTTTAATTTCGGGACGAAATTCTTTTAAGTTGGGGAAACTGTAACATCTCGTATTTTTGTTAACTAAAGGTTAATCTCGTTTATTCCTATAAGGGCCATCGTTGTCAATCTTGAAATTATGGGTTAATTATGCTTATTTATTTATTGTCTTTAATTCTTTTAGTTTCGGTGTGCATAATAATATTAATGAATAATAATAATAACTATAATACTAATAATATTAATAACAATAATATTGATCATAATCATAACAATAATAATAATATTAATGTTAATAATAATAATAATAATAATAATAATAATAATAATAATAATAATGATGATTTAAAAAAAGTATCTAACTTAAAATAAAGAAAAATGGTTAGAGTTTGTTTAAGTCAAAGGGGTTGTTTGTTATTTTATAAACTTTAAAAGAAGTTTTAAGCATAAAATAACACATTTATAAATTATAGGGACCAGTTGTGTAATTTCGAAAACCAACCCTCCTATTCCCTTTCCCCGTCGACCGCCGGTCAAGGAGGGTCCGCCGACCCTCCGGCCACCTCTATAAACGCTTAAATCCATTAAATTCTGATCCCTAACCGTTCCAATTAGATTCGTGGGTACGTTTCGAACCTTAAGTGAACATTAATTCGAGTTTAATGACGGCAAAGGTTGCCAATTGAACCCGGTAACCGTCGGCCTCAACACCTCAACGGTTCACTAATTAAGACTCGATAATAATCCAAATTAATCAAACATAAACAATCGTTTAACTATCCCTAAACTATCTACACTTCCAATTTTACCTGAAAAGCAATCGAACACCAAAAACCAACTCTTGAACTCGTCGCGATCTGTAGCTAGTCGAACTCAACTTTCTTCATAATCTCACCCTCAATTAACCAAGGGCTTTCGTTCATTGGAGTCTATAGAAGCTACCCGTGCAACGAATTTGATTATTATCATGAAATTCTTATCCATTGATTCGACATAAACCACGCCTGTTTTTCGGTTTATTCTTCATCTGTTCATCACCAATACATCTTCGAATTGGGTAATTAAATACATGTACATGCTCGATTTTACATGGTGAACAAAAGCCCCGTGATCTTTACCATTAACAACATCGATTTAATGCTCAATTTGATTCAAATTCAAACTAGGGTTATAGGGATTTGGGGATTCTGTTTATATGGGTTTTCAATGTTTTAAAACCAAGTGATACCAAGGCCACGGCCCTGGTTCACTGGTTAGGACTCTTGCACCTTCATCATGAGGTCTCGGGTTCGAACCCGGGCACCCTTAGGTAATTTTTTAAGGCTTTTTCAGCCTTATTTTGATTATAAAAGTTTTATTTTCAAATAATAAAATGATTTTTTAAATATTTTTGTAATCATCTAAATATTTTCTGTAAATCAATTCTTGTACAACATTTTAACATTTTATTATAAAAATTATTTACAAATGTTATAACTAATAATTTTAATAAAAGTTGATTTATATATAATAATTTAAATTATTAAATTATTATTGGACCCTATGTTATCTTTGAATAGGAATTAATCATGATAATTATAGAATTTAAATATATTTTATAATTTAATTCACAAGTTATTTACAAGGATTTAGTTCCTTTAAAATTTCATAAATGGTACTTTTATAAGAGTTCACTAATTTTATTTATAAAACCCCCCAAATTCTATTAACCTAGTTCACGTTAAATCGTTAATCTTATTATTAACCTAAATCTTGTAAACATATGAATAATTAGGTACCTTGTGACGTTCATTTTGGAACAACGTTTATTATCAATCTTATTAATCTTCATTCTTATACTTATTTTGCCATGTGAGTTTCCTTGTCCTTTTTTTTTTACATTTTTCACACTATTTTGGGGTGAAACATGATACTTATACATCATACACTTATAAACGTTTGAGACTTGTAATGCACTTGCAATTCATCTTTATATTTTGTCATGGTTATTTGTGTGTTGTAAGTGATTATATGAGATACATAGTTTGTTTATAATCATTAACTATTGCTAGCCTGGCGACGTCTTAGATCTTTGGGCCTGACAAGCCTATTTGGTGCTAAAGTCGATGTATTGCCGACTCCTGATGACGTATGCTTGTTCATCATGGGAACCAAATACACTTAGCCAATCTTATATATGTGTAATCAAGTCGAGGTTTGGTTTGTAACGATATGTGTTCTATAACCTTACTAACTTATAACCTATGACATGAATTGCTACTTGTAACCTTATCATATTATGTATGAAAACCTTGAAAACTCACCAACTATTTTTAGTTGACCTTTTATTTTTATCATGTTTCAGGTAACCCTCAAGTTTAAAGTGAACTTTTGAAGCTTGCAATAATCTAGGATGTGGACCTAGTTAATAATAAAAAGATTATGTTTTGTCTTGTAATGTTTGAACTTATTTTATGTTTGAGACTTAAGATTGTAATATTCTTGAAACTTATAAATTTAATATTTACATTTAAATATAGCGTTATGTGGTTGTGAACAATCTTAACCCTCACATATCGACGATTCCGCCGTCAAGGTTGGGGTGTGACACATCTTGTTCTGACATTTTCAGTTCAGATACTTCCTTGATATTAGTTCCTTTTAGCAGCCCAGCCTCATTTCTTCTTTTTTATAGGCTTTTGCTTGTAGTTTGTCAATTACTTGAATGATATGAAAGTACAGGCATAGGTCATTATGAGCTTGATCATCTTTGAGTTTTGGGAAAAACTTATCATGTAGATAAGAAGTGTAGCTTGGATGTAGAAGTTTAATTTCAATAGGATCAAACAGCCTTATACTCTTAGCTTTCTTCTTGTCTTCATTTATCATCAGCACCAGTTCTTTATTCTTCTCCACATATCCCCACTCAGTTATGGGAAGAGTGAATTGATTTCCTTCAATAACTTTGATGGCTGCTGTTTTTCTGTTAGTGTATCCAACCCTCCTCAAGAATTCATCATCAACTTGTGTAGAGGTGTTGGAGTTTGATCTTCTTTCCCTTTTGAGTCTTTGCTTGTTTTCTTCATCTTCCCTTCTTGCTTCCTTGAGAACATCATCCTTGAACTTAGTTTTCAACTTTCCAACCAACACAGAGAAATCTCTTCCTCTTGGGCTTATTGGGTAGTTGGAGATGATCGGGCTTTGAAGTCTTTAATGTCAGCATCAGGCAACACCAAGATTGATTCAAGTAGGTGGAAGTATATAACTCTTCTAGATACTCTTTTGATAAGTGCACAATCCCACTCTGAGTCAAATTTCCAGGCCATAATCCTGTTTTCCTTAGCAGAAGTGGGAGTTTTAATGTGATCAAACAACTGGATTAGAGAAGATTTTTATTTAGTAATCTCTCTTACAGTTGTGTCCAATGGCCATACTTTTCCTAGTATTAACTCTCTGGGTTTTTTGATAAGTTTTTCTTTGTGTTAATCTTGGCTTTCAACTGTTACTGGCTCAGTAGGGATCTTCATTTGATGTTCATGAATGGGATTAGGGGCTTCAGTCCTAACTCTTACTCCGGTTTCTAACTCCACCTTCATAACATGTTCCATCATTCTGTTGATACATATGTACCTAGATCCAGATATGAATGTAATATGTCTTGTTTGTCTTACGCTTATGTAATGGTTGGGATATTAATGAAATGAGAATGGTTGTTTGTGATTTATAATGTTTAATATCTCATTAATGAGTTGATATTGAATTGGTTATATAGGTTTGTGATTGTTTGAATTGATACACATAATGTTATATAATTGAATACATTCAAACTTAACAAAATGAAGTTCTCATGCAAATGGCCCATGCGAATGGACCATACGCATGAACAACTTCAGGAGAATGACTCAGTCGCACGACTGAACCAGGAGACTGGATCAGTCGTATGATTGTAACATGAGATTGGCTCAGTCGCACGACTGAACACTCAGTCGTGCGGATAAATCACCGCATGGCTCAATCGCACGACTGAACCATGCTAATGGTTCAGTCGCCCGAATGAGCAACCCTAACCTATAAATACCACCCAATTCATGGAAAAACGTAAGCATTCATTCCAATTCGACTCCAGACGTACCCTAGCCGTCCAGAAGCCTCCAAGTTCATACTCCAAGTTCATAGAACACTGTAGATCGATTTTTAATCGATTCTTAACGTTAGATTCAATACCTTATTGATTTTACGTGCGTTCTCACTGATTGGATCGCCAATCAAATAGGATTCCGCACTATTTGGTTTGGTTTACACGTTAATCAGTTGGTTTTTCGTTCAAATACCAGATCCTAACAAGTGGTATCAGAGCTTTGGCTCTTGATTACGTGTGATTCAATCAATTTTGATACAAAGTTTGTATTTTTTCACTAAAAACGCAATTTTTTTGTGTCAAAAGTTGTCTTGGACGTCCCCTGCTCATCAAGTTTTGGTTTCTACGGCATTAGGCGATTAGGGTTGGTGAAAATTCGGGTTTTTACGGCCAAAACACGTTAAACCTAGAAATTTTCGAAAACCAGCAGCTTCAGTCGCACGATTGACCCAATCGCACGACTGGACTTCATTCGCATCTCCCAGACGCACCATTGGACTGAGTCGCATCTTCATTCGTATGACTAAGCCTACCGTTCGCAGTGTTCATACGCATAAGTTTCATTCGCACGTCTGGACCAATCGCTTAGTTCAGCCGCACGATTGAACTAGTCGCATAGTTCATTCGCACGGATAGCCCATTCGCATCACTCCATTCGCACCAGTTAATAGATTGTTTAGCAGACTTAAATGTTAATCGAGATGGAGGATCAGTGTTCAGCGTTTACAGTCGGGAAGGACTCACGGATTCAGAACTTACTGCTACTGGAGAGTGAAGTGGGGAATCATAATAAACCCCCGAAGCTTATAACGTTAGATGAGTTTCCCCACTGGAAACAACGTTTTGAGATCTACCTCAATGGAGTGGATCCAAATATCTGGGAAGCTATTGAGACGGGTTACAGTATGCCGGTGGGAGCTGATGGGGTGAAGCTTACTTTAGGAGGAATGACTGACGCACAGAAAGTTAAATATAATGCAGAAAAGAGGGTATATGCATTGCTAACACAGTCTATTCCTAAGGATATTTTTCACCAGTACTCTGAAAATAAGCAAGCCAAGAAATTATGGGATGAGCTGGAGAAAAGATATGACGGGAATGCTTCGCTGAAGGCCATTAAAGCTAAGGAGTTGAAGAAAGAATTTGACAACTTCTCATCGATGAGAAATGAGAGTTTAGACGATGTCATTGATAGATTCTACCATTTGATGAGCGAGCTGCATACACATGGTGTCAAAACTACCATGGAAGATAAAGTGTCAAATTTTGCAGACGGGTTGCCAGAAAGTTGGGCTTCGTTTGTTTCAAATCTGAGACAGAATGGATTGCTAGCAACAATGGACATCAATGATTTCATTCTAAAGCTGCGAGAAGAAGCACTTAGGATGAAGTACCGAGCTCAGAAGTCTTCATACACTCAGAATCCAGCTTTGTACAATGCCACTCCTCAAGTTAAGACGTCTGGAGCACCTCTTCAGACTACCTTTGTGTCAAGCTCTTCTGGTCCATCACAAGCTTCTCCTTCAGGATCAGAAACGTCAGGGTCTTCTAGTACCCAATATATTGGATCTGAAGCAAATGTTACAAGACTGAAGACCGAGAATCTCGAAAACGTGACAGTAGAAGTAGCTCGAGAGCACATGGACCTCTTGGCAGCAGTGGTCCATTTTTATGATGGACTTGTTGCTGGGAAAATTCAAAACTGCCATCTGGTAGATGAGGATTACGAGCAGGTAGATGAGACTGAACTGGAGAGGATGGATATTATGTGGGCCTTAGCAAGTGTTGTCCGGAGGGCGAAGAAGTTTGTGAAAAAGACCGGACAAAACTTGGTTGCTACTAAGGACACTACATTTGGCTTTGACAAGGGCAAGGTGACCTGCTTCAACTGTGGAGAAAAGGGGCACTTCAAAAGAGAGTGTGTGAAGCCAAAGAAGACTGGGAATGGGAATCCATTCTCGTCCTTCACTCGTCAAGACAAGCAAGCTAGCAGTTCTACTTCATCAAGCAAGGATTCAAAAGCCTTGACTGCCCATGATGATGAAGGACAGGACTGGAGCTTTCGGTTTGTCTCTCCGGGAGAATCCAATATTGCAAGCGTGGAAGACTTAGATGATGATTCCGCGAGTGAAAGAGATATTGCAATTGAGCTAGCGATGTCAACAGTGAAGAGACTGCAACAGAGGTCAGCTACAAGCCTGAAGAAGGGACGTCTACAACAAAGGCAGCATCACCAAAACCAGAGACATCTGATGCTGCGTGGATGGCTAATTCATCAGAATCTCCTCAGGTAAGTACCACTGACCAACTGTTCCAAATCATGGCTGTTTGATTGTAATAAATTTAGAAAAGCAGTAGGATTTGCAAGAGAAAGCATAGATCAGAAATTTGCTAGGTTATTAGATCATAATGATAGCTTAGTAAAGGATTTGCAACTGTGCACTGAGGCAAATAGAGTTTTAAAACAAAATGAGCATAGTTACAAAGAAAAGATAGACCTTTTGAATAAACAGCTTAGGGAAACTGAAGTAGTAGCATTTAACAAGCTAATGACATTAGGTACTATCTTAACTCCCTAGAAGACACTAAGAAACAAAAGCAGTTTTAGAAGTAGAAGTCAACTCTTTAAAGCAAAAACTGCACAGTTGGACAAGTTCATCTCATATTGTCCAACACTTAGTGAGAGAGCGTAACAACGGGGAGGGTTTGGGTTATAAAGTGGTTCCACCACCACCTGAGACCTTGATGAACACTAAGAGTAGACCAATAAATAACAATCCCATCAAGGATCATGTGGTGTCTACTCCTCTTGTAAGTGATCCAGATTCCTCATGTTCTTCAATTGAATCTGGAACAAAACAAAAGGAGGCCACTTCAAAGGCAAAGGGTAAAATGCCTTGTGTTAATCTGGAAAAAGAATTTGAAAAGGTTAATATAAAGTCAGGGTCAAACAAAGTCAAATCTGAACCTAAAAAGACTGTTAATGTTAATCTTTCACGAGTCTCATGTCAAAGTCCAGTTAACCAAAAAGAAAAGGAGGTTAAAAATGTTAAAACAATTAAGTTTGTTAAACCAGAGAAAACATCAAAAGAAGCAGAGTCAAAACCAAAATTAATGATGTCACTAGGGTGTCACACACATCTCCACAACGAAAGTTTAATCATAAAGTTGATAGCAGGTCATGCTACAACTGTGGAGAGTGTGGACACATTGCTTCTTTTTGTCCTTACTATCAGACACCTAGGAAGAAAATTGAACTTCAGGATTCAAAACCTAGGTCTTCTAAGAGGAGTTCTTTAACTCCACCTAGAAGAACTAGTGAACCCAAAGTTCAACCCATTAGCCAGTCGACTGTTTATCACAAACAGGCCTTACACAAATCTGGCTTATGGAAAGAAAAGTCATCCTCTGTGTCTGATAATGATGACAAGAAGGCACCTGAGCTACCCTCACCTTCTAAGGGTCAATGGGTTGAATTCATGATGTGTGATGCCTCTGGGAAACCCAAGCCAGTAAAGGCTTGGGTTCCTAACCTAAACTAATGTTTTAATTGTATGTGCAGGGTGTTCGCTACAATGCTGAAACCAACATGTGGACTGTAGATAGCGGAGCATCCAGGCACATGACAGGAAACAGGGCTCTTTTATCAAACGTCAAACAAATAAAAGGAGGGCATGTTTCATTTGCTGGTAACAAAGGAGGCTATATCACAGCTCAGGGAGAGGTTGGAAATCAGAAAGTTAAGTTTGATAAAGTGAACTACGTTCAACAACTTCAAAACAACTTACTTTCTGTTTCCCAAATATGTGACAAAGGATTTAAAGTCATATTCGACAACAAGAAGTGTTACGTCCTAAAGAAAGACTATGTGATTCCGGAGGACCAAGTTTTGATGACAGCTTCAAGATATAAAGACCTTTATGTTTTGGATCTCTCAACGGCTTCTACAACGGATCATGAAGTTCAGTGCTTTCTATCAAAAGCTACTGAGAAGGACTCCATTTCCTGGCATAGGAGAATGGGACACATTAATCAACGAAGATGAATCACTTGATCCAGAAGGATCTCGTGAGAGGAGTTAACGTCAAAAATTTCCAACTTCCGGATTTCTGTGTAGCATGCAAGAAAGGCAAACAGACGAAGAAGTCTCATAAGGAAAAGAAAGTTCATTCTATCGAGCTTCCTCTTGAACTTCTTCACATGGATCTGTTTGGTCCAGTCAGTACAAAAGCATTGCAGGTGACTTGTACTGTTATGTGGTTACTGATGACTACTCAAGATTCTCTTGGGTAATGTTTCTGAAGTCCAAATCAGAAACATTTGAGTCATTCAAGGAGTTAGTAACCACACTGGAATCTCTCTACAAGCTGAAGGTGAGACAGGTACGCTCAGACAACGGGACAGAATTCAAGAATCAGTGGATGGAGGCTTACTGCAAGGAAAAGGGAATTGTGCACCAGTTCACTTCTGCCTACACGCCTCAGATGAATGGTGTTGCTGAGAGGAAGAATAGAAGCTTGATAGAGACAGCACGGACAATGCTAGCAGACTCGAAACTGCCTATCCAATTCTGGAATGAGGCAGTGGCAAATGCATGTTATACATTAAATCGAGTTCTGGTAGTCAAGCGCCATGGCAAGACATGTTACGAGTTACTACAACGACGTAAACCTAATCTGGAGTATCTCGAACCATTTGGCGCACCGTGCACACTTCTGAAGAAGACTCAAGAAGGAAAATTCAGCGAGAAGGCTGATGAAGGGATCTTCCTAGGATACAACATACCGAACAAGAGAGTTTACAACAACTCAACGGGTTTAGTAGAAGTGTGGTGTAATGTTGATGTTCAGAGATATACCACACCACCTACTGGAAAAGGACCCGCTTACTTTTTCGACTATGATGGATTCTTCAAGTCCTTCAACATCCCTATCTCTCCTTCTGATGACGAGTTAGCTACACGGATGATGTATGATATCTTGAATACACCATCCCTTGATTCAACATCATCGAGCTCACAGGGAGAATCATCTCACCACTCATGGGGAGTAGTCGAAGACAGTGACTCCTCCTCAGAAGATGAAGCTGAAGAAGATGACCAGAACAGTCAGGAGGGACAGGTTCCAATTCCTGCAAGTCCACAAGCATCTAACAGTGATGCCCCTTCGACTTCGGAACCTCAAACTCCTTCTACCTCAGATGCAGAACCAAATGTTCATAATCTTGGCTCTGAGGTAGTTGTTCCTACCACTCCAGGATCACGTCTAAATGTCTATCATCCCCTAGACAATGTCATTGGGGATGTCAGATCAGGAGTGCAAACCAGAAATCAGCTGTACTCAGCTGATTATGCCTCGGTAATGGAAAAAGGATACATTCACGATGGTGCTTATCGGTGTTTTGTCTCGCAGTTTGAGCCAAAATACGTCAGTGAAGCACTGAATGATGAGGCATGGGTGAGTGCCATGCAAGAAGAACTTCTTCAGTTCAAGAAGTTAGGTGTATGGACTCTGGTAGATAGACCTAAAGGTGCTAAGGTCATTGGCACCAAATGGGTCTTGAAATGCAAGAAGGATGACCAAGGTGTCATTATCAGGAACAAGGCTCGACTGGTAGTTCAGGGATTTCGACAAGTCGAGGGGATTGATTACAATGAAGTGTTTGCACCCGTGGCAAGGATGGAAGCCATCCGCATCTTCCTTGCCTATGCATCGTATATGAAGATCAAAGTCTATCAATTAGATGTGAAGAGTGCATTCCTTCATGGGAATCGAGAGACAGTTTATGTCAGTCAACCCGAGGGATTTGAAGATCCTTATCATCGGGACAGAGTTTACAAACTCGACAAGGCCTTATACGGGCTTCATCAAGCTCCAAGGGCCTGGTATGAGAAACTCTCGACTCATCTTGTGAAACACGGCTTTCGCAGGGGAGTCATTGACTGCACACTGTTTATCAAAGAAAAAGATGGAGACTTACTGCTAGTACAGATCTTTGTCGATGACATAATTTTCGGTTCAAAGAACGAAGAGTTATGCAAAGAATTTGAAGCAGTAATGAAGGCAGAGTTTGAGATGAGTGCCATGGGGGAGATGAAATTCTTTCTCGGGTTACAGGTGGATCAGACACCCAAAGGGATTTTTCTACATCAGACCAAGTATGTGGGAGACATGTCGGTTTGACATGGAGAATGCTTCTGCAGCTGGGACTCCACTTGCTACAAACCATGATATAGCACCTGATGAAAATGGAGATCTGGTAGATGCCACAATGTACCGAGGAATGATTGGATCTCTCATGTACCTCACTGCCTCAAGACCTGATATCATGTATGCTACATGTCTATGTTCTAGATATCAGGCTAAGCCAAAAGTTAACCATCTGATCGGGGTCAAAAGGATATTTTGTTATCTGAAGGGCACACCCACACTTGGGTTGTGGTATCCTCATGATGATGACTTTGAGCTCACGGCGTATAGTGACTCGGATTACGGGGGCTGCAAGATGAATTACAAGTCTACATCAGCAGGGTGTCAATTCTTTGGGAGGAGATTAGTGACCTGGCAGTGTAAGAAGCAGACCTCGGTTGCATTGTCAACCTGTGAAGCCGAATACGTTGCTGCTGCAAGTTGCTGTTCACAAATCATTTGGATTCAACAGCAAATGCGGGACTACGGTTTAAATTTCTCTTCTACTCCTATTTTTGTTGATAACTCTGCTGCAATTGCAGTAACTAAAAATCCAGTACAACATCCTAAGACCAAACACATCGGTATTAAATACCATTTTATAAGGGACTGTTTTGAAAAGAATTTAATCGATGTGGTAAAGATAATACTGATTTTCAACGCGCTGACCTCTATACAAAAGCTTTTGACAAACCACGTTTTCTATATCTGTTAGAGGTCAACGACGTTAAAAAGAAAAGTGATGTTATTCCTGATGATGACCATGTGTAGTCCGATACAGTTTAGTCTATTTTTTTTTTATTTTCTTTATTTATTCTATTTTCTGTTTAAATTAAATTCATGTTATTTAGCTGTCTATTAAAATCCTAAAATAATTAAATCGTTATGATTTTAGAATTTTAGGGGGAGAATAGGTCAGCCAGTAACATTAAAAAAAACGAGGGAGAAGGAGAGGCTAGCTGATAGAAGTTAGATCGTATCTGTGATACCGATTCAAATACTTTGGAAAATGATAGTACACAGGAACAAATCAAGAGGGACTTTAAAATTTAATTTAGAAAAGATGCAAAATTCAAAGTATAAGTCTGTGTAGTCTGAGCAATAAAAAGGAAAGATGATAGAAAAACTGGTAACTACTAAGGTAACACAACGAAAGTAGACCTAGAGGTTGCTAGACCACAGATGATATGTCGGTAGATTCAACACAATAGATGATTAGACCTGACTGGTGATCTCAAGATCAAACTAAGTTGTTCAACTGACTGTGGGCTCCCATCTTATCACTGGTTAACACAATCAACAATATTCCAATAAGGGGTAATGAGCATGTAAACGCCACAAATGTGTGCGGATGACCATAAATAGAGCAAAGCACGAAAAAAATGAAAAACAAATGCTATCAAGCTAATAACTTATGTTGTTGGTGCATTATGTGCAAAAGAAAATTAAAGATGCTCTAACAAGAAGATAGGTTGTGTGCCTCTCTGCTGTGCGATGGCACTGACCTGAGGATAAGCATAACCTAGATATTCTAGAATTCATTGTTGTTTGCCGCCTCTCTGCTGTGCGATGGCACTGACCTGAGGATTGGCTTCTCTTTGAAAGCTCTAAGAATAGTCTCTTCTTGTCAAAATACCCGTAGACCGCTCAAAAGCTCCTGAGGAATGTTGATTACCATATAAGTGTGGGATCCACAAATGTTGGTTGAAATAATTAAACCTTAAACTATCACCAATCTGTGTCAAAAGTCTGTGTATGGATTTAAGAGGACAAATATACTGACAATCATCGTGGCTACAATTCTTGAAAGTCCAAATCAATGTGGGAATCTAATAGTACCAGTATGATTTCCTAAATTTGCTAACGACTCTGGATGAAAACCAAGAAGTGAGCATCAAAAGGTTTTGATAACAAGTCCCAAATGATTTGACTTGCCTGTATGATTCCAAAATTGAATTGGTCCAGGTATGGTCAAACTAAATAGAAGCTGCCTATTCCGGAACCGAATCCAGTAGATTACTATCTTAGGATTTACCCCTCACAAAAAGTCAAAAACAAGTTTAATTTTTTGTACTTTAGTTTAATTTTCTATTTATTTAGTCATTTCAGTTTGTTTGTTTGTCGGACTACATCATGGAATTCAGTAAGGGATTAATTCACCTAAAAGGGTCATGTCTGAGATGACCACATGTTTTTCAAAGATAAATGGGTCACGTCTGAGGTGACAAATTGTTTAAAAGGATCACGTCTGAGGTGATAAAAGTTTTCAAGTTAAAATGATCATGTCTGAGATGATCAAATGCGTATAATGTTGATTCTACAGTTTAAAAAGGGTTTAATTGTCAAATGGTAAGAAATGCATAAAATTTCATAAGTATGACCCATTCGCACGAATGGACCATGAGTATGGACTTATCATGCGAATGGAGCCATTCGTACGAATGGACCATGAGTATGGACCATTCAACCGAATGGCCCATACGAATGACCCAGTCGGATGTTTAAGAGCGAACGAATGAGTAAGTCGCACGACTGAACTCCAGTCGGACGACTGAGGGGGGCGACTGAACCAATCGCACGACTGAGGCCCATTCGCCCGAATGAAATGTGCGTATGAGCCCAGTCGTACGATTGAATTAGGTTTAGTATAAATAGAGGGAGAGTCGGTCGCAGAGACTCACCACTCTCAAATTTGCCCTAATTCGCACGACTAACGTTACTCTGCCCAAATTTCGTTTGATCACTATAAACCCTTGATTCTCGCATACTGACTTTGCACTGACTCTACAGGTAATTTGCGGTGCAGACCATCATTATATCACTCAATTTGATACATAATCTGGACAATCGGACTCGTTAGAAAACCCGTGACATGTGTGGCAAAATAACCTAACTAAACGACTTAAACAAATGAAATTAAAGTGTTAGGTGTTAAACTAATGGATTGCGAGTCTAATGAACCAGAAACGAAGTCTAAAATTCAAAATTGGTGAAAATTGAATTTGAATTGAACAGTCAGAACAACATGCGAATGGACAGGTTGATGAACTTCAGTCGCACGACTGAGGTGTGCGAATAGCTAAACCGCACGACTGAACCATGCGTATGAGTTCAGTCGCACGACTGGTGTAACCGCATGAGTTTACATACGCATGAGTCTAGTCGCACACTCAGTCGTACGTATGGGTCATTCGCACGACTGGATCCCAGTCGCACTGCTCATTCGCACGACTTGATCTCAGTCGCACAACCTCATTCGCATGACAGAAAAGAATTTTTTCAAGTCCAAGTGATTCAAGACATTCTTAGCCAATGGATACTAATGTTTATTTTTTTGTGTAACAGATGGCGAGTCGATGGACCATGAGTACGAAGCACAACATTTGTGCTCATCTGGATCTGACATCCAGAAATGCTTCAGACTTCTCTGGCATTATCACCTTTCTAAGGATCGAGGATTGCACACGCTATATCTGCTTCATGTACTCCATATCGTTCTATACAGCAGGCCTTCTGGGAAGGTGCAGTAGTTGATCGATCCTCTGAGCCTCACTGTATCAGGAGTACTATCTTTGGAGAGGCTATAGAGATCACAGAGGAGGATCTTAGGATTGTGCTACAGTTGGGGGACGATGCTGACTGTCCTACTAGACTACACCCCCTTACTGTCAGAGGATGTTTTCTTCGAGCTAAGTACTCTGGGGACATCAATGCAGGGGTGCTCAACAAGAGCAACCTGTGTCCCCAGTTCAAGTACCTTGCTCACGTACTGCTGAAGTGCATAGCATCCAGGAAGGGAGGATTTGATGAGTTGTCTGATCAGATCCAGAACGCCTATGTTGCGTTGGTGCTGAACCATCCGTTCAGCTTCTCCAGGATGATCTTCACCTACTTGGTGGAGAACATTGAGGGGAAAGGGAAGGAGGGCTTCTGCATGTACCCCCGATTCATGCAGATGATTATAGACCAGAAGCTCCCTTCCTGCCGAAGGAGAAGAAGATGCAGTAGTGCTTGAGGTGATGGATGATACCACCTTAGGCCGGATGAAGGTATACAGGGGGAAGCAGGTGAAACCCCCTGTCAGGCGATTGTTTGGGCATCTGGCCCGTGAGGACTATGTGGTGCCAGCTCGGAGGAAGTGGCGCCACGATGACAGTGATTCAGATGTTGAGCAGATTGCTCTACCCTCCGATGACTCTGATGATGATGATAGCGGGGATGCTGGAGATACCATGCCCATTCCACCGAGGGGCACAACTACTGATAGCACACCTCCAGTATCTGCCCCCACTGGAGATATAGCAGAGTCAGCTGGGTTTCACCAGGATTTTATACCTGGTGAGGATGATGAGGAGTCAGATGAGGAGCCACTGACTAGGACTGTGGGAAGCAAAGTCGTTCCCACAGAACATGGGCTCCGGGCGGTTGGTGAACGCCCCAGTGGATCGGGAGAGACTGCTGCTGACCCGACCTATGCTCCAGAGCCGTCGAGCCGTGTTCTAGGGGAGCATCCTCCTCGACAGGATCGAGGAAGAAAAGGATGCTCAGCCCCACGGCATGAAGAAGAAGAAGCGCAGACTCACCTACCATCACCACCACAACCACCACCCTCTCAGCCACCACCACACCCCTCTACAGCCACACCATCCACCACCATAGCTACCACTACCACTACCACACCCCTACTACTGTCACCACACCACCCACCACTACATATATGCCATCCACCACCATATCATTCACACCTACATCACCACCACTATCATCTAGACCTAACCCCATCTTCACCACTGCCACCACCACTACCACTAGCCACCAAGCCGGTCCATCATCACATCCCACCCACCTATATGGATCACCTCTACCTCCCATTGGGGTAGAGGAACAACTATCAGCGCTGAACCGTATGGTGATGCGTCTGTTAGCAGCTGATGAATAGAAGACTGCGCAGATTCGTCAGCTGGCAGATCTCACAGCTGCACAGTCCCAGCAGATGTCTCGGCAGGCTCAGCTGATCGAGCAGCAGGCCCAGCAAATGGCTGCTCAGAGCCAAGAGATTGCCCAACTCCAAGAGCATAGAGTCATATCAGCAAAGAAAATTGAGGAGTTGGAGGATGCTAAAAAGACCATCATGCTCAAGCTCAAAGGAACTAAAGATGAGCCTATGAAGATAAAGGAAGGAGATGGTGATGATGGTGATGATGATGATGAGGATGAGGATGAGGATGAAGATGAAGAGAGTGATGATGATGAAGGGATTGAGGAAGAAAGGACAGAGGACAGGCAGGAGGATGATGATGATGAAGGAGGAGATGCAGCTGCATCTGCCTCAGCTCAGGGTCAAGAAAGAAGATCAAAGAGAAATCAAGACCAACGAGCTTCTTCTTCTGCCTCACCGAGTGATGATCCAGCGATTCAAGATAAAAGTAATGATTACATGTTTATGTATTTGATAGCTTTTGTACTTGAATCATGTATTAAATTTATGTATTTGATGTTTATATTAAGATTAATGTATTTCTGTCATGATTATTAACTAATGTTTAATGTGTTACATGTTTAAATCAAGCAGATCCAAACTATCAAAGGGATGAATATGATGTTGCTCCCCTTCAGCAGGTCAAGATTCAAATAACTATGATTCTTGATTTGCAAGGGATCGTCAGGAGATCTGTGAGTTATACTCCTGAAGAAGGGGAAATAATTCATGATCTTTCAAATGAGCAACTGGCTGAGATATTCAAGCTGAACCCAGATGAGATCATTAAGGATGCTCCAAACTTGTGAGTCTACCAGTGACGAAGAGCTAAATGACATTGATGAGATAGAGATAGAAGACGTCACAGCAGAGAATTATCCTCAGTATGCTGACAACGAGGGAAATGTGGTCCCCAATCTGGGTGAATCCCTAGTCAGTGATACATTTGAGGTACTAGATCAGATGGAGCAGGAGTCTGAGAAGACTGAAGGAAAAGCCCAAGCCTCAAACGACAATGTTGATATCAGAAAGGCAGAATGGGCTGCATGTTTCGAGGAAATCCGAGCCCAACGCGCCGCTCCAAAACAAAATGTCTACACCAAACTCTACAGAGTGAAGAAACATCATAAGGTGTCAGGCAGGATTATAGCATGGGCACATTTTGAGGATCTAAATGTTTATGCCATAAAGAGGGAGAAGGGCATAGAGTACTTTAGATTTCCACATGATCTAAAGACTCTCCCTGGTTTTGAGCTCAACCAGCTGGCGAAATTGAAGCTACTATATGCTGACCCAAGGAAAATGTCAGGTTGGTTTGAGGCTGCCCTGAAGAAAGAGTACCACACCAGGTGGGTCAACTTCAAACCTCAACAACCTACGAGGTATATCAGACGTTCAGAAGTTGATCCCATCACTGGTAAGCCCAAGATTATGCTAAAATGGAGTCCCCCAAGAACAATGTAAAGAATCCCTCTCAGGGAGATGCCACAGGACTTCACTCCACACTTTAAGTGGTGGTACTATGATTGGAGAACCGGGGAGGCGGTCATAGTTATAAATAAAGAGGGACAAATGGATACCATCAGGGTGTTTGACCCGATGTGGCTCACTAACTTGTCTGCTAATGATGTCTACACATTATACAAGTGGCCACTATTCTATGACACACAAGATATTGTACAAGCCCTCCAATTCCAAAATGTCATACGACTCTGTTATGCGTTCGAGATACATGCATGAGTCACAAGAGAGGAAAAGTACAAGAAGTATGAAGAGGTGATGCAGAAGGTAAGACATTAGATAGATCTAGGTCCAAGGGGGAGTTTGTTGATACATATGTACCTAGATCCGAATATGAATGTAATATGTCTTGTTTGTCTTACGCATTTGTAATGGTTGGGATATTAATGAAATGAGAATGGTTGTTTGTGATTTATAATGTTTAATATTTCATTAATGAGTTGATATTGAATTGGTTAAATAGGTTTGTGATTGTTTGAATTGATACACATAATGTTATATAAATGAATACATTCAAACTTAACAAAATGAAGTTGATCCCATCACTGGTAAGCCCAAGATTATGCTAAAATGGAGTCCCCCAAGAACAATGTCAAGAATCCCTCTAAGGGAGATGCCATAGGACTTCACTCCACACTTTAAGTGGTGGTACTATGATTGGAGAACCGGGGAGGCGGTCATAGTTATAAATAAAGAGGGACAAATGGATACCATCAGGGTTTTTGACCCGATGTGGCTTACTAACTTGTCTGCTAATGATGTCTACACATTATACAAGTGGCCACTATTCTATGACACGTAAGATATTGTACAAGCCCTCCAATTCCAAAATGTCATAAGACTCTGCTATGCGTTCGAGATACACGCATGAGTCACAAGAGAGGAAAAGTACAAGAAGTATGAAGAGGTGATTCAAAAGGTAAGACATTAGATAGATCTAGGTCCAAGGGGGAGTTTGTTGATACATATGTACCTAGATCCGGATATGAATGTAATATGTCTTGTTTGTCTTACGCTTATGTAATGGTTGGGATATTAATGAAATGAGAATGGTTGTTTGTGATTTATAATGTTTAATATTTCATTAATGAGTTGATATTGAATTGGTTATATAGGTTTGTGATTGTTTGAATTGATACACATAATGTTATATAAATGAATACATTCAAACTTAACAAAATGAAGTTCTCATGCGAATGGCCCATGCGAATGGACCATACGCATGAACAACTTCAGGCGAATGACACAGTCGCACGACTGAACCAGGAGACTGGATCAGTCATATGATTGTAGCATGAGATTGGCTCAGTCGCACGACTGAACACTCAGTCGTGCGGATGGATCAACCGCATGGCTCAATCGCACGAATGAACCATGCTAATGGTTCAGTCGCCTGAATGAGCAACCCTAACCTATAAATACAACCCAATTCGTGGAAAAATGTAAGAATTCATTCCAATTCGACTCCAGACGTACCCTAGCCGTCCAGAAGCCTCAAAGTTCATACTCCAAGTTCATAGAACGCTGTAGATCGATTCCTAATCGATTCTTAACGTTAGATTTAATACCTTATTGATTCTACATGCGTTCTCACTGATTGGATCGCCAATCAAATAGGATTCTGCACTATTTGGTTTGGTTTACACGTTAATCAGTTGGTATTTCGTTCAAAAAACAGATCCTAACACATTCTTCTTAGCTCACCCACTTTTCTTCCCTTAAGCTCATGCAATTTGTAATTGTGACCCTGTAGCCAATAGGTCATATTGTATTTGTTGAGCTTTATTGTATCACAGTGACCCAAATATTTCTTGATTTTCTGAATAGATTGAAATGTTGTGAAGGCTTCATAGTCACAGTTAGGGATCATGAATCTACCAAGCTCAAATTCTTTTAGTAGATCCTTCATTTCAGTCACATTCATCCTCTCAACCATATCAAATGGAAACCCATGTTTGATAAGGGTCATAAATATTGTTGACCCATGCCTTTCTTCTAATATGTCTTTTGTTGTTAGAAGATCATCAGTCTTTGATTCTTCTTCATGTTTGTGAGTTTCTTCTTTAGTGAGCTTTTTCCATTCTTCATCACTATCACTTTCATCATGAGACATAGGCTTTGAAGTTGATACATACATTGAAGGAATGTGCTCAGGTGATGTAGGCCTTGATCTTTTGGGTGAATCTTCAACATTGATCACCTTTTTCTGAGTAGTACCTAAGTACTTCCTCTTCCTGGTGTATAGAATGAGATGCTTTGAAGTTGATACATCTACTGAAGTTGATACATCCATTGAAGGAGTGTGCTCAGGTGATGTAGGCCTTGATCTTTTGGGTGAATCTTCAACATTGATCACCTTTTTCTGAGTAGTACCTGTGAATCCAAGGATCGCAATCAGAAATTATCAGTGTTGGTTGAAATTAAGTCAACGTTTGCGGAATCAACGTTGGCTTGGTTTAATTGTTTGTATTAAATTTCAATATCAATAAAAATTCAAGAACACAGTGAAAGGAACACAATTAATGAATGAACAAAGTTTAACTTCAAATGTATTTCATTAAAACAAGTTAATGATTACAAATAATGAACGAATGATATTGAATTTTGTGTTTAATGATGTGACGGCTGCTAGGGTTTGGTTGTGTGATTTGATGTGATGTTTTTATGTTGTGGAATTGTCGTATTGCCGTTGCAGTCGTCTTTGATTCGAAACCTAGGATCTATTTATATAGACAATGATGTTTCTATTAAGGAAACACCGGATCTCTTGGGATTTGAATTGTTTCTGTTAAGGAATCATCAGATTTCTTGGGATTCGCATAACTGCTTTGTTGACTTGTTGACTTTTAACACTTGTATTATACAAGTGTTTAGACTCCACAATAATATTGTCTTTCGTAGATATTTGTTCTTCCGCAGGAGTCTTGTTCTTCCAAGGGTACATTGTTCTTCCGAAGCAATCTTGTTCTTCCATCCTCAGAGCTGGTTGTTCATCCACAGAAGATCTTCGGATGTATTTTACTTGTAAGAAACATATCTACGGAATAACAGAATGTTCATCTGTAGATGTTTCTTACACTTAGTCAATTTCTGAAATTGACTAAGTATAATGTTTGTACCTGCAAACATACATAAATCAACACACATATATATAGGTTAACCTATACATTTTATGCATACACAATAATGAGTTACAACCATTCATTACAGATATTAATTCAAGTACTAAGCCTATACAAAATAGACTAGATCTACTGATCCTAGACCTAACAATACTCCCCTTTAGGCTTAGATACTTGTAATCATTTCTTCAAAACTGAAAGCTCCTTTAATCTTGAACCAATTTCTTGTTAAAATATGATACTGCATTTTGATCATCGTATTTGTACTTGATCTCCATTCTGCATATCCTTTGGAGTGTCTCAAAAGTCAACCCCAATACATCTTCTTCTGTGGTGAGGGTTTCCACAACACATTGATTGTTAACAATTTCCAGCTCATCTTCTTCTGAGATTTTCAGTTCTAATATATCTTCAATGTTGGCTCCCTTCAGCATCCCAGCTATGAATCCTAGGATCGCAATTAGGAATTATCAGTGTCGGTTGATGGCAAGTCAACGTTTGCGGAATCAACGTTAGCTTGGTTTAATTGTTTTGCAGTAAATTTCAATATCAACAAAAATGCAAGAACACACTAAAAAGAAACACAATTAATGAAAAATACGTATTTTATTAAAACATGTTAATGATTACAAATAATGAATGAATGATATTAAATTTTGGTGATGGATGATGTGACGGCTGCTAGGGTTTGATTGAGAGATTTGATGGGATGTTTGCTGGTTGTGGAATTGTCGTATTGCTATTGCTGTTTCCGTCCATAATTCGAAACCTAGGATCCATTTATATAGACAATGATGTTTCTGTTAAAGGAAACACCAGATCTCTTGGGATTTGAATTGTTTCTGTTAAGGAATCATCGGATTTCTTGGGATTCGCATAACTGCCTTGTTGACTTGTTGACTCGTAACACTTGTGCTATACAAGTGTTTGGACTCCGTAGAAATATTGTCTTCCGTAGATGTTTTGTTCTTCCGCAGAAGTCTTGTTCTTCCGCAGACGTCTTATTCTTCAAAAGCAATCTTGTTCTTCCGAAGCAAACTTGTTCATCCGCAGCTATTCTCAAACTGATTCACTTGTACTCGTTGATTTGTTCATCCATAGATGATCTTCGGATGTTTTGTTACTTGTAAGAAATATATCTACGGAAGAACAAAATGTTCATCCGTAGATGTTTCTTACACTTGGTCAATTTCAGAATTTGACCAAGTGTTATGTTTGTACCTGCAATTATCCATAACACATAGATATAGGTTAGCATATACAATTAATGCATGCATAATAAATTACAATTACAAATATTTGTTACAAGAATTTATTAAAGTTCTAAGCCTATACAAATTGATCTAGACCTATAAGTCCTAGATCTAACAATACTCCCCCTTAGGCTTGGATCCTTGTAATCAATCCTTTTTAACATAAAGCTCCTTGACTCTGGCAATGATCTTGTTGTAGAAGTAAGACACAGCAGTCTTTTGATCATCATACTTGTAGTTGATCTTCATCTTGCTAAACTTCTTCAGAGTCTCAAAGCTTATCCCCAGAACATCTTCCTCCGTAGTGAGTGTGTCTAACACATTGTTGTTATTCACCACTTCTAGCTCTTCTTGCTCTGAAATTCTAAGTTCTATGAATTCATCAAAAGTTGTTCCCTTCTACAGTCTAGCATTGAATCTTCTTCTTTTGTAGGCTTTGGCATGTAATTTGTCAATCACTTGTATCACATGGACATGCAGGAACAAATCATTTTGTGCTTTTTCATCAGCCAGCTTGGGAAAACATTTGTCATTAAGGTACGAGGTGTAGCTGGGATGAAGTAATTTGATTTCCACAGGATCAAAGATCTTGATCCGGTCAGCTTGCTTGTTTTCAGCATTTCTTAGCAGGACCAACTCCTTTGTTTTCTCAACATAACCCCATTCAGTTATAGGGTATGTGAATTAAGTCCCTTCAATGCATTTGATTGCTGCTGTAGTTCTACTTTTGTAGCCAACCCTCTTTAAGAGTTCATCATCTATAGATACTGAGGCATTGGACTTGTATCTTTTAAGCCCTTTGATTCTCTTTAGATGCTCTGCATCTTCTCTTTTAGCTTTTCTAAGGACATCATCTTTAAATTTAGCCTTGAGCTTTCCCACTAGAGTTGAGAAGTCTCTTCCTCTAGGGTGAATTGGATAATTGCAGATGATCAGGCTTTGAAGATCTTTGATGTCATTCTCTGGCAGACTCACCACTGAAAATATATCATTGAAGTATTCAACTCTTGCAGATGTTCTTTTAATAATAGCATAATCCCAATCTGGATCATATTTCCAGGCCATGATCCTGTTCTCTTCCACAAAACTGGGAGTTGTGAGGTGGTCTATTAGCTGTATCAGAGTGGACTTTTGTTCAGTTATCTCCCTCACTGTAGTGCCAAGTGGCCATACTTTGCCCGATATTACTTCTCTTGGTTCTCTGATCAATTTGTCCTTCCCTTTGTGCTGATCTTTAGATTCAACTGTTATAGGTTCAGCAGGAAGTTTGCTTTGTTGCTCATAGGATGGATGTGGAGCTTCAGTTCTGAATTTTACACCAGTATCCAGCTCAACTTTCATCACATGCTCCATCATCCTTCTAAGTTCTCCTACTGAGCTTCCCTTAAGCTCATGTGGTTTGTAGTTATGGCCTTGTAACCAGCAAGTCATGTTGTATTTGCTCAGCTTAGCTGTGTCACAATGTCCCAACTCCTTCTTTATCTTCTGGATGGATTGAAAGGTGCTGAAAGCTTCATAGTCACAATTTGGAATCATAAAGCATGCAAGCTCAAATTCTTTCAATAGATTCTTCATCTCAGTCATGTTTAGCCTCTCAACCATGTCATAAGGGAAACCATGGTTTATGAGTGTCATGAACATGGTTGATTCAGGCCTCTTTTCTACTATGTCTTTTGTAGTCAGAAGATCATCAGCCTTTGAGACTTCCTGATCTGTTGGAGAGTCTTCATTGATCAGCTCTTTCCACTCTTCATCACTGTCATCATCCTGGTGAGAGATAGACTTCACAGTAGATAAATCTACTGAATGTGTGTGTTCAGGAGATGTGAGCTTTTGTTTCTTGGAAGAACTTTCATCAGTTGTCATCTTCTTCTCTAAGCACCAAGATAATTTCTCTTCCTTGAGTATAGAATTAGCTCTTTTGATGCCTCAGCATATTGTTTTGTTTGAATAGTTGAAACATCAGCATTTGACTCTAATGCACAAATCTTCATTTTGAGATGCTCAATCTCTTCTTCTTTTCTTTTTATCACATTTGATTGAGCAGACATAGAGTTATTTGCTTGTTCAAGCTCCATCATCATCCTTTCTTTTTCTTCCTTTTCAGTTTCTGCTGACTCTTTAAGCTCAGACTCCTTATCAAGTAGAGCATCAATGACTTCATTGTTGCATTGAGCATCTTCTCTCAGCCTTTTTATTCTAGCTTCTTGTTTCATCAACTCTTCATCCTTTTCTCTTATCACTCCCTTCAGCTCCTGTATTCTTTGCTTTCTTTTGTTCGATTTCAGCACTAGCTTGTTGTACTCAGCAACCAGATAACTCTTGTTGACAAGGATATCGTTATCACTTAGATCATCTTCATTGTAGGCAATCACATTAACATAGTTTGCTTCTTCTTCTTCTTCCTGATGTTGAGCATCAATCTCATCATCTTTTACTTCTTCCGGGTCTACACTTGCTGAGCTTGAACTGGGCTCAATGGCTTGATCTGCCAGTTCTTGATGTGGTTGTTGTTGTTGCTGATGGTCAGTCACCGGAGAGACTGGTTTAGTTTCATTTGAGAGTACAGGGGATTCAGTTTTGCTTAAAGACAGTTGAACTGTACTTGCTTGTGAGGCTAACTCTGTCTCCCCAATGTAAATGCTCTCAGTGGATGAATTTTCTAGATTTGGAGGTTGTTGAAAAAGTTGCATTTGAAGCTGATTAGGTGATTGAGGGTGAATTGGAGAGATTGGTTCTGTGTTTTGGCTAGCAAGAGAATTTGGTTGGGGTGTTGGTTGTTGATTTGGTGATAGAGGGTGAATTGGAGAGATAGGTTCTGTGTTTTGGCTGGCAGGTGAATTTGAATGGGATGGTTGAGGTTGATGATGTATGGGTGATGTATCTGGTGAGTGAGTGTCTTGAGCAGAGTTGGTTGATGAAATCTCCTGTTGGTCTTCCCACACAAGCTTTTGAGGAATGTTTGCATGAGCATCTACCACATGATCAAACATGGGCATGTCTCCTCCTTCATATTTCCCAGATATTTTATTCAGTACTGATCTCCGAAGGTGTGCTTGAACGAACACATCACCATCCACAGTAGTTCCAGGCAGATCAGCATTGATGATTAGTTGCAGAAACCTTGGAAACATGTACATCTTGTCAGCCTTCTGTACTTTGATGTGATCACATAAGTAGTTGAAGATG
Source organism: Flaveria ramosissima (assembly GCA_025215565.1). Taxonomy (NCBI): domain Eukaryota; kingdom Viridiplantae; phylum Streptophyta; class Magnoliopsida; order Asterales; family Asteraceae; genus Flaveria; species Flaveria ramosissima. The sequence continues at coordinate 35,037,195 of CM046029.1, forward strand.
TACTTTGAGTAGTTGTAGGTTCTTCCCACAAAAATACCAATAATGCCTAAAGAGATATGCCTTGAAAATCTATCAAGTCCAGATTTCCTGTTTGAGATACACTTAAGATAAGTGTGACAGAGAAATCTGTATGACTTGCAGAGTCTTCCTTTCTTTATTTCTCCTTTCTCGAAGTCACCATCATACCCCATCAGTAAAAAGACTTTTTCTATGTATTCATTGTCAAACACATCAGGGTGACCAGCTTCTATATCTCCCAACTCAAGAACCCTTCTTATTGTTTGTTCATTCACTCTCAGTCTTTGATTCTTCACATCAGCCGCAACAACTTGACCATCTTCCTCTATTTGGGCGGAGTTCCAGAAATCAATGATGTGCGATTGGTGAATCACAGGCTCTGCTGATAAGGCATAGAACAGCCTGGATCTTCTTAGATATCGGATAATGTCTTGACACCCTACTGAAACAGGATCGTCAGGGTTTAAGAAGGCACACACATTGTGTTCTTGCGCAAATCGATTATCCATAACAAATTCTTCCGCAGATCATCTACGGATCCCATAAATCATCTGAAGATGTCTTAACATCTGCTGATGAAGTATAACTTGCATTTTCATAGATTATCAAACTATGAAATTAAATTATTTTTGTTGATCTTTGCTCATCCTTAGTTCACCAATCTACGGATAAACATTTAAAATTTTCACACTGTAGCTTCTGCTGATGCTTAAGATGGCACAATGCAGAAAATATTGTTGTATGGTCTAAGTCCATTGCTTAGAACCATTTATTGCTGTTGGACCTTGTTAACTTTGTATTCATGACAATTTAGCACAAGTTTAAAATGATTTTAAAGAAAATTTCATGTATCCAGGAGCTAAGATGGTGCTCAGATTCTAATTCCTTCAAATTGATAATGAAATAGACAAAGCTGCTGATTGATAAACTTAACTTCATGACTTCTACTCCCCCTAAATTTGTGATTAATGATGACATTAAGCATTTATCATAAATTTCTAAGAAGAATAGCATGAGTGACATTTAACTGTATGATGATGCTCAGGCATATATCCACATATGATGGGATCATACTATAATACTAAGCCTCTTCTTGATGAGCTATTTTGTTGAATTGATACCTGAACAAAGTTCTGATTGCAAGTATATTGTCCACTTAAATCCATACAAGAGCTCATGTATCAACTAGGCATGCTTTTTATCATGTTTTCATATTGATTTGGAAATAACTGTTATGGGCTTCACATTCAATTCACAAAGATTTTGTCCTCCCTTTGCAAGTCAAATCATCACATTTTCACACTTAAGAACTATGTACTTTAAGTTATAAGTTCTATCTTGAGATGCATTGGGCATCTCATTAATGCAATGATGTAAAAGCTCTAGATTAATATACAATTGATCACATAGGATTCTTTTGAGAGCTTAGATATGATCATCATCAGGTCACCAGGTCTTTACTCACGTAAAACAGAGGTGCCTTTAACCCAGGTCTTTGTTCACACAAAACAGAGGGATGATGAGGATCATGATCTTTTCACCTTTTGTAACTGATATTCAGTATGGTGATCATACACGCAGGTCTTTGTTCACACAAAACAGAGGGAGTATGATTTGCAAAGATAGATATTATAAAGTGTTTTACATAGTGTGTTTAGATGAGTGATTTGGTCACATTAGAATAAGACTCACTTTGTATTCTCAAAATGAAGTTTCCCCAAACAATCACTTAGCATTATGTTTGGCATGCACTCAGTGTAGTTTCCACTCAAGATGAATCTACTCACATATCAAGAAAGTTGCTTAGATTTATTGTTATTTGTGAATCCAGGAATAAGCACAGATATAGTGTACTATCATTTCCCATGCATATGTCATACTGAAGCATCATTACACACAGTATTTTGTTTGTTCAAATTGATTAATCTAAGTTAATCATGCCTAGAGACTCAATCAGAAAATTAAATCTGACTGAATCAAAGGCTTTAGTGAATAAATCAGCAAGCTGATTTTTTGTATCCACTTTGACTAACTTAATTAAACCTTTTTCTGAGCAATCTCTCAGAAAATGATATCTTATCTCAATATGTTTTGTTTTACTATGTTGCACAGGATTAGCAGGTATAAACATAGAAGCAGAATTGTCTATGTAAATTGAAGTTTGAAGGAAGTTGTAACCATAGTCAAGCAATTGGTTTTGCAACCAAATAACTTGAGAGCAACCAGCTGAAGCAGCTATGTACTCAGCCTCAGCTATGGATACAGATACATTGGTTTGTTTCTTGCACTGCCATGATACTAGTCTTGGTCCGATAAATTGACATCCACCAGTTGTTGATTTTCTGTTACTGTTACATCCACCATAGTCACTATCCGAGTATGAGTATAGTGTAAAGTCACCATCCTTTGGATACCAAAGACCAAGTCCTAGTTTTCCTTTGACGTATATGAAAATCCTTTTTACAGCATTCAGATAAGACTCCCTTGGATAAGATTGGTACCTAGCACACACACACACAAAAAACATAATGTCAGGTCTATTGGCAGTTAGATACATAAGTGAACCTATCATTGATCTATATACTTTTTGATCAATAGATTTTCCTGAAGGATCATGAACAATCTTGTCAATTGTTGATGTTGGTGATTTGCATGAGGATACTTCAGCAAGATTGTATTTCTTCAAAATTTGATGTATGTATTTTTCTTGATTGATGAATATCCCATCTGGTTTTTGATGAACTTGAAGACCAAGAAAGAAGGTTAATTCACCCGTTGAACTCATCTAAAATTCAGATTTCATCAGCTCTTCGAAATTTACACACAATCTCTTATTAGTTGAGCCAAATATAATGTCATCAACATATATTTGAACAACTAAGAGATCTTGATGTTCTTGTTTGAGAAACAGTGTTTGATCAATGGTTCCTCTTTTGTAGCCATGCTTGAGCAAGAGATGATAGTGTTTCATACCACTTTCTTGGTGCTTGATGAAGACCATACAAGGCTTTATCTAGCTTGTATACTCTATGAGGATAGTGAGGATCTTCAAAACCGGGGGGTTGTGATACATAAACTTCCTCATCAATCTTCCTGTATAGAAATGCACACTTGACATCCATCTGATACACAGTGAACTTCTTATATGATGCACAAGCTAGAAACACTCTTATGGCCTCAATTCTTGCAACTGGTGCAAAAACTTCATCATAGTCTATTCCTTCTTCTTGTGTGTATCCTTGTGCAATCAACCTTGCTTTGTTTCTTACAATAATCCCTCTATCATCCAGTTTGTTTTTGTATAGCCGCCTTGTTCCAATAGGATGTTGACCTTCGGGCAAATCAACTAGAGACCATACCTTTTGCTTTCTAAATTGTTAAAGCTCTTCTTGCATAGCTTCAATCCAACTATTGTCTTTTAAAGCAGCAGTGATGTTTGGAGGGACCACTTGTGAAAGAAAACAACAGAAGAGACAAAGGTTGGCAGTACCACTTTGGCTCCTCGTAGTTCTCTTTGTAAGATCTCCAATGATGTTGCTGACTGGATGAGTCTTATGGATTCTCATTGATGGAGTTGATTCAACTGGCATAGATGATTCTAGGTTAGTCATTTCCATTGCCTCAGACTGATCCAACCCAGGTTGAGAGTTTAGAAAATAGTCAAATTGTTCAACATGAGGTGAATGATCATGAGTGTTTTCTGTATGGGATGTAGGATCATCTCCAGTATCGGTTTGCTCTTCAGTAGGAACTTCTCCGGAATCATTTTGCTCTTCCGTGGGAACTTCTCCGGAATCATTTTGCACTTCCATAGGAACTTCTCCGGAATCATTTTGCTCTTCCGTAGGAGTTACATGAACTTCTCCGGATAAGTGAGGATTTGAAACATTTCTAATGTTTGTTGTATTCACTTGACAGCATGGATCTGTTGAAGGGACAACATTCATATCTCCGGATGCACCATGTTCATTTCCACATGAAGTGTCTGCAGCTGCTGCTAATGTGTTTCCACCCGAGGATGTGTGTATCCTTGGAGGATCGGCAGATAATGTTATTTCAGTCATATGAGGTGGAACAAATGGATAACATACTTCATCAGATCCTACAATGTTCAAATGATCATAGTTAAATGATTTAGTTAGAGCATCTATGTCAAACAACCATGATGAACCTTTAACTGACTTGGTGAATACATATTCATCAAAGGATACATTAGGAGTTTCTTCCATAATGTTATGTTGTGGAATATAAACCCTATAAGACTTAGATGTTGAAGAGTATCCAACAAAGAGACCATCATATGCTTTTTCTGAAAATTTTCCCAATGACTCTTTTATGTTTAAAACAGATAAATGACATCCAAAGACTTTAAGATATCCTATGTATGGCTTTCTTTTAAACAAGAGCTCATAAGGAGTTTTGTTATGTTCTTTGACAATTAATGTTCTGTTTTGAACATTGCATGCAGTATTCACAGCCTCAGCCCAAAATGTGATGGGCAATTGTGAATCAGCTAGCATTGTTCTAGCTGCTTCAATGAGAGTTTTGTTTCTTCTTTCAGCAACTCCATTTTGTTGTGGAGTTCTTGGTGCACTGAATTGCCTTGCAATACCTTTGCTCCTGCAAAAGGAATCCAATTCAAAATTGACAAAATCAGTACCATTGTCACTCCTAAAAATTTTAACTTTTGTATCAAGTTGATTCTCAATCTTGATCACAAAGTCCATTAATGTTTCTTATGTTTCACTTTTTTGTTTTAAGAAAAAGACCCATGTGAATCTTGTGAAATTATCAACTATCACCAAACAATATTGCCTTTTTCCAATGCTCATCACATTGGTAGGACCAAACATATCCATGTGAAGCAATTTGAGTGGTGTAGTATTAGTATTGATAATTTTGGATTTATGTGACACTCTATGTTGTTTTCTTTTGTAACAAGAAGAACAGTGAGTTGAGCAATGAAACTCTTTGTTTGGCAATCAAATGACTAGGTCATTTTTCACCAATTTGTTCATGTTCTTCATGTTAGAATGGACAAGCCTTCTATGGCATAGTTGAGATACATCTTCTGATAACTTAGATAGAAGGCATGTTTCATGTTTTGTGAGGGATGTGTTGTTCATATCCAAAACATAAGTGTTTCCTTTTCTTGCTGCTTTGAGGAGGACCATTCTTCTGGAACATTAAATCCTGGTTTAAGAATGTAACAATTAGTATTATCAAACAATGTGGTATAATTTTGATCACAAATTTGAGACACACTTAGTAGATTATACTGTAAATTTTCACAATAATTTACTTTCTCAAATTTGAAGACACCATTTGTTATCATTCCTTCACCAACAATTTTACCTCCTTTTTTATCCGCACCAAATGCCACATAAGAAGCATTTTTATGTTTGAAATCATGGAGAAGAGAACTTTATCCAGTCATATGCTTGGAACAACCACTGTCAACATACCACTTGTTGTCAGCTCTCCAATATTGTTCCTGCAATCAAAAATAAATCAGTTAGAATTGACAACCCAAGTCTTAATGAACTTGGGTTTGTTAACAGTGTCTAAAATAGTTACTCCTTCTTGAACAAGTCTTGAAGTTTCAATTTTAGTTTTGGTTGTTTCATTCTGAGTTGTTTCTGATGAGGATGATTCTGTTGAATGGGATGTTGATGAAGTAGGTTCTTGTTTCCCAATTTCTTCTTGATCCATCTTAATTTTGTTCCTTTGAGACTTTGGTTTTGATAATGAAACTTTATGATTAAATGTCTCACAATCTTTTGTTTTTGAATGATGTATATGATTGATGGTGTGCAGATAGTATATATATTTTGATAAAGATTTAATTGCACAGATTCAGTTTTAATTGGTTATTACTAATGCTAAACCACACACACACAAAAGGCAGTGTACCTGTCGTGAGGTAATATAGTGTTGGTAAGAACCGAGTATCAATCCGTGGACACACCTAGCCTACTCAACAAACTGATGTTTGACTATCAGATTTGGTTTTTGTTAAAGAAAGTGATAATTTGCATTTGGAAAGTTTTTTAGGGTTTAAAAAATAAACAATAATAGAAAGAAAGTAAACTAAGATTTGAAGCGTTTGGATTTAAAACCAGGGAATAAAAGTTATCATCCTAATTAGACTCCACTTATGTAATTGTGATGAATTGGTAATGTGATTTAAAGATATTGATTAATGTAATTATGTTAATGTTTATAAAGATGAGCCAACGCGATTTCTCGTCTATCCTGCTGTCGTAGTGACTTGATCCTGTCAGACTGAGTTTACTGCTCAGGTCAAATCCATAGTAATGTAGGTGAATCTTTTATGTCCTATTTGACATACGATTTCTGAAAATATAATTTAATATTAAAAAGAGAGTTGATCAAGTTCCTTCCTAACATACCATTAATTTTAAAAAACCGTAACAATTACTGAAGTTTCCGAACTAATAAAAGGGAACCTGCAAATGATCAGAAAGTTAGAGTGATATGATTTCTAATAACCATTTCTAGTTCATTAGCCATAGATTTATTATGAAGACCGGTTTCGCGAATGAAAGTTAATCATACAGTTTTCAACCTTGTATGACAATCACAATCACAAACCACAAAGTTATAACTTCCATTCAAATGTAGATGCTACCCATCAATAGTTTTCCAAAGACCACCATAACATTAACATAATATTTATCACCACCATTAGTTCATCACAAATTACATAAGTTTCATCCGATTAGGATGATAAATAGAGTTTAGCTCATAATGAGCTTTAACATAACAACAGATAACAAAGAAGATAGATAAGTGAGCATCGGTGAAATGGAACAATCAAACCGATAATCCACAATGGATGACGTTTAGGTGATCCCAAGCTTCTTCCAAGTGTTGTATGCACCTCCCGAGCCTCCGAATGATCTTGAAGTTTGATTCCCGAGAGAATTCTGCAGAGTAACTCCCCCACCAAAGCTTGCCAAAAATGGTGAGCTTAGGCTTCTATTTAAAGGCTTTTCGGAGTGTTTAAGCACGGCCCCGTGCCTAAAAGGCACGGTCCCGTGCTAGTACAATGCTTACGAAACTTGGTCGGCTCGTACATGCAGGTTGTGTCGGGCACGGTCCCGTGCTAAATGGGGCACGACCCCGTGTTAGAGGTGGGGCACGGCCCCGTGTCTACTTTTAGGGGACAGTACTTTTTGTCCTGTCAGATGTCCAAGCACGGGGGTGTGTTAATTTAGCACGGGGGTGTGTTTCTGGCAAGGCATGGGGGCATGCTTAATGAGGGACAGCCCCATGCTTGGAGTCCAAAGCTCGGATCACTTCAATTTCTTGTTAAATATACTCCTTTTGTCATCTTGCCTTTAAACACCTGAAACACAATTTAACACTTTTAAGTACAATTTCATCATTTTAAGGAAGATATTAAGGAATAATTGATGTGCTTTTGATAGGATTTTTATTATAATTTGGAAGCACATCAAACATCCCCACACTTGAACTTGCTTGTCCTAAGCAAAAATCACTTAAAATGACAATTCCACCAAAAACCAATAAATCAATTATAAACATGTCTTTCGAGAAATATGCAAGTATATATATTTTCATCCAAATATAAATATTCTAAGCACATGGTAAAATGATATCCTAGAAGCAAAGTTGGTTAGTAAAGATTATTATCATGAAAAGTCCACACTTCTCACAAGATGCACTCACACTCGGCTAAATATATGGAGTCATAATCAAGATTCGTATGACTAATACAATCAATGGCCTAGTATGAATCGTGTGAAAAATCATATGCTTGTTAAGGATCAAATCTCACCTACTTAGATATTTTATTGCATAAATCATTAGGCTTTGAGGGTTGTAACTTGGTCGGGCTCGGTATGGAATATTTGGAAAAAGTGGCTAATTTCTAACAAAAAAAAGACGACGGTCTGGCTTATTTTTTATAACATAAACTACAAGGAAATCAATAAAGGTTCCCTATACAATACTTCAAGCTAGAAGGGATATGCTAGCTTGAGGACTCGTTTAAGGTCAGATTGTCAAGATCGTATTTTGCTTTCAAGAATCGCACTTCATCTTTTACCCGAAGATACACAAAACTTTCCTTTCTCAAGGATCGTTTGGCTTGAAGCCTAATAGCACCCAATCGGATTAATTCTGTGTATTCGTATTGAGATTCAGTTTGATTCTTTTTTTCATTTTCCATTAGGGGACCAATTTCCACAATTCGGGCATCTTTCATATCTTTTTGCCCGTCTCTTTATAGCACTTTTTGAATCCCACAAAATGACGAAACTTGTTCCTTTTTTCGCCATTTCTTTCTTGCGTCAAACGTGAGATTGAAAATTTGTTCGCGGATTTCCGGGGGAAGTCCCGGTTTTGCATGATGAAGGCAACAAAACAAATTGAAATCAAAAGAATGCATTCCAGTTCTTTAAGGTCTGCGGGTAAAAGACCAATATTTATTTTTTTTATAAGCCAAAAACGTGTCTTGGTTAAGTGACTTGGTGACTGGGGTGATTGAAAGATAAAAACGTTTAAGCTCAACGGGGCTAACTAGGGTTGACGTTCGGGTAAGGAAAATTAAAGACAATGGTTGGGGCTTGAATGGTTAAGGTTTCCTAGTGCCTAACTCATTTTTATGCAACAAATACTAATTAAGGTCTTGAAATGTATACCCAAAGCAAGTTCTAATCACACGTATCATATGGCACCCTCAATTAAATCCAGAATGAAAGTAGAATTGCAATTTGCAAAAGCTTGTTTAAGGCTCAAAAATAAACTCACATACGTATGGAATTGGGGGTGTTTCATTTTACATGATTAAATATTTTACTAGATTATTGCTTTTAAGGATATCACAAAAAACATTTTCAATTTTTATTTGGACGTCATGGATTTACTTTTTTATTTCCCGAAAACGTATATTTATAATTTGGTTTATCAATAATTATTTAAATTTTTGGTTTCTTGTCACAAAAATTATTTGGTAAGTGATCTTTTCTTAAAAGTTTTAAATTTGGACCTTTTTAGCAAAGTCAAATGCATTACTCCCATCCCCACACTTAAAATTCACATTGTCCTCAATGTGATTAACAGATTCAAGATCGAGAAAGGGTAATGATATAACTCCCCTAAAAATGATGAATTTTTTCACTTGTGTTTGGTTGCCCTCGCATTGTTAGAATCCTCGGTATCACCTGAAATGTCACCAATTTATTGAAAGCATTAAAATCCTAAACACACAAAATAAAAACAAAACGACATAAATTAAAAGATAGATTGGCACGAAACAACTGTGGCGGGGCCCCGAAATTGATATGGTTTTCAAGGGCTCTGTGGTGGGATATCCCTCTACTCGTGGTACATTCGGTTTCTGATGTACTGACATCGTTGCTCAGGTCATTGACTCGGGTGTGCAGATTTTCGACTTGGTTGAAGGCTCGTTGGGCATATTCAAATGATCGCCTTGCATGGTCGCTGGTGGTTTGGATTGACTCATAAAGGTCTAACATGGTTGGGAATTCCCTTGTACGTGAACTTGAAGATCCAGCTCCGGCTCCTTCCGGTTGTATCGACATGTCGAGGTCCATGATTATTTCTTCGGGATCCGTCGGATCCCAGATTTGTCCCTTCTTATCCATGAATCTCGGCTGCCCATTTGGTAGGCTTGTCACCATGTACATACTTGTAAAAATGCTCAAGTCTAACAGTCCCGACATCACTCCTATGGTTCCCTCAGTGTTATAACCATAGCTTTCGTATAAGTTCAAAATCCAGCTTCCTCCAAACATGGGTGTTGGAGCACCTGCAATCGCATTCCTGGCAAAAAGATTACAAAACAAATATCCAATATTACATGGCAACTGATTAACCATACAATATAAAATAAACAAGTCCCTTAAATTAACAACTCCCTCGCTTTGACCACGAGCTGTTATGGAATGACTGAGTAACCGATGAATGTATCGCAGCAGCGGGTCTCGTATCTGACTGCTTTTTGTTTTGCTCGAGTTGAACCCTCCGGTTCCAATTCGCTCCCAAAATGCTTTCCTCATTGCACCACTTTCCGCGTCTTTACTTTCCTCATCCGGGAAGGTATGGTATGCCGGCATTCCAGATATTGCCTCCTCCTCCATTTCTTGTTCCATGTAGATTCCGAGATAGACACCAAACAAGGCAATGGATGTTTTATGCCAATGCCCAGCTAGTCTGAATGAAACTACACTATCATCCCAAGGGTCAGAGTCTTTCATGCTAAATTTAAAAAATGCTAAAAATTCAAGAGTTAGTTCATAAACGGAAGATCTATTTTGTGAGAATAAACGCTTCCACTGAACACTTAATAAATTATTATATCTTTCTAGCTGTCCGACTGCCGCTAGTGTTTCTTCATCTGCTTGTAAGTGGGATCTTTCGACCCTTTGTAGCAATCTTTGAAGTCTATCATGACACCATCTCTCGCGGCTCCCTTCAAAATGTAAGTAGGGATGATCCATGATCCTGAAATTTTTAAAAATAAGTTAATCTAGACAAGACAAATTTCTTAAGTAGTTTCATGATGTTAGTGAAAATCATATGTTTTTCAAGACATAACATCATAATGATTCAATTCATGTTCAAAAATAGTTGAAAATTTATCATCCAAGGAAAATTTTTTTGAACATGGGGGTGCGCTTTGTAAAATGTGGGGGTGCGGTTAACATGTTTAGGCATGAAATCTTGACTCGAGCAATCGTGGTTTTGTTTGTAAATCGTTGATTAAGCATGGGTTTAACATTTTCTTGCTTTAAAAATCAAAGATTATACGTTTAACAATGTAATCATTTGTTAATAATTCAAGATACTCAAAATATATATATTGTTTTACACCACTTGAGAATTGTTGTAACTTGAACATGATTAACAAAGATTTCACCACGAATTATGAAGATAGTCTTGTTAACAATAAAAGAAAACAACTACTTAACTAAATAAACATAGTAATATCTAACTAAACACACTAATTAATACTAATCTACTACAAGAATAAACATGAACAAGTAGGTTAAAAGCATTCATCATTCCATAACACGTTTAAGAACAAGTGTTTACACATAATTGCTAGGATTTCGGTTGTTTAGAGACCTAATCACCTAACTACATGTAAATGACTTTCATAATCATAGGAATTAGCATACTAACCTCTTGATCAATTACTCTTGCAAGAACACTTGAAAAGATGAAAGAAAAATGGAAAACAAGATGGAATTGAAGGTGGATACGACTTTGCAGGCAAATGAGTTCGGTTTTTAACATGCAAAATTGATGGGAAACAAGACAAAAGGCTGAAAAATGTCAGGTGGTGTCATGTCTTGTCGAACACGGGGGCGTTCCTCTTTAAGCACGGGGCCGTGTTCATGTGTTGGTGTTTGATTTCAGTCTTTTGTTGTTCCGTTTTTTCAGTTTCGCGCGTTATGTAATTTTCCCGGTTAAGTTTTATCACTTTCAAATCATCAGAAAAGATACGAAAATAGTCCTATAGTTAAATAACACAAGCCAAATTGAAAATTACATTTCCTAGGGTCCTACGGTTACACGATACGTTAAAATCCGAGAATCTGAAACAGCAAAACCAGACTCTTTAACGTGCAACAGCGCACTTAACACATCACGGAATGCTTCTAAAAGAAACCTCCACACATTTCGTGTGGAAGGTTCGGCATGGGATAGTGAGAAGTGCGGTTGCTCAATTCCACAAGCTGCCGGTTAATGGAAATGAGTTCCTCGCTCATCTGTTGAACTTTTTGGATAAGTTCAGCTAAGCGTTGGGAAGCAACGAGGTTCATTTTAGTCAATTGCTTGATTAGTTCATGCATTTTGAAGAAATATTCTTGAGTCGTTGGCTCTCGCGTTTCAGAACGCGGTTTCTTCGCAGGATTCCAGTTTGAGCTTTCGTGACTTGATTCTTTCATTTTTTCAGATGTTTTTAAGCAGGAATAAGTGTGATGAAAGAATGGAACAAGTGTGGTATTTATACATAGGTCATGGAAAGTGAACACGGGGGGCGTGCTTGGCTAGGCACGGCCCCGTGCTTGTCAGAATTCGTCTTAAATTCAACCTGCAACGTTCCAGAGTCGTCAGCGGAGATCGTGGAAAAATTTTGTCAGAGACACGGGGGCGTGCTTGATGAGGCACGACCCCGTGCTTGTGCTTGTGAAGTCCTAAAAATTGTTAAAAAAAGTAAGAAAATTTATGTATAGGTGCCACATTTAAGTTTCGGGTCTTCGGCATGACCCTTCCCCACACTTAGTTTTCGTCGGGGCGGAGGTGTAATTACTCCGAAGGAATCTTGGTTGGTCCATCGTTATATGGTTTCAAACGATGACCATTTACTTTGAAACTTAAACCTGTGTGGTTATAAATTTCAATAGCACCATTCTGAAACACGTTTTTGATCGTATAAGGTCCAGACCAACGTGATTTCAGTTTTCCGGGAAATAAACATAAACGGAGTTATACAGTAAGACACGTTCTCCTACATGAAATCGTTTTGTGCTTTTTAATCGAGCGTCGTGGAATTTCCTTGTCTTGTCTTTGTAAACCCTAGCGTTTTCGTACGCTTGTTCCCTCAATTCCTCTAATTCAGGAATTTGTAGGAATCGATTCTTTCCTGCAAGGTCTTGCTCCAGGTTTGCTGCTTTAAGTGCCCAAAAGGCCTCGTGCTCTAGTTCTACAAGTAGATGACACGACTTCCCATAAACTAGTTTAAATGGTGTTGTGCCGATGGGAGTCTTATAGGCTATTCGAAAAGCCCATAATGCATCATCTAACTTGGTAGACCAGACCTTGTGATTTTGACCTACAGTTTTCTCAAGGATACGTTTGATACCTCGGTTAGTAACTTCGACTTGCCCATTCGCTTGTGGATTGTAAGCAGTTGTAAAGCAATGGTGAACTCCATAACGTGTCATTGCTCTTTCAAGCTGATTGTTACATAAATGAGTTCCTCGGTCACTAATCAGAGCTTTGGGGGCACCAAAACGAGAAAATAGTTTCTTAAGGAATTTGACAACGTTCCTGGCATCATTAGTAGGCGGGGTTTGAGCTTCAGCCCATTTTGAAACGTAATCAACTGCTACCAATATGTAACGATTGCCAAATGACACCGGGAATGGCCCCATGAAATCAATACCCCATATATCAAATACCTCGCATTCTTGAACTGGTTTGTGAGGCATCTCATCACGTGTTGAGATATTGGTTGCTCTTTGACATGCATCACAGGTGCGTACCATCTTATGAGCATCTTTGAAGATCGTGGGCCAGTAAAATCCAGAGTCCAATACTTTCTTGGCTGTTAAGGTTGCTCCATGGTGTCCTCCTGTGGGTCCTTCATGACAGTGCCTTAGAATTTGTTCTGCTTCACTTCCGTATACGCATCTTCGAATGAGTTGGTCTGCACTGATTCTGAACAGATACGGGTCCTCCCAATAGTAATGTTTGATATCAGTAAAGAACTTCTTCTTTTGCTGATAAGTCATTCCTTTGAGAAGGATTCCGCTTGCTAAGTAATTTGCAAAATCGGAGAACCAAGGATGTTCATCAATTGAGGATTGAATGTGCATAAGGAATTCGTGAGGAAAATTGTCGTTTATTTTGGCTTCCTCAGTTTGTGAAGGACTTGAATCCTCAAGACGCGAAAGATGATCAGCCGCTAGATTTTCCGCTCCTTTCTTATCATGAATTTCGATATCAAATTCTTGAAGCAGAAGAATCCAACGAATCAATCTCGGCTTTGCATCTTGTTTGTTGAACAAATAACGAAGGGCTGCATGATCGGTGTAAACAATTGTCTTTGAAAGGATGAGATACGAGCGGAATTTGTCGAATGCGAAAACTACCGCAAGAAGTTCTTTTTCGGTGGTAGTGTAGTTTTCTTGTGCGTCGTTTAGGGTTTTGCTCGCATAATAAATTGGGTGAAATTGCTTGTCTTTCCTCTGTCCTAATACAGCTCCTACCGCGAAATCGCTTGCATCGCACATGAGTTCAAATGGTAGCGTCCAATCTGGAGAAACCATGATTGGAGCAGTTACCAGTCTCTCCTTAAGCAATTTGAATGCACTAATGCATTCATCAGAAAATACGAATTGCGCGTCTTTCTTTAGAAGTTGATTCATTGGTCGAGCGATTTTTGAGAAATCTTTTATGAAACGACGGTAGAATCCTGCATGTCCTAGGAAACTTCTGATATCTTTCACGGTTGTGGGATGTGGAAGTTTAGAAATAGTGTAACGATTGCCAAATGACACCGGGAATGGCCCCATGAAATCAATACCCCATATATCAAATACCTCGCATTCTTGAACTGGTTTGTGAGGCATCTCATCACGTGTTGAGATATTGGTTGCTCTTTGACATGCATCACAGGTGCGTACCATCTTATGAGCATCTTTGAAGATCGTGGGCCAGTAAAATCCAGAGTCCAATACTTTCTTGGCTGTTAAGGTTGCTCCATGGTGTCCTCCTGTGGGTCCTTCATGACAGTGCCTTAGAATTTGTTCTGCTTCACTTCCGTATACACATCTTCGAATGAGTTGGTCTGCACCGATTCTGAACAGATACTGGTCCTCCCAATAGTAATGTTTGATATCAGTAAAGAACTTCTTCTTTTGCTGATAAGTCATTCCTTTGAGAAGGATTCCGCTTGCTAAGTAATTTGCAAAATCGGAGAACCAAGGATGTTCATCGATTGAGGATTGAATGTGCATAAGGAATTCGTGAGGAAAATTGTCGTTTATTTTGGCTTCCTCAGTTTGTGAAGGACTTGAATCCTCAAGACGCGAAAGATGATCAGCCGCTAGATTTTCCGCTCCTTTCTTATCATGAATTTCGATATCAAATTCTTGAAGCAGAAGAATCCAACGAATCAATCTCGGCTTTGCATCTTGTTTGTTGAACAAATAACGAAGGGCTGCATGATCGGTGTAAACAATTGTCTTTGAAAGGATGAGATACGAGCGTAATTTGTCGAATGCGAAAACTACCGCAAGAAGTTCTTTTTCGGTGGTAGTGTAGTTTTCTTGTGCGTTGTTTAGGGTTTTGCTCGCATAATAAATTGGGTGAAATTGCTTGTCTTTCCTCTGTCCTAATACAGCTCCTACCGCGAAATCGCTTGCATCGCACATGAGTTCAAATGGTAGCGTCCAATCTGGAGAAACCATGATTGGAGCAGTTACCAGTCTCTCCTTAAGCAATTTGAATGCACTAATGCATTCATCAGAAAATACGAATTGCGCGTCTTTCTTTAGAAGTTGAGTCATTGGTCGAGCGATTTTTGAGAAATCTTTTATGAAACGACGGTAGAATCCTCCATGTCCTAGGAAACTTCTGATATCTTTCACGGTTGTGGGATGTGGAAGTTTAGAAATAGTGTAACGATTGCCAAATGACACCGGGAATGGCCCCATGAAATCAATACCCCATATATCAAATACCTCGCATTCTTGAACTGGTTTGTGAGGCATCTCATCACGTGTTGAGATATTGGTTGCTCTTTGACATGCATCACAGGTGCGTACCATCTTATGAGCATCTTTGAAGATCGTGGGCCAGTAAAATCCAGAGTCCAATACTTTCTTGGCTGTTAAGGTTGCTCCGTGGTGTCCTCCTGTGGGTGCTTCATGACAGTGCCTTAGAATTTGTTCTGCTTCACTTCCGTATACGCATCTTCAAATGAGTTGGTCTGCACCGATTCTGAACAGATACGGGTCCTCCCAATAGTAATGTTTGATATCAGTAAAGAACTTCTTCTTTTGCTGATAAGTCATTCCTTTGAGAAGGATTCCGCTTGCTAAGTAATTTGCAAAATCGGAGAACCAAGGATGTTCATCGATTGAGGATTGAATGTGCATAAGGAATTCGTGAGGAAAATTGTCGTTTATTTTGGCTTCCTCAGTTTGTGAAGGACTTGAATCCTCAAGACGCGAAAGATGATCAGCCGCTAGATTTTCCGCTCCTTTCTTATCATGAATTTCGATATCAAATTCTTGAAGCAGAAGAATCCAACGAATCAGTCTCGGCTTTGCATCTTGTTTGTTGAACAAATAACGAAGGGCTGCATGATCGGTGTAAACAATTGTCTTTGAAAGGATGAGATACGAGCGGAATTTGTCGAATGCGAAAACTACCGCAAGAAGTTCTTTTTCGGTGGTAGTGTAGTTTTCTTGTGCGTCGTTTAGGGTTTTGCTCGCATAATAAATTGGGTGAAATTGCTTGTCTTTCCTCTGTCCTAATACAGCTCCTACCGCGAAATCGCTTGCATCGCACATGAGTTCAAATGGTAGCGTCCAATCTGGAGAAACCATGATTGGAGCAGTTACCAGTCTCTCCTTAAGCAATTTGAATGCACTAATGCATTCATCAGAAAATACGAATTGCGCGTCTTTCTTTAGAAGTTGAGTCATTGGTCGAGCGATTTTTGAGAAATCTTTTATGAAACGACGGTAGAATCCTGCATGTCCTAGGAAACTTCTGATATCTTTCACGGTAGTGGGATGTGGAAGTTTAGAATAGTGTAACGATTGACAAATGACACCGGGAATGGCCCCATGAAATCAATACCCCATATATCAAATACCTCGCATTCTTGAACTGGTTTGTGAGGCATCTCATCACGTGTTGAGATATTGGTTGCTCTTTGACATGCATCACAGGTGCGTACCATCTTATGAGCATCTTTGAAGATCGTGGGCCAGTAAAATCCATAGTCCAATACTTTCTTGGCTGTTAAGGTTGCTCCATGGTGTCCTCTTGTGGGTCCTTCATGACAGTGCCTTAGAATTTGTTCTGCTTCACTTCCGTATACGCATCTTCGAATGAGTTGGTCTGCACCGATTCTGAACAGATACTGGTCCTCCCAATAGTAATGTTTGATATCAGTAAAGAACTTCTTCTTTTGCTGATAAGTCATTCCTTTGAGAAGGATTCCGCTTGCTAAGTAATTTGCAAAATCGGAGAACCAAGGATGTTCATCGATTGAGGATTGAATGTGCATAAGGAATTCGTGAGGAAAATTGTCGTTTATTTTGGCTTCCTCAGTTTGTGAAGGACTTGAATCCTCAAGACGCGAAAGATGATCAGCCGCTAGATTTTCCGCTCCTTTCTTATCATGAATTTCGATATCAAATTCTTGAAGCAGAAGAATCCAACGAATCAATCTCGGCTTTGCATCTTGTTTGTTGAACAAATAACGAAGGGCTGCATGATCGGTGTAAACAATTGTCTTTGAAAGGATGAGATACGAGCGGAATTTGTCGAATGCGAAAACTACCGCAAGAAGTTCTTTTTCGGTGGTAGTGTAGTTTTCTTGTGCGTCGTTTAGGGTTTTGCTCGCATAATAAATTGGGTGAAATTGCTTGTCTTTCTCTGTCCTAATACAGCTCCTACCGCGAAATCGCTTGCATCACACATGAGTTCAAATGGTAGCGTCCAATCTGGAGAAACCATGATTGGAGCAGTTACCAGTCTCTCCTTAAGCAACTTGAATGCACTAATGCATTCATCAGAAAATACGAATTGCGCGTCTTTCTTTAGAAGTTGAGTCATTGGTCGAGCGATTTTTGAGAAATCTTTTATGAAACGACGGTAGAATCATGCATGTCCTAGGAAACTTCTGATATCTTTCACGGTTGTGGGATGTGGAAGTTTAGAAATAGTGTCGACTTTGGCTTGATCGACTTCAAGCCCCGCTCGAGAGATTTTGTGTCCTAACACTATTCCTTCCGTAACCATGAAGTGGCACTTTTCCCAATTTAAAACAAGGTTAGAGTCTTCACATCTAACCAGCATCTTTTCTAGGTTTTCAAGACATTGCTCAAATGAGTTTCCAAAGATGGAGATATCATCCATGAAAACTTCCATTGAGTGTTCAATCATGTCATGAAAAATTGCTACCATACATCTTTGAAATGTAGTAGAGCATTACACAATCCAAAGGGCATTCGCCGATAAGCAAATGTGCCATATGGACAGGTGAATGTTGTCTTTTCTTGATCTTCGGGAGCAATAGGAATTTGGAAATAACCTGAGAAACCGTCCAGGAAACAATAGAACATTTTTCCAGACAATCTCTCAAGCATTTGGTCGATGAAAGAAAGAGGGAAGTGATCTTTCCTTGTGGCGTCATTGAGTTTGCGATAGTCTATGCAAACTCTCCATCCTGTAACCATACGAGTGGGAATAAGCTCATTCTTCTTGTTATTTACAACAGTTATTCCTCCTTTCTTTGGAACAACTTGGATGGGACTGACCCAAGGCGAATCAAAAATAGGGTAAATCAAACCGGCATCTAGCAGTTTGATTACTTCTTTCTTCACCACCCCTTGCATGCTCGGGTTTAAACGTCTTTGAGGTTGAATGACGGATTTGAAGTTCTCCTCCATCAATATTTTGTGAGTGCAAAAGGATGGATTGATTCCCTTGATGTCCATGATTTTCCATGCAATTACTCGTTTGTGTGCCTTGAGCACATTGAGCAACTTGTTCTTCTCATCAATTGATAAGGCGGATGAGATTATGACAGGAAGTTGAGATGTGTTTTCAAGAAAAGCGTATTCGAGATGAGATGGAAGTTCTTTGAGCTCTAAAACTGGAGGGTCTTCGATAGAAGGTTTGGCTTTTGGTTCTAAGTCTTGCTCAATGATCTCAAATGCTTCTTGATGAAATGATGTTTCGTCAACTTCAAGTTCTGGAATGATTTGGTTCTCACAGATGGGTTTGGTGATTTGGACTTCTATTAATTGAGTATTGCAAGATTCATTTTGAAGGGCTTCCTTCAAATGACAGCTTATGATCGAATCGTAAGCATCAACATAATAGAGTGAGTCATCATGATGTTGAGGGTGTTTCATGGATTGGCCTATATCGAAAGTTACTTCCTCCTCATCTACTCTAAGCGTGAGTTTGCCTGTACAAACATCAATGAGGGCTCGAGCAGGTCGACCTAGGATAAGAGGAACATTTTTGTCCTCATCCATATCTAGGATCACAAAATCAACTGTAAATACAAATTTGTCAATCTTAACTAAGAGATTTTCAACGATGCCCCTCGGATATTTGACAGAATGGTAAGCTAATTGGATGCTCATACGGGTAGGTCTAGGTTCACCTAAATTTAATTTTTCAAAAACCGCATAAGGCATAAGGTTAATGCTTGCACCTAAATCAGCTAACGCATTACTGACAGAAAGATTTTCTATTAGGCATGGTATGGTGAAACTTCCTGGATCAGTCATCTTTTGAGGTAGTTTGTTTTGAAGAACTGCATAGCATTCCTTATTCAAAACCACGTGTGATAACTTTTCCAGCTTCTTTTTTTTTGACAAGACACCTTTTAGAAACTTAGCATAGTTTGGCATTTGTGCTAAGGCCTCCACCAAGGGCAGATTGATGTGGAGTTGCTTGAACAACCCAAGGAATTTGCCATATTGTGCCTCCATTCTTTGTTGTCTCAAACGACCTGGATATGGAGGTGGTGGAACATAAGGTGGTGGTGGAACGTATTTCTTTGTTGGTTCTTCAATAACAACAGGTTGCTTTTGCTTATCACTCGCATTACTTGGAGTTTTAGTTTCTACCTCTTCAAGGATGGGTTGTAATGCGGGTGCATCACCTTGAGTGGTTTTGCCACTCCTGGTGGTGATGGCTTTGACTTGAGCATTAGGATTTGTCACAGTGTTGCTGGGCAAAGCTCCTTGAGGTCTTTCAGAGAGTTGTTGTGCTATTTGACCTACTTGGTGCTCTATGGTCTGTAATGATGCTTTGTTGCTTTTGATGTCAGCTTCGTTTCTTTGGAACCTCTCCTCATTTTTCGATCAGATTTCCGGATGTACTCATCTGTGGCTTGTGTGGTTAACAACAATTGCTGCAATAAGTCTTCTATTGATGATGCTCCACGATCTTGGTTACTACTGCTTGGACCTTGATATGGTGGTTTCTGTTGCTGGTAAGGTGGCCTTCGGTTGAATCCAGACGATTGTTGGTTATTGCTAGCATCTCTGTAATTCGAGTTGCTTCTCCAATTTGAATTGTATGCGTTGTTTGGGCCTCTTACGTAGTCAACATCTTCAACCATAATAATGCCTTGTGGGCACTCGTTGGTCTTGTGTGAATTTCCACATGTGTTGCATCGTGTTGGAGTTTTCTTTAGCTCGCTTTGCAATTGTTCGAATTTTTTGGTTAGAGCTTCTAATTGGGCTGCAATTAGGGTTTCAGAGTCTACTTGATGAATACCCTTAGAACTGGGTTTGGTTCTTAAAGGATTGTAAGCAAAGCTCTTCTTATTTGCTCTTTCTAAGGCTTGATATGCTTCTATTCGCGTGACACTTCCGGAATCTCCTCCCGCACTTTGGTCTACCGCTTGCTTGTGAGCTCCGCTGATCGCATCGTAAAAGGTTTGACACTGCAGCCACAGATCAAGTCCGTGATGTGGACATCTCCGAAGGAGACTTTTATATCTCTCCCATGCTGCGTGTAATGATTCATCGTAGTCTTGGCGGAAACTTGTGATGCTGCTTCTTAGTTTGGCAGTACGATCGGGTGGAAAGTATTTCAAAGGGAATTGTTCAGCAATTCCTGCCCATGTGGTGATGGAACCAGGCGGAAGTAAATCAAGCCAATCGATGGCTCGGCCTCAATGTGAAAATGGAAAAAGTCTTAGTCGAATGGCGTCGTCTGAACAGTTATTGATTTTGAAGGTCGCACAGATACGAAGGAATCGTGAGATGTGTGCATTAGGATCTTCGTCTTGTAACCCATGGAACTGAACAGAGTTTTCTACGAGTTGGATAATACTAGACTTAATCTCGAAATTGTTGGCCGCTATTGCTGGTTGGACAACACTAGACTCATAACCATCTATTGACGGTGTGGCATAGTGTGTCATCTTCATTTCCTCGTCTTGGTTAGCCATGTCTTCGACGGATGGTGTATCTTCCAAAATGTCTTCTTCAATGACTGGCGCTTCTTGTTGTGATCTTTTGCGCAATCTTTGATGGAAAAGTCGTTCGGGTTCCGGAAGAGGCGGAACAAGTTCAGAACTAGACGAGTCGGACATACACTAACTTAAGGAAGCATAAACTAACTCAGGCTTAAAATGAATCAGGAAAAAATAACTAAACTAACTAAGGCAAACTACCAAAAAATAAAAATGAAGTTTAAACAAAAATATATTAACAAGTTATATGGAAGATAGTCAAAAATTTAGTTTGTCTTTCAAACTGCCGTGTGTCCCTGGTAACGGCGCCAAAAACTTGATGGGTGTGCAGATAGTATATATATTTTGATAAAGATTTATTGCACAGATTCAGTTTTAATTGGTTATTACTAATACTAAACCACACACACAAAAGGCAGTGTACCTGTCGTGAGGTAATATAGTGTTGGTAAGAACCGAGTATCAATCCGTGGACACACCTAGCCTACTCAACAAACTTGATGTTTGACTATCAGAATTGGTTTTTGTTAAAGAAAGTGATAATTTGCATTTGGAAAGACTTTTAGGGTTTAAAAAATAAACAATAATAGAAAGAAAGTAAACTAAGATTTGAAGCATTTGGATTTAAAACCAGGGAATAAAAGTTATCATCCTAATTAGACTCCACTTATGTAATTGTGATGAATTGGTGATGTGATTTAAAGATATTGATTAATGTAATTATGTTAATGTTTATAAAGATGAGCCGACGCGATTTCTCGTCTATCCTGCTGCCGTAGTGACTTGATCCTGTTAGACTGAGTTTACTGCTCAGATCAAAGCCCTAGTAATGTAGGTGAATCTTTTGTGTCCTTTTTGACATACGATTTCTGAAAACATAATTTAATGTTAAAAAGAGAGTTGATCAGGTTCCTTCCTAACATACCATTAATTTTAGAAAGCCGTAACAATTACTGAAGTTTCCAAGCTAATAAAAGGGAACCCGCAAATGATCAAGAAGTTTAAGTGATATGATTTCTAATAACCATTTCTAGTTCATTAGCCATGGATTTATTATTAAGACCGGTTTCACGAATGAAAGTTAATCATACGGTTTTCAACCTTGTATGACAATCAAAATCACAAACCATAAAGTTATAACTTCCCATTCAAATGTAGATGCTACCCATCAATAGTTTTCCCAAGACCACCATAACATTAACATAATATTTATCACACCATTAGTTCATCACAAATTACATAAGTTTCATCCGATTAGGATGATAAATAGAGTTTAGCTCATAATGAGCTTTAACATAACAACAGATAACAAAGAAGATAGATAAGTGATCATCGGTGAAATGGAACAATCAAACCGATAATCCACAATGGATGACGTTTAGGTGATCCCAAGCTTCTTCCAAGTGTTGTATGCACCTCCAGAGCCTCCGAATGATCTTGAAGTCTTGATTCTTGAGAGAATTCTGCAGAGTAACTCTCCCACCAAAGCTTGCCAAAAATGGTGAGCTTAGGCTTCTATTTAAAGGCTTTCCGGAGTGTTTAAGCACGGCCTGTGCCTAAAAGGCACGGCCCCGTGCTAGTACAATGCTTACGAAAGTGGGTCGGCTCGTACATGCAGGTTATGTCGGGCACGGCCCCGTGCTAAATGGGGCACGGCCCCGTGTTAGAGGTGGGGCACGGCCCCGTGCCTCATGGGGCACGACCCCGTGTCTACTTTTAGGGGACAATACTTTTTGTCCTGTCAGATGTCCAAGCACGGGGGTGTGTTAATTTAGCACGGGGGTGTGTTTCTAGCAAGGCATTGGGGCGTGCTTAATGAGGCACGGCCCCATGCTTGGAGTCCAAAGCTCGGATCACTTCAATTTCTTGTTAAATATACTCCTTTTGTCCATCTTGCCCTTTTAAACACCTGAAAACACAATTTAACACTTTTAAGTACATTTTTATCATTTTAAGGAAGATATTAAGGAATAATTGATGTGCTTTTGATAGGATTTTTATGTATAATTTGGAGCACATCAATGATTTCGCTTTTCAAATTTATCAAAGAATGCATCATCATCATTTGTTTCCTTATCAGTCAAATCTCCCCTTTTGTGAGGTGTTTTTGACTGCTGGAAAGTTGGTCTGTTCTTCAATGTATGAGAACTTGATGATGTTTTGTCCTTTGATTTGGACTTTGATTTTTGTTCAGACTTCTTTAGTTTTGAACCCTTTTTACAATCAGTAGATTGAGTATCTGATTCAGACTTATCTGATTCTTTCTTCTTTGTGCCTTTTGTCTTGTTCTTTTTGTTGAAATAACATTCCTGAGTGGAATGGTTATTTTTGTTGCAGATGGCACAATGTTTGTTGAAATAGCAATCAGCAGTCATGTGATTGTTCATATTGCAAATAGAGCAGTAGCTACTGAAGTAACAATCTTCAGTATTGTGATTTTTCATGTCACACCATTTGCAATACTTTTCATCTGTTTCTTTCTCAGAGTCATTCTTGTAGTTTGCTGACTTTTGATGTTGTTCTTTCTTCTTCAACTTTGGATGTGCTTCTTCTTTTTCAACTTTATGCACATTTTGATTGTTTGATGCTGAATTCCTCTTCCGTAGAGGATCTACTGAATCCTCATTAACTTATACTGAAGTTTTCTTTTTCCGTAGATCTTGTACAGGAAAGTGGTTTTTCTTCCGTTGATGATCTGCTGAAGCCTTTTTCTTTTCTTTTTCCTTGGATTTCTCTCTTTCCTCAGTAGAAGCAAAGTATTGTTGCTGATTTAGTTTTTGAAGACCTTCATTCAACTGAGCTATTCTCTTGCAAATGGTTTTCAGCATGTTTCTTTGTTGAGAAGGGTATGGCAACTTTGTTTCTTCAAGCACTTTTGGAATATTTGTTTCACACAACATTCTTAACCTTATTTAAAAGATCAGCATCATGTTCATCAGAATCATCCAAGTCATCCCACTCATCTATG
This sequence comes from Flaveria ramosissima, assembly GCA_025215565.1. NCBI lineage: Eukaryota > Viridiplantae > Streptophyta > Magnoliopsida > Asterales > Asteraceae > Flaveria > Flaveria ramosissima. The sequence continues at coordinate 35,061,167 of CM046029.1, forward strand.
TCAAATTCTGAATTAAATTGATTAATCTTTTCTGATTCAGAAGACTCAGTTTCATTCACCTTATTATCAATGTTTTGTTGATTTGAGCTAGTTCCTATATTGGTGCTAGGCATAAAATGTTTTGAAAGATTATTTGTCATTGATTCAGGCAAAGAAACATAGTTATTGTTAATTGGTGGTGCCACAACATTATATCCCAACCAAGACCTTTTCTTTGATTCAATATGAGAATTTAGTAATTTCTCATATTGCAGAGATGAGAGCTGAAACTTCTGAAGTTTCACTTCAGTTGATGCATGATCAGCCATGGATTTGGTTAAGGAAGTGATCAGATGCTCAACTTGTGCTTTCATACTGTAAATTTCAGAAACAATTTTGTCTAAATCCTTTTGTAAAGAGTTAATTTAAATTTGATATAGTTTATGTTCTCTTACATGAGATTCATTCAAAATCATTGTTTCTTTAACTTTATCAGCTAATTGTTGAGCATGGACTCTATATCTTTCTACTTCCTCAACACATATTGATGAACATAACCTGTCTCTTACCTCACTTGCCATGGGTGGAACTTTGTTTTCCATGTGATCCATTAGAGCTTGATTTTCTTCTAAGACTTCCTTCTCATACACACTCCAGTCACAGGTTCCATCTTGAAGAATGATCAGCCCAGAGTCTTTAGAGTTGCTAGGTCCTGCTAGTGAATTGGTGGCTAGTGGGGATGACTTGGTCAGTTGTGGCTGTCTAAAATATCTTTGAGTTGATGAGGGTTGATTTGCCTGATGATTTTGATGTTGTGTTGTGTCAGAATTTTGTTGATTACATTCTCTAGAAAAGTGTCCATAGAGATTGCACTTGAAGCATCTTACCTTTGACTTATCAACTCCTATACGTGATGATTTACTTGCAGCAGCCAAATTCTTGTTTCTTCTCAGATATTGTTTGGCTCTACAGGCAATCATTGCCATTTGCCATTGAAGATCCGTTTCCTCCACTACATCCGGAGGCAGTTCTTCTAAATCTTGTTGGCACGTGTTGGCATTTGGCAATGTACTTCCTAGATAAGCTTGAAAGCTTGAACTGAAAGCTGCAAAAGCTGCCTTTTGTTCTTCAGAGTCTAGAATGACAGTGATAGACTCTGATTGATTGTTGGATTATGGTTTTTCAGATGATTTGTCTCTTTGATCATCAGATCTTTCTTTTTCTTTTCTTGACTTACTTTGAGAAGATTTCTTAGGAGGTTTTGATGCATAGAAGCTTACTTCCTCTTCATCTTCACTCAAAGTACAAGAGTTATCACCATCATTACTGGATATGAAAGCACTCCAGCACTTCTTGTTTCTTTAAAGTGATATGGTGATAAATGAGTTCTTATACTCTTGTTTCTTGATTTCTCATCCAGTTCAAGAGCCTCAACTTTAGCCACTAGTGTGTCTAGTCCGACTGCTTTTAGATCTATGGTATTCTTGAACATGGATACAGTTTGCTTCCAACTTTCTGGTAAGTATGGAGCATTTTCTTGTTCAATTCCTCATTTGTGTATTTCAACTCCAGAATGTTCATTTCTGTGACAAGTTGCATAAACCTGTGGAGTTGTTGAGGAATTGATTCACCCTCAATATGATGAAAAGTTTCATATAGTGACTGAAGGGTGTCTTTCCTAATGCTTCGGATTTCATCACTTCCTTCACAAAGTGTATGAAGAATTTTCCACACGGAATTTGCTGTTTTGTAATTTTCACATCTGATCAATATTTCTTCTGGCAAACCCATACTAAGCAAGCTATATGCTTTGATATCAACTTTAACCTTCTTAATATCATCAGGTGAAAGATCTTTTGTGCTGATGGGTTGATTGTTATCATTATAATCCGGCCCAAGGGTGGGTGGAATATAAGGACCTTCTATTATAGATACCCATAAGTCAGAATCTGTATAATTTACATGATTCCTTAACTTGTTCTTCTATGATTTGAAGTGTGCTTTTGTTTCCAACTTCGGTGGTTGGTAAGATGATCCACTGAAGTTGCTCATGATTGATTAAGATCTGAGATGTTAATTGATGAAGATGATCAACAGGATCTGCTATTCAATTGATTTGAATATAGATCTAAGTTAATCTCACCGACTACTGTTGAACGACAAACAAGTTTCACACAAATCCCTTTTAAAAACAATAGATCTAATTAGTAACAACTGCCAAATCTATAGAATTTAAAACAATTAAACACAACTAACACTGATAGATCAATTGATCTAAATCAATAAGCACTTGGCTATGATACCACCTGTGAATCCTAGGATCGCAATCAGGAATTATCAGTCGGTTGATGGCAAGTCAACGTTTGCGAAATCAACGTTAGCTTGGTTTAATTGTTTTGCAGTAAATTTCAATATCAACAAAAATGCAAGAACATACTAAAAAAAGACAATTAATAAAAAATATGTATTTCATTAAAACATGTTAATGATTACAAATAATGAATGAATGATATTAAATTTTGGTGATGGATGATGTGACGGCTGCTAGGGTTTGATTGAGAGATTTGATGGGATGTTTGCTGGTTGTGGAATTTTCGTATTGCTATTGCTGTTGCCGTCCACAATTCGAAACCTAGAATCCATTTATATTGACAATGATGTTTCTGTTAAAGAAACACCGGATCTCTTGGGATTTGAATTGTTTCTGTTAAGGAATCATCGGATTTCTTGGGATTCGCATAACTGTCTTGTTGACTCGTAACACTTGTGCTATACAAGTGTTTGGACTCCGCAGAAATATTGTCTTTCATAGATATTTTGTTCTTCCGCAGAAGTCTTGTCTTCCGCAAACGTCTTATTCTTTAAAAGCAATCTTGTTCTTCCGAAGCAAACTTGTTCATCCGCAGCAATTCTCAAACTGATTCACTTGTACTCGTTGATTTGTTCATCCGCAGATGATCTTCGGATGTTTTGTTACTTGTAATAAATATATCTACGGAAGAACAAAATGTTCATCCGTAGATGTTTCTTACACTTGGTCAATTTCAGAATTTGACCAAGTGTTATGTTTGTACATGCAATTATCCATAACACACAGATATGGGTTAGCATATACAATTAATGCATGCATAATAAATGACAATTACAAATATTTGTTACAAGAATTGATTAAAGTTCTAAGCCTATACAAATTGATCTAGACCTATAAGTCCTAGATCTAACACCAGCATTATACCTTCTTCTCTTGTATGCTTTGGCATGCAGCTTATCCATAACTTGAATCATGTGCACATATAAACACAAGTCATTTTGAGCCCTTTCATCAGTTAGCTTTGGGAAGAATTTGTCATGAGGTATGATGCATAGCTAGGGTGGAGCAGTTTGATCCCTACTGGGTCAAAAATTCTGATTCTTTCAGCTTTCTTTCCTTCTGCATTCCTCAGCAGCACTAATTCTTTGGTCTTCTCAACATATCCCCATTCTGTTATGGGATATGTATATTGATTCCCATTTATGCTTTTAAAATTAGCTGACTTACCGCTTTGACATCCAACCCTCTTCAAGAACTCATCATCCACCATTATAGAGTAGTTAGATTTTGGTCTTTTCATTCTTTGTAACCTTCTTCTGTGCTCATCATCCTCTCTCTTTGCTTCCTTAAGCACATCATCTCTGAATTTTGTTTTTAGCTTTCCCACTAACACAGAGAAGTCTCTTCCTCTTGGGTGATCAGGATAGTTAGAGATAATCAAGCTTTGCAAATCTTTGAGATCACATTCAGGTAGGCACAGTACTGATACTATATCTTGGAAGTATTGAACCCTTCCAGATGTTCTCTTGATGATAGCACAGTCCCATTCTTGATCATACTTCCATGCCATGATTCTATTGTCTTCCATAGAGGTTGGACTAGTGATGTGGTCAAACAATTCTATCAATGTAGACTTCTTCTCTGTGATTTCCCTGACTGTTTTTCCCAATGGCCACACTTTGCCAGGAATGAGTGCTCTTGGTTCTCTAATAAGTTTGTCTTTTTCTTTGTGTTGTGCTGTGCTTTCAACTGTTACTGGTTCAGCTGGAGATTTGTTGTAATGACCAGCCTTTGGAGCTTTAGTTCTGAATCTGACTCTAGTATCAAGTTCAACTGACATTACATGTTCCATCATTCTTCTCAGCTCAGCAACACTTCTTCCTTTAAGCTCACGAGCCTTATAGTTGTGACCCTGTAGCCAACATACCATATTGTACTTGCTCAGTGTTGTTGTATCACAATGACCTAGATCTTTCTTGATTTTCTGAATGGCTTGAAAAGTGGTGAATGCTTCATAGTCATAATTTGGAATTATGAATCTAGCAAACTCAAACTCTTTCAGCATATCTTTCATCTCAATTAAGTTCATCCTTTCAACCATGTCAAATGGGAACCCATGATTGATCAGGGTCATAAACACAGATGACTCGGGCCTCTCTTCCATAATTTCTTTTGTGGTTAGAAGAACATCAGCAGTTGATTCTTCTTTATCTTTGTTGGTTTCTTCTTCAGTCAACTCTTTCCACTCAGCATCACTCTCAGCTTCATTGTGAATAACTTGCTTTGATGTTCATTGAAGGAGTGTGCTCTGAAGATGTATGCCTTGACCTCTTGGGTGTCTCTTCAATATTGATTGTTTGTTTCTTTGTTGAACGCAAATACTTCCTCTTCCTTGAGTATAGAATAAAATGATTAGAAGATTCAGCAGGTTTCTTTAGTTGATCTGATTCAAGAGCACATATTTTCATCTTCAGCTGAACAATCTCTTCTTCTTTTCTTATCAATAGAGCTGATTGATCATGGAGAGAGTCATTAATTTTATCAACCTTCAGCCTTAGCTTCTCATTTTCATTCTTCTCAGCCTCTACTGATTCTTTGAGCTCAGACTCTTGTTGAAGTAAGGCATCAATCACTTCATTATTGCACTGAGCATCTTCTCTTAGTCTTTTGATTCTTGATTTTTGCTTTATTAGCAGCTCATCCTTTTCTTTGATTACCCCTTTCAGTTCTTGAATTCTTTCCTTTCTCTTGTTGGACTTTACAACTAGCTTGTTGTATTCAGCTACTAGGTAGCTTTTGCTTAATGGGATGTCATTATCACTCAGATCATGTTCATTGTAAGAAACAACTTCCTCATAATTTCCTTCTTCTCTCTTTTCTTCTTGTTTGCCAGCAATCTCATCTTTATGTTCTTCAAAATGGGCAGCCACACTTGCTGATCTTGAGCATTTATCTTTTGATTCATCATGCTCATCATGATGTGGTTGTTGTTGTTGCTGGTTGATAATGGCTGGAGAAACTGGTTCAGTATCATTTGAATGGGCAGGAGATTCAGTCTTGGATAATGATAATTGAACAATACTGGCTTGAGAGACTAAGACTGTTTCCCCTGTGTGAAGGCTCTCAGTGGTTTGCTTTTCTATAATTGGAGAGATAGGTTTTGTGTGTTGGCTAGCTGGTGATTGTAGAGTAAGAGGAGAGATTGGCTGAGTGTTTTGACTGGCTGAGGGAGTTTGTTGAGAGTGAACAGATAGAATGGGTGAAATGGGCTGAGTGTTTTGACTGGTAGGTGAAGGGTGTTGTGGAGATTGATGTTGTTGGTGAATGGGTGGTAGATCTGGTGAATGAGTGGCTTGTACAGAGTTGGTTGGTGAAACCTCCTGTTGATCTTCCCACACAAGCTCTTGAGGAATGTTTGCATGAGCATCCACCAATGATCAAAAATGGGCATGTCTCCTCCTTCATAGTTCCCGGATATTTTATTTAGTACGGATCTACCTAGGTGAGCTTGAACAAACACATCACCATCTACAGTAGTCCCAGGCAGATCAGCATTGATGATTAGTTGCAGAAACCTTGGAAACATATACATCTTGTCAGCCTTCTGTACTTTGATGTGATCACATAAGCAGTTGAAGATGTACTTTGAGTAATTGTAGGTTCTTCCCTCAAAGACACCAATAATGCCTGAAGAGATATGCCTTGAAAATCTGTCAAGTCCAGATTTCCTGTTTGAGATGGCACTTAAGATAAGTGGGGCAGAGAAATCTGTATGGCTTGCAGAGTCTTCCTTTCTTTATTTCTCCCTTCTCGAAGTCACCATCATACCCCATCAGAAGAAAGACTTTCTCTATGTATTCATTCTCGAACACATCAGGGTAACCAACTTCTACATCTCTGAACTCAAGAACCATTCTTATTATCTGTTCATCCACTCTCAGTATTTGATTCTTCACATCAGCCACAATAACTTGACCATCTTCTTCTATTTGGGCAGAGTTCCAGAAACCAGTGATGTGCGATTGATGAATCACAGGCTCTGCTGATAGGCATAGAACAGCCTAGATCTTCTTAGATATCGGATAATGTCTTGACACCCTTCTGAAACAGGGTCGTCAGGGTTTAAGAAAGTCTCTTGCAAATCGATTATCCATCTTGAACACAGTGTTCTGAGAGCAGAGATATATGTTTGTTTGATGTTTTGATATTCGGTAATATTTGAATGTTATAGAAGGGGGAAAAGTTTGTTGAGTGCATGTTTTTCTAGGTATGAAAAAGTGAACTGAAAAAGCGAATAATGAATTTTGAAGTCAAAGAACATCATTTATACTTTCTCAGACACATTAATTTTATCTATTTAATGAAGTGGGACCTCAACAATTTTTCTCTGTTCTAAGTTCTTCCGCAGATCATATACGGATTCCATAAATCATCTGCGGATGTCTTAACGACTTCTGCTGATGAAGTATAACTTAAATTTTCATAGGTTACCAAACTATGAAATTAAATTATATTTGTTGATCTTTGCTCATTCGTAGTTTACCAATCTACGGATTAACATTTAAATTATCCACACTGTAGCTTCTGCTGATAACTGATATACAGTATGGTGATCATACACCCTGGTCTTTGTTTACACAAAACAGAGGGAGTATGATTTGCAAAGATAGATATTATAAAGTGTCGGTACATAGTGTGCTTAGATGAGTGATTTGATCACATCAGAATAAGACTCACTTTGTGTCCTTAAAATGAAGTTTCCCATAAACAATCACTTCGCATTATGTTTGGCATGCACTAAGTGTAGTTTCCACTCAAGATGAACCTACTCACATATCAAGAAACTTGCTCAAATTTAATGATATTTAAGAATTTAGGAATAAGCAAAGATATAGTGTACTATCATTTCCCAAGCATATGTCATGCTGAAGCAACATAACACATAGTATTTTGTTTGTTCAAATTGATTAATCTAACTTAATCATGCCCAGAGACTCAATTAGAAAATTAAATATGACTGAATCAAAGGCTTTAGTGAATAAATTAGCAAGCTGATTTGTTGTATCCACTTTAACTAACTTAATCAAACCCTTTTCTGAGCAATCTCTCAGAAAATGATATCTTATATCAATATGTTTTGTTTTACTATGTTGCACAGGATTAGCAGTTATAAACATAGCAGCAAAATTTTCTATGTAAATTGAAGTTTGAAGGAAGTTGTAACCATGCAACCAAAGGACTTGAGAGCAACCAGCTGAAGCAACTATGTACTCAGCTGAAGCTGTGGATAAAGATACATTGGGCTGTTTCTTGCACTGCCATGATACTAGTCTTGGTTAGTTGTGGATTTTCTGTTACTGTTACATCCACCATAGTCACTTTCTAAGTATGAGTAGAGTCTAAAGTCACCATCCTTTGGATACCAAAGACCAAGTCCTGGATTTCCTTTAAGATATCTGAAAATCCTTTTCACAGCATTCAGATGAGACTCCTTTGGATCAGATTGGTACCTAGCACACACACACACACACTGTAAGGATTCCTATAAGTCTGATGCAGCCAAAACATCCAAAGTCTCTCTGCAAGCATGCACTAAAGAACTGAAGTAGAAATGCTTCGGAAGTTTTACACCATGCACTAGAAATATTCTAAGTGTAAAATCTTCGGAAGCCAAGACCAATATCTTCCGAAGCCAAAAGTGAAGTCTTCCGAAGCTTCAGAGACAAAGTCTTCCAAAGCCAAATAGTGAAGACAGATTTCTTCCGAAGACTTTTAGAGATATGCCTTTATCCAATGTACTTTACCATAAAGCTGGACCACCTTTCCGCTGCAACTCTGTAAAGTCACCAACTTACATGAGTTGGTGAAATGTCCATGCTTTTGGTAACTGTACATTGAGGTCTTGAGTCCATGCTTTCTACTTTGTGTACTTTTATCCTTTTTGTAATATATTAGGATGTGAGCTATGGCATGTCATAGTCACAAGTCAAAAGACAAATATGCCTTTTGACTCTACAATTGATTTTTTTTGTGTCTAGTCAATTGTATCCAGTTGGCTTTCAAAGTATAGCCGGCTGTAGGTTGTAGTATAAGTATTTCATGTTCTTGTATCTTTCTTCATGCTTTGTAACACTTGTAATAGAACTTGAGAAAGCAATATACTGCATCCTTGAAACCCAATTTCTTGTGTTCTCTTGTTCTGTCTCTTACTTATTACTTGTGTTCTTAGTATCATTCTTGTGACATCCGTCACTTTAAGGTCCGTCAATTAACGTGTATGTCCGTCATCTATTCTATGTTTGGTCATTCCTCATCATTATTTGACTCTTTATGTGGATATCATGTGTGCAATATTATCGTTGTGTGTGTATTCGTTATAACCATGTGTTGACCTTACAAAGACCTTTATAACTTTCATTTTTGAAAACGTTAAATATATCATTTTATAAATATAATAAATGTTTTAATATAACCATTTCTTAAGTCATAATAACATTAAATATACTTTTACAATTAATATAGAACACCTAACAAAGTCGTTTTTCAACCGAACAAAATTTGGGAAAACTCGGGGGTTAAGTGCAGGGACTAAACTTGTAATTTTGTAAACTTGGGCTGGGTATAAATACCCTCATACCAGCCCTAATCCCCATTTCACCATCTTCTTCATCTTCATCTTCTTCACACACAAAATCTCCATTTTTGCACCAAATCCAACCCGAGAGGTCTTGTTTTCTTCGTCTTGACACCGTCTACAGCCTAGACTACTCCTTTCTAGTAGGTAGTTGTCTTTAGTTGTCCGTTTTCTAGCCTTTTCACGGCTGTCCAAACTAGGGTTTCGGGTGTTCGGGTTCAACCCGAACATACAAGGTCGTATGGGTGCGTGTGAGGTCTCTTTGCTTGTGTTTTATGCTTGTGTATGTTTGTTGAGTGTTTCTGGAGGTTCTTGTGGTGTAAAACCCGTGTTTTGAGCAGCTCGGGGGCTGCTCATCCCGACCACAGTCGCGATTCTGCAGATCAGGCGACTGGGTCATCCATGCGATTGAGCCGTGCGACTGAGTGGGCCGTGCGACTGGATCTTGCGTCTGAGTCAATCGCGCGACTGAGTTGTGCGACTAGGCATGTCGTGCGACTGAGTTGTGCGACTGAGTGTTTGTGTGCGATTGAGTCATGCGTGCGATTGAGTGTATGCGAATGAGTCTTGCGACTGAGTGATTGTGTGCGATTGAGTCAGGTGACCGACTGAATGTGTGCGAATGAATGTGATTCGCACGACTGGAGTCCAATCGCACGAATGAAGGTTCAGTCGTACGAAAGTAGCTAATTCGCATGATTGAAGGTTGATTCGTGCGCATGGAAGTTGAGTCGTGCGATTGGGTGTTGTGTGGTACGACTGAAGGCCAATCATACGAATGAAGGCTCAATCGTACGAATGAAGCTGATTCGCACGATTAAGGGTTGATTCGCACGAATGGAGGTTGAGTCGTGTGTCTGGCCTTGTTATGTGACAGAAATTGTTGTGTTTGACCCCTTGTGCGTGGCGTGAGTATGTCGTGTGGTGTCGAGGTAACACTAACACAATAATGCCATTGTTCGGCCACAAAGATTAAAGTCAACGTGAGAAAGGGCACATAAACTATTTTGAACAAATTGAACTAACGCTTTACAACGACCAAATTGACTTATAACTATTGACGCTTATTCAATGCTTCTTCAATAAACAACGATACTTTTACTTAAAACATCATCTTTAATGGCGACAATGCCTTATACTTGGATCTACATAAGATCTAGTACATGTGTCAGTCTGTGTGTGTTGTACGCGACCCATCCGATACGACCCGAACCGACCCATCATTATTGCGCGCTTATACATATATCATATCATTAATGCGATACAATAACTGTCAATAGGTGTTTGACTGTTTATTTGCATTCAACATTTGGGATACATCGATCATACATACTTACCACCAACAAGTGAGTTTCGTGGCCCCTTTTTACGCTTATACAATATTTCAATCATTTACAAATTGGGGGAAAAGTATGCTTACACAATTTTTATGCTATACAACTTTCATACATTTTAAATACAAGGAATCAACGTGATACTGTGTTGCAAGTACTATTTGATACATGCTTGGGTCTGCTGTGTGGTTCTATCTTTGCAACTATTTAATTCCAGTGTGGGAACCGACGGTTAGGCATTGGTAGTACTACTGGGTTGACACCCCCACCCTCGTTCGATGGTATACTAGTTGGTACCATCAGTGGCTAGGAACGGGCCCTTGGGTGAATATATGCCGACAATTTCTTTTTGTACGTCGCTAGGTTTGGTTGCAAAGCTCATGTCATGTGATATTTACTTGTGTAATAACTGTATTCACGGTATTCCGACGCGCTCATTTATTACAGCATCAATTACATTTTTATTACATAAACCTGCGAGCTCACCAACAATTACGTTGACCGTTTTAAGCATATCTTTTCAGGTGATCATGCAAGTCCAGGAATCTAGGTGTGCTGCCTTAGTGGAGACCCTAGGATGCATTTTGGGACATAACATGTTTGATAAACAATCTTTTGAACAATGTTAACGCTTGTAAACAATTATCAACTTTTGAAACTTGTTCCCGGGTTGTGGGAATTAACATTTACATTTTCATCTTATGAGAATATGTGTTATCATTATCATGTTGCTTATGGCTATGTTGTCGTGAACATTGACTAAACACGACACAAGTCCCCTTGTTGTCGGGTGTCGTCATGACACGCAAGTCATCATGTATTTATATTGCTCTCTATCGCTTACCATGTGTTATGACGATCCCGGTCTCGTTACATCCCCGTGTTTCCACTTTTAGCGGGGGTGTGACAGATTGGTATCAGAGCCATTGGTTATAGAGAATTAGGCAATACGCTTGACCTAGACTATAACCTAGGAACCTTCATGTAGATTTGCATGCTAGGACTCTGTATGCATATTATATCTCGTGTATGTGTTCCTCGCTGCTTGATTTGTTCATCTATTTGTTATGTGATCTTTCCACCCTATGAGAGAGCCCTTGTGCTCACTCTTTTATGGGGATGCTTCTATTGGATCTTCCGTTCCCTCTGCGCGCCGAGTTAGTTATCAGATCTGGGTATTAACCCGAAGAGATCTTCACCGATCATGTTATTGCGCTTGACCTTGGACATTGAGATTAACCCTGAGGAGGAATATGTCTGAAACCTCGAAAAGTGAGGAAATAGACAACCTCCGCTAGACTAAACGTGATTGTATACATGGACTTGATGGATTATTATGGATATGATGTAAAGGAAAGTCGGATGTCATGTAACCGGATCAGGCATCATTCTCGGTACATCGTGGGTGTGGTGGGAACGCTGCGGGGAACCCTATATATAAACATCACCGGTATACCGAGAATATGCTTGAAATGGGCTGCATGGTGGTCTTGACTGACCGGAACATGAACATTGGAATTTGATAAGTGGAATACTTGTATATCTTATGGTGACTAAAGCTGATATGTTACCTCTTTTGTGATTAGAACATGCCGCCTCGAAGAGTCACCCGTAGCAGTAGTGGCGGGAGTGAAGCCCCAAGGGGCAGAGGCCGAGGCAGAGGCAGAGCACCAAGAGCAAACGATGCTCCTGCCAGTAACAGTCAAGGAACACGGAACGCCGACATGGCAGCCCTGCTCGCTCAACAATTGGCCGCGCTTATTCCTACTATAGTGGCCCAAGTGAGCGACGCACTTCAACAACACCACCCTCACGGGGATGGTGGCAACGATGATGGAGCCCAAGGTGGGATTGAAACGGAGACGGGAAACGGAAACCCGACTGGAAACGGAGCAACCAGGAAACCGGAAATGGTGGTACTGCCGGTATCGAAACTGGGGTGGTTAATGCTCGTCGGGGATGTTCGTATAAGGAGTTCGTGGCTTGTAAGCCAAGGGAATTCGATGGGAAAGGTGGGGCGATAGCCCTAACCAGGTGGTTGGAAAAGATGGAGGCAGTGATCGACATCAGTGAGTGCCTCGACAGCCAGAGGATCAATTATGCTACTTGTTCTCTACAGGGTAAAGCCCTAACCTGGTGGAACACCCAGATTCAAGCACGAGGAAGAGAGTCTGCGATGCAGATGTCGTGGGACGAGTTCAAAGCTTTGATCACCGAGGAGTACTGCCCTCTCAACGAGATGCAGAAACTGGAGCATGAGTTCTGGAATCATGCTATGGTGGGGGCAGGGCATGCAGCTTATACTGATCGCTTTCATGAGCTGGCGAGGTTGGTTCCGCATCTGGTTACGCCGGAATCAAAGAGGATCGAAAGGTACATTTGGGGACTCGCGCCTCAAATTAGAGCTATGGTCACAGCAGCCGCTCCTCCTACTATTCAGAGCGCAATTCTGAAAGCTGGCGCTCTAACTGACGAGATGGTTAGAACAGGGGTTTTGGGTCGAGGGGCCGAGAAGAGGAAGGATGTTGGGGAGTCGAGCAGGTCGAGTGCCGGAATGTTTGAGAAGAGGTCTAAGCCGACCAGGAATTTTGTGGCCGTGTCTCAGGCCAGAAGAGAGTATGTGGGGCCGCACCCCAAATGTGACAGGTGCAATTATCATCATCCCCCAGGGACGCAGTGCCGGGTGTGCGCTAACTGTAGGCGCCCGGGTCATTTGGCGAGAGATTGCAGAACTGCGCCGAATCTTGTAGCGCCCGTCAACGCGGTTAACCCCGCCGAGAATGCAAGGGCTTGCTTTGAGTGTGGGAGCCCCGATCACTACAGGAATATGTGCCCCAGGCTGAATCGGGCACCGGGTCAACAGGGGAACAACCAGCAGCAGGTGTTGGCTATCGCTGGGAATCAAGGCCCGGCTACTCAGGGAAACGCAGCTCGGGGACGCGCATTCGTCATTGGAGCCAATGATGCTCGTCAGGACCCAAATGTTGTCACGGGTACGCACTTACTCAATCATCACTTCGCTTCTATATTATTTGATACTGGAGCAGACAATAGTTTCATATCTTCTGAGTTTGTGCAATTACTTGATTTGAGCGCTAGTAGGTTAGAAACTAGCTACTCTATAGAAATGGCCAATGGTAGAGTTGCTCAGGCCGATGAGATTATTAGGAAGTGTTCGTTGACGCTGGAGGATCATACCTTTGAGATAGATTTGATACCCTTCGAGTTAGGGAGCTTCGACGTGATCGTGGGTATGGATTGGTTGTCGCAGAATGGAGCAGAGATTGTCTGTCGAGACAAGGTAGTACGTATCCCTATGCCTAAAGGGGAAGTACTCAAGGTTCAGGGAGAACGACCGGGTAAGAACTTAAAGCTTATTTCCTGCATGAAGGCACGCCAGAGTTTACGAAAGCAGTGCTACGCTTTTCTGGCTCATGTGGTTGAAAAGAAAGACGAAGAGAGGAAACTGGTGGATATTCTAGTGGTACGGGATTACCCAGAAGTATTTCCGGATGACTTGTCTGGTTTACCTCCTCCACGACAAGTGGAATTCCGTATTGAATTGGTTCCTGGAGCTACGCCGGTAGCGAAAACGCCTTATCGACTAGCGCCATCCGAAATGCAAGAGTTGTCTAGTCAGTTACAGGAACTACTGGAGAAGGGTTTCATTCGACCAAGTCATTCTCCGTGGGGAGCGCCGGTACTATTTGTCAAGAAGAAGGACGGATCGTTCCGTATGTGTATCGATTACCGTGAACTGAACAAGTTAACGGTGAAGAACCGATATCCTCTCCCCAGGATCGACGATTTATTTGATCAGCTGCAAGGAGCTTCGTATTTTTCAAAGATCGATCTTCATTCTGGCTATCATCAGCTAAGGGTTTTCGAGGACGACATACCGAAGACTGCGTTCAGGACTCGTTATGGGCATTACGAGTTCTTGGTCATGCCGTTCGGGTTGACTAATGCACCAGCTGTGTTCATGGATCTAATGAATCGGGTGTACAAACCTTACTTGGATAAGTTCGTGATCGTGTTCATAGACGACATACTTATTTACTCCCGATCAAAAGAAGATCATGTAGAACATCTTCGGGCAATTCTGGAGCTGCTACGCGAAGAGAAACTTTTCGCCAAGTTCTCGAAGTGTGAGTTTTGGCTGCGGGAAGTGAAGTTTTTGGGTCATGTGGTTAATGAGAACGGGATTCATGTAGATCCCGGCAAAATCGAAGCGGTGAAGAAATGGGATAAGCCCCAGACACCATCAGAGATACGGCAATTCTTGGGATTGGCCGGTTATTATCGTCGCTTCATCGCGAACTTTTCTAAGATCGCTCAACCGTTGACCCTGCTTACTCAGAAAGACAAGAAGTTTGACTGGGGATATGCACAAGAACAAGCGTTCCAAACGTTGAAAGAGAGGTTGTGCAACGCGCCTATACTGTCTCTCCCAGACGGAACCGATGATTTTGTGGTTTACTGTGATGCGTCACATCAAGGATTGGGATGTGTATTGATGCAGAAGGACAAGGTGATTGCCTACGCATCGCGACAACTTAAAGTGCACGAAAAGAACTACACCACTCACGATCTTGAGTTGGGCGCCGTAGTATTTGCATTCAAAATTTGGAGACATTACCTGTATGGCACCAAATGCATCATCTTCACCGATCATAAAAGCCTTCAACATATCCTGGATCAGAAGGAACTCAACATGCGCCAACGACGTTGGGTAGAACTTCTCAGTGACTACGACTGTGAAATCCGGTATCATCCGGGGAAAGCTAACGTGGTGGCTGATGCCTTAAGCCGTAAAGAACGTGTGAAACCACTGCGTGCACGAGCGTTGGGATTGACCATCCAAACCAACTTGAAAGCTCAGATCCAAATTGCACAGAGTGAGGCATTGAAAGAAGAGAACCTTGCGGGAGAAGAATTCCGGGGGTTAGATAAACAGATGATTCGCAAGGATGACGGTATTCAGTACTTCATGGATCGCATATGGGTACCCAGATGGGGAGGTGTTCGAACCATAGTCATGGATGAAGCCCACAAGACGCGATATTCTATTCATCCTGGTGCAGACAAGATGTATCATGATCTTAAGGATCTGTACTGGTGGCCAGGCATGAAGAAAGATATTGCCTTATACGTCAGTCGATGCTTGACGTGTTCGAAGGTCAAAGCTGAACATCAAAAGCCATCGGGATTATTACAGCAACCTGAAATTCCCGAGTGGAAATGGGAGAACATAGCTATGGATTTCATTACCAAACTCCCTAGAACAAACAGCGGTCATGACTCGATATTGGTCATTATAGATCGAATGACGAAGTCAGCACATTTCTTGCCTATCCGAGAAGATTACAAGATGGATAAGTTAGCAAGATTGTACATCAAAGAGGTCGTGACACGGCACGGTGTGCCGGTGTCAATCATATCCGACCGAGATAGCAGATTCACTTCACGCTTTTGGCAGACATTACAGAAAGCGATGGGTACTCGGTTGGACATGAGTACAGCCTATCACCCTCAAACAGATGGCCAAAGTGAACGCACTATACAGACACTAGAAGACATGTTGAGAGCATGTGTAATCGATTTTGGAGGTAGCTGGGATGCTCATTGACCGTTGATTGAGTTCTCCTACAACAACAGCTACCATACAAGCATTGGATGTGCTCCATTTGAAGCGTTGTATGGAAGGAAATGCAGATCTCCCGTTTGTTGGGCCGAAATTGGTGAGAGTCAACTGACTGGCCCAGAGATCATCCAAGAGACAACAGACAAGATTTTCCAAATCAAAGATCGACTTAAAGCCGCGCGAGATCGCCAAAAGAGCTATGCCGACAATCGTCGGAAGCCTCTAGAATTCAATGTTGGGGATCGTGTGTTACTCAAAGTTTCCCCTTGGAAAGGAGTTGTTCGATTCGGAAAGAAAGGGAAGTTAGCCCCAAGATACGTTGGACCATTTGAGATCACTGAAAGGATCGGTCTAGTGGCTTACCGGTTAAGGTTGCCACAAGAGCTTGGCGGTGTGCATGATACATTTCACGTGTCCAACCTCAAGAGGTGTTTGGCCGATGAATCCCTTCACGTGCCAATCGAGGAAATCAAGATTGACGACAAGCTTCATTTTGTTGAAGAACCCATTGAGATCATGGATCGAAAGGTCAAGCAACTGAAGCGCAGTAGGATACCTATTGTACGCGTAGGGTGGAATTCAAAACGAGGGCCAGAGTTTACATGGGAACGTGAAGATCAAATGAAACTCAAATATCCACATCTTTTCGAGGATGACACTCTTGGACCTAACTCCAGCTGAATTTCGGGACGAAATTCTCTCAACTGGGGGATACTGTGACATCCGTCACTTTAAGGTCCGTCAATTAACGTGTATGTCCGTCATCTATTCTATGTTTGGTCATTCCTCATCATTATTTGACTCTTTATGTGGATATCATGTGTGCAATATTATCGTTGTGTGTGTATTCGTTATAACCATGTGTTGACCTTACAAAGACCTTTATAACTTTCATTTTTGAAAACGTTAAATATATCATTTTATAAATATAATAAATGTTTTAATATAACCATTTCTTAAGTCATAATAACATTAAATATACTTTTACAATTAATATAGAACACCTAACAAAGTCGTTTTTCAACCGAACAAAATTTGGGAAAACTCGGGGGTTAAGTGCAGGGACTAAACTTGTAATTTTGTAAACTTGGGCTGGGTATAAATACCCTCATACCAGCCCTAATCCCCATTTCACCATCTTCTTCATCTTCATCTTCTTCACACACAAAATCTCCATTTTTGCACCAAATCCAACCCGAGAGGTCTTGTTTTCTTCGTCTTGACACCGTCTACAGCCTAGACTACTCCTTTCTAGCAGGTAGTTGTCTTTAGTTGTCTGTTTTCTAGCCTTTTCACGGCTGTCCAAACTAGGGTTTCGGGTGTTCGGGTTCAACCCGAACATACAAGGTCGTATGGGTGCGTGTGAGGTCTCTTTGCTTGTGTTTTATGCTTGTGTATGTTTGTTGAGTGTTTCTGGAGGTTCTTGTGGTGTAAAACCCGTGTTTTGAGCAGCTCGGGGGCTGCTCATCCCGACCACAGTCGCGATTCTGTAGATCAGGCGACTGGGTCATCCATGCGATTGAGCCGTGCGACTGAGTGGGCCGTGCGCTTGGATCATGCGTCTGAGTCAATCGCACGACTGAGTTGTGCGACTAGGCATGTCGTGCGACTGAGTTGTGCGACTGAGTGTTTGTGTGCGATTGAGTCATGCGTGCGATTGAGTGTATGCGAATGAGTCTTGCGACTGAGTGATTGTGTGCGATTGAGTCAGGTGACCGACTGAATGTGTGCGAATGAATGTGATTCGCACGACTGGAGTCCAATCGCACGAATGAAGGTTCAGTCGTACGAAAGTAGCTAATTCGCACGATTGAAGGTTGATTCGTGCGCATGGAAGTTGAGTCGTGCGATTGGGTGTAGTGTGGTACGACTGAAGGCCAATCATACGAATGAAGGCTCAATCGTACGAATGAAGCTGATTCGCACGATTGAGGGTTGATTCGCACGAATGGAGGTTGAGTCGTGCGTCTGACCTTGTTATGCGACTGAAATTGTTGTGTTTGACCCCTTGTGCGTGGCGTGAGTATGTCGTGTGGTGTCGAGGTAACACTAACACAATAATGCCATTGTTCGGCCACAAAGATTAAAGTCAACGTGAGAAAGGGCACAGAAACTATTTTGAACAAATTGAACTAACGCTTTACAACGACCAAATTGACTTATAACTATTGACGCTTATTCAATGCTTCTTCAATAAACAACGATTCTTTTACTTAAAACATCATCTTTAATGGCGACAATGCCTTGTACTTGGATCTACATAAGATCAAGTACATGTGTCAGTCTGTGTGTGTTGTACGCGACCCATCCGATACGACCCGAACCGACCCATCATTATTGCGCGCTTATACATATATCATATCATTAATGCGATACAATAACTGTCAATAGGTGTTTGACTGTTTATTTGCATTCAACATTTGGGATACATCGATCATACATACTTACCACCAACAAGTGAGTTTCGTGGCCCCTTTTTACACTTATAAAATATTTCAATCATTTACAAATTGGGGGAAAAGTATGCTTACACAATTTTTATGCTGTACAACTTTCATACATTTTACATACAAGGAATCAACGTGATACTGTGTTGCAAGTACTATTTGATACATGCTTGGGTCTGCTGTGTGGTTCTATCTTTGCAACTATTTAATTCCAGTGTGGGAACCGACGGTTAGGTATTGGTAGTACTACTGGGTTGACACCCCCACCCTCGTTCGATGGTATACTAGTTGGTACCATCAGTGGCCAGGAACGGGCCCTTGGGTGAATATATGCCGACGCGCTCATTTATTACAGCATCAATTACATTTTTATTACATAAACCTGCGAGCTCACCAACAATTACGTTGACCGTTTTAAGCATATCTTTTCAGGTGATCATGCAAGTCCAGGAATCTAGGTGTGCTGCCTTAGTGGAGACCCTAGGATGCATTTTGGGACATAACATGTTTGATAAACAATCTTTTGAACAATGTTAACGCTTGTAAACAATTATTAACTTTTGAAACTTGTTCCCGGGTTGTGGGAATTAACATTTACATTTTCATCTTATGTGAATATGTGTTATCATTATCATGTTGCTTATGGCTATGTTGTCGTGAACATTGACTAAACACGACACAAGTCCCCTTGTTGTCGGGTGTCGTCATGACACGCAAGTCATCATGTATTTATATTGCTCTCTATCGCTTACCATGTGCTATGACGATCCCGGTCTCGTTACATCCCCGTGTTTCCGCTTTTAGCGGAGGTGTGACAATTCTTGTGGTTAATCCAGTTTATTGTTTGATTAAGTTTGGTTAATCTCCTCTTTGTGTTATTGTGTTGTAAGTGACCACCCTTCACCGGTCTTGCAATTGGTATCAGAGCATTTCAGGCTCTTGATAAGATCTCACCATCTTAAGATCCCTCACATAGATACTAAACTTTTCAAATGGCAGCCATTTCCAAGACTAATATGGAAACTGGAACCATGAACAAGTCCCCACTAATCACTCTTGATGACTTTGATACCTGGTGCATGAGAATGGAAGGTTTCATCAGGTCTCTAGACTCAAGAATGTGGGAGTCTGTTGAAAATGGACCTTTCATACCCAGCACTCCTTCTGCTACTGGTGCTGGTATGATCCCCAAAGATGTGGCTAACTACTCTGATGAAGATAGGAAGAGAGTAGAGATTGACAGAAAAGCCATGACAGCACTTCAAACTGCCCTTCCAAACTCTGTGTATAGAGGTTTCAAGAAATGCAAAACAGCTAAACGGCTGTGGGATGCACTAAAACTGATGTATGAAGGCTCCTCTGAAGCCAAGGAGACTAAGAAGGATCTCCTGAAGCAGCAGTTTGAAAACTTCACCTTCAAAACAGGTGAAACCATGACTCAGCAATACTTCAGGTATGTTGAGATAGTGGATACCCTTGTGGATGGAGGAGTTCCTCTTGAGAATAATGACATTGTAAGGAAGTTCATGTCCTCACTTCCTAGGCAATGGACACACTATTGTGTGGTGATCAAGAGGACTGAATATCTCAAAACTCTTACTTTGACAGAGTTATATGGGATTCTCAGTGGCTACCAGATGGAGATGAACATGCAAGGTTCATCAAGCAACTCCAACAATCAATTGGGTTCAGCCCTGCACGTGGTTGTAAGGGATAACATAGAACCCCAATATCATCTCATATGCTACCCTGAAAATTCACCAAAGGGTCCTTTCATCACCTTCCTAGAGACACCTAGGGAGAACTACACTCAAGGAAGCCCATTCCAAGAGACAAGCTCTTCTCAAGCTTTTGTGTCTACTGATGAAAGTTGTGGCAACTCTCTTTTCACTCTTGAAGACCTGGATTGTATCCATCCAGATGATCTGGAATATATGGAAATAGTCCTGCAGATGGCTCTTCTCACTCACAGAGCCAAGAAGTTCTACAAGAGAACTGGAAGGAGATTTCCAAGCAATGCAACCAGTTGAAAGTTTGGCTTGGACAAAAGCAAAGTCAAGTGTTACAACTGTAACCTGATGGGCTACTTTGCTAGAGAGTGTAAGGCACCTAAAACAAATGCTGGCCAAGCACAAACCAGACCAAACTACACTGGGAAAGCCCCTCAGAATGAGAAGCCAAAGCAACAAGCTGCTGTTGCTGTTGAAGAAGGAGGCTTTGACTGGAGCTTTCAGGTAGAAGATGCTTCTCCAAACCAAGCACTAATGGCAGATTGTGATGAAGCCAAGGTATTGGAACATCTCTGTACTCCTGAATGCATTGCTAAAGTTAATAGATACAGGTCCTATAACTTGGAGATGAGATCTGATCTTGAGTCCTTGAACATATTAAAATCTGATTTTAGAAAGTCCGAAAGTGATTATAAACTAAAGATAGAGGACTTAGAGAAAACCATTTCAGTTCTAAAACATGAGCACACAGATTTTAGGACTCAAATCAAAGATCTCATAACCAAGCTCACTAAGTGCCAGTCTGAGCTTGTGATCAGCAAAACCAGGGCAGAAAAGAGTGTTCTTGAAGAAGAGACCTTCAAGAACATGATATCCTCATCCCTGCACAACAAGGTGTGTTATCAAAATAGACAGGGACTGGGATCCAATGAGATAGCTCCTCCACACACAATCTTGTCTGTAAGATCTCCTAGGTGTGGAACTTGTGAAGATGAGCTTCCTCTCATAGATCCTATAAGTGAAGAGGATGAAGAAGAGATAGTGAAGAATTCCTCTGAGAAGAGTGAAGAGGAGGATTCTAAGAAGGGCCACTATCCTTCTGAGGAGAAGAAAATTACTGTGATGACCAAGTCAAAGAGAAAGAATTTGATCAGGAAGATCAAAAGAAAAGCAAGAAAGGCTCAAGAGATTAATGCTACTTTTGACTCTAAGCAAAAACAAGTTTTTATCTCTGCAGGGTTTGAAGTAGTAAAGACTGAAAACATCAACCAAAACTCTTCAGCTAAGAGTTTTGGTTCTTGTTCAAATCATCTCAGTACCAAGAAGAAGACTAATTTGCTGTGTACCACTGCTGCACAGCCTAGACCATCAAACTCCAAGAACAGTTCCCAGCCCAAAAGGATTGTCTCACCATCTACAAAGATGAAGGTGGAGAAGGGATGTGACCAAAGACTGTCTTGTTCTCATAAGAAGACTCTTGTGAAGAAGAAGATGGTGTGTGTCATGTGTGAAAGTACCTCTCACATTGCTAAGGATTGTCCATACAATCCTAAAAGTACAGTCCATATGACCAAGACAAAGACTTCAAATAGTTCCAAGAAGATTCAAGCTTCGGAAGGAAAATTTGTTTCCTTCGGAAGCTCCAAATCTAAGAAGAAGGCAAATGGAAAATTACCTTCGGAAGAGAAGTTGGTCTCGGAAGAAAGGAATTCTTCCGAAGCACTGAAGTCTGCTGCAGTGACTGCAGAATCTTCCGAAGGTTCAGTCATCAAAACTTCCGAAGTCCCAAAAGCTTCCGTAGTTTTGAAGGTCAAGTCCAAGACTCCAAAGGTGGTATGGAAGTCTAAGAAAGACCAAGTGACTGAAATTTCCCCATCAACAACAACTCTAGATCCTCCTAGCACAACCATAGGATCTATTACTATTGCATTACCTTCTATTATACTTAGTGAGCCCAAGAAAAATAAGGCTTGGGTTTCCAAATGTAACTAATCATTTTCTTTGTGCAGGAACAGCTCAAGACAAACAAGAATGTCTGGATCATTGATAATGGTTGTTCCAGGCACATGACAGGCAATAGGTCACTACTCCATAACTTTGAGAGGATTGATGGAGGACCAGTTGCTTTTGGAGGAGATGAAGGTGGTTACATTTCTGGAAGGGGCAAGGTCACAAATGGTAAGCTTAGCATTGAAAAGGTAAACTTTGTCAAGGAGCTTGGGTACAATCTTCTGAGTGTATCCCAATTTTGTGATCAGAGTCATAACATGCTCTTTACAGAGCATGAGTGCATTGTTCTCAAGCCAGGAGTGGTCATTCCTCATGAGCACATCCTGCTTAGAGCCCCCAGAAAAGGGAACATGTACAAGATGGAATTGCAAGAAACATCTCCCTCCGGAGAAGTTTCATGCTTTCTGTCTAAAGCCAATAGTGACGAGTCTTTCCTATGGCATAAAAGAATGTGCCATGTAAACTTTAAGAACATGAATAAACTAATTAAACATGATTTGGTAACTGGAATGCCAAAGAAAGAGTTTACAAGTGATGATCATTGTGTTGCATGCCTGAAAGGGAAGCAACATAAGGTATCTCACAAGCCTAAGGAAAGGAACTCTATCACTACTCCCGTACACTTATTACATATGGATCTCTTTGGCCTGACCAGTGTAATGAGTCTAGGAAGGACCTCTTATTGTTTGGTGATCACAAATAATTTTACAAGATTCACTTGGGTTTTCTTTCTTAGAACTAAGGATGAGACCCTTGAGATTCTGAAGAATTTCATCTTAAAAATTGAGAATCAAAGTGATCACAAGGTCAAAAGCATAAGATGTGATCAAGGGACTGAATTCAAGAATCAAACCCTTGATACATTTTATGATGAAAAAGGTATTACAAGACAATATAGTGCTCCCAGGACTCCTCAGCAAAATGGTGTTGCTGAGAGGAGAAACATGACACTAATTGAAGCTGCAAGAACTATGTTGTCTGACTCTAAACTGCCCATCACCTTCTGGGCAGAGGCAGTAAACACTGCTTGCTATGTGCAAAACAGAGTTTTAGTAGTTAAGACACATGGTAAGACTCCTTATGAACTTTGGCACAAGAGAAAACCTTTCATTGGTTTTCTCATGTCATTTGGATGTCCTTGCACCATCTTGAATACCAAAGATCAAATTGCCAAATTTGCCGAGAAATCAGATGATGGACACTTCGTTGGATACTCTTCCCAGGCTAAGGCTTATAAAGTATACAATCTCAGAACTAGAATTGTTGAGGAGTTTGCCAATGTGACTTTCAATGAACACACACCCTGTGTGGCTGGTTCTGGTCCTGATTGGCTATTTGATCTTGAATTAGTTACCAACTGTTTTAACAAATATTGGGAGAATGTTGCAGGATCTGCAGAAAATTTAAATATAGGTGATCCTGATCCAAGATTTGAGCTAAGAAGACCTTCAACTCATACATCTTCAGCTCCAGTTGGAACTACTTCAGCAAATGAGGTTTCTATCAGCACTACAATGACAAACTCAGCTGATACATCTGGAGTGCCTTCAAATTCTAGTACAGAGGCTCAACAACCAGATAAGGATACCTCAATTGTGGAAGACAACAATGGTGGTGGTGAAAGTGATCAAGAATTCCTTGATGCTAATAACCATACCATAGATGACAACATCAATGATGTCACACACTCATTGGATCAAGTAAATCTTGATAAGTGTGGTGATGTGAAGGGTGAAACATCTATGCCAGATTTAAATTTCTTAAATTTAGATCTTTCTCAGCAACTTGCTGTGATTCCTCAGCTTAGGATCCACAAGTCTCACCCCACCACAAACATCATTGGAGATGTTGTCACAGGGGTAAGAACAAGAGGACAAACCCATGAAGCAAATGTTCGTCTTCACTCTTGTTTCTTATCCCAGATAGAGCCAAAGAAAGTTGATGAGGCTCTAAAGGATGGAAGTTGGGTTGAAGCTATGCAACAAGAGTTGCTTCAATTCAAAAGGCAAAAAGTTTGGAACCTTTGTCCTCTTCCTCATGGGAAGACTACAATTGGAACCAAATGGGTGTTTAGGAATAAGAAGGATGATAGAGACAATATCATCAAGAACAAGGCTAGACTAGTTGTTCAAAGATACACACAAGAAGAAGGGATTGACTACACTAATGTTTTTGCTCTAGTAGCAAGACTAGAAGCTGTTAGGATATTCCTTGCATTTGTTGCATCCAAGAACTTCAAGATCTTTCAACTTGATGTGAAGTGTGCTTTTCTGTATGGAGTGATTGATGAAGAGGTGTATGTCAAATGGCCACCTGGTTTTGTAGACCCTGATCATCCTGATTATGTCTGCAAGCTTGACAAAGCTCTTTATGGGCTGCATCAGGCACCCAGGAAGTGGTATGAGACATTGCCTGAGTATCATTGCAAACATGGATATAGGAGAGGTACTATAAATGGAACTCTCTTCATCAAAGGACAGGGAAATGACATATTGCTAGTTCAAGTTTAAGTGGATGACATCATCTTTGGTTCAACTAATCCAAACCTCTGCAAAGACTTTGAGAAGCTGATGAAAGACAAATTTGAAATGAGTGCAATGGGAGAACTCAATTTCTTTCTGGGAATTCAAGTGAAGCAAGTTGAAGATGGTATCTCCATAAGTCAGTCAAAGTATGTTCAGGACATACTCAAGAGGTTCAACATGACAGATTGTAAGATTACTAAGACACCCATAGCCAGCAACCACTTCCTTGGACCTGATCTTGAGGGGGAGTGTGTAGATGAACACTTATACAGGGCTATGATTGGGTCTCTTATGTATCTTACTGCTAGCAGATCTGATATCATGTTTGCTACATGCATTTGTGCAAGATATCAAGTCAACCCTAAGATGTCTCACCTCATCACTGTCAAGAGGATTCTAAGATACCTCAAAGGTGCTTCAACACTTGGTTTATGGTATCCAAAGAATCCTGACTTCAATCTGTATGCCTATACATATAGTGATTATGGTGGTTGCAACATGACTGCAAAGTCTACATCAGGGGGATGTCAATTCCTTAGTGGAAGGGTTGTCTCATGGCAATGCAAGAAACAATCCTGTGTGTCTGCATCAACTGCTGAGGCTGAATACATTGCTGCTGCAAGTTGCTATGCTCAAGTGCTTTGGATTCAAAATCAGATGCTGGACTATGGTTTTAACTTCAAAGAGACTCCCATTCACATAGACAACAATAGTGTTATCTTTATCACTGAGAACCCTGTGCAGCACTCAAGGACCAAACACATCAATATCAGGTATCATTTAATAAGAGATAACTATGAAAAAAGATTAATTAAACTAGTCAAAGTTCATACAGATGAACAATATGCTGATCTGTTTACAAAAGCTTTTGATGAACAGAGATTTAAATATCTAATATCAGCTATTGGGATGATTAACTTTAAGTAGATATTTTCTTAAAACTAATTCTAATTATTTCTTAAAATATGTGTGTCCTAAGTTGTGTAGTTCATCGCTTTCATAAGCTCATGTTTTCTATGGATAAAATATCCTTTTTGAAGATTTTCCTTAGATTCTTGAAAATTTTCTGATCCTTCGGAAGATATATTTTTACCTTCGGAAGCAAATCATGTCTTCAAAATAAATAACTGTGTAAGAAATTTTACCTTCGGAAGAGGTTTTAATCTATCTTTCGAAGCTTAAATATTTGTCTTAGACACTTATTTGTTTTTTAAGGACTTTTTCCTTCCGAAGAAAAATTAACTCTCGAAAGCTTTGTTGTTTTATATACAAAGCACTCAAGTTTTTATTTCTCTTCCGAAGCAAAATTTTCAAGATTCTCAGGAAATTCTTTCGAAGTCATTTTAGCTTCGGAAGCTTTTTCATTAAAAAACTTCCGAAGATAATTTACCTTCGGAAGCTTTTTGAATTCCAAGAAAACTACTTTTTCAGAGGTGGGACTGACATTCGGATTTCAAAGTTTATCCTCTTTTATTAACTTTGGTTCAAATCCTTTTCACATAAATTCCCAACAGTTCCCCCTCTCCCTCACTATCTTCTTCAATTCTACTATTCCTCAAACCTAATTCCCAAACCGCCTTTGCTTTTCATCTTTCTTCATCCTTAAGCTTCTAAAATGGCCAACCTTTACCGCAGAAACAACCCAGATTTCTCCATGCAGCTTCACAGGCAACACAACCAGGTTGCTCTGTTAAGTTCTGAGAAAGATGATAGTTTCTCATAGATTTGCTATTTCTTAGCTTTATCTAATTACTTCACCTCCGTAACCATTGATCCTACTCTCTATGAGGATCATCTTCTTGAATTTCGGAAGACCTGCCAAGAGGTCATCATGGATGGGGAGAAGGCATTGTCTGCCACAGTGCAAGGGAGGACAATCTTCATCACTCCGGCCATCATCAACACTCACTTGAAGCTGGATGATGAAGAAGGTGAGTTGTCCTTCCCAAAGGAAGCTGTCAATCATTCCTTTGAGCAGATGGGCTATGAGGGAGATTGCTCTGTAAAGACCTTCAGGAAAGGGAAGGTCTCATCCCAGTGGAAATACCTACTCCATGCGGTTATCCACAGCTTGTCAAACAAGCATGGAGGTGGGACCAGATTCCTAAGGATCTCTCCTTCATAGTGCATGGAATGGTTCAAGGGGTCAAGTTCAGGTACTCTCAATTTGTCTATGCAAATTTACTTGCTAACTTGGACTCCTTAGAGTATTATATGTTTCCTAGATATGTTCAACACATTCTCAACTGTGAACTGGGCTCAAAGTTGAGGGAAACAGATAATATTCTTAAATTGGGACAGATGAAGCCCGACATCTTTAAAATCATGAAGAAGCCAGTTGTAGGCTTCTCAAGGGTAGAAACAGCCCTTGTCCCCAAAATGTTAGAGCTTATTGCTCAAGGTGACAACCTAGCAACACAAGCTAGTGTTGAGCCCACACCTTCTACCTCTCAACCACCAAAAAGCCCTCAAGTAACCCTCACCTACCAAAGAAAATCCAAACTTCTCCTAGAGCTCCAACTTCTCCTGAGGAGCAAACCACTCCCATCTCTTCAACAATCAGGGCTGAGGTTCCTCATGCTCACCCTGATGAGCTCACAAGCCCAACTGCCTTAAGCCTTCACTCTGAGTCTCAACACTCAAGTGAACAACCTTCAGGGGACAGCTACCATCCCCAGCCTTTAGATCTAAATCAACCCATTCCTAACCTCTCATTCTATACTGATGAAGACTTAGGTTTCAGTGAGTACCATGAGTCTCTCTTCTCTTCCCCTACTCAAAGTGAGATGAGTACTCATGAATCTCCTCAGTCTAGCCCACATCAGTCACCCATAACTGAGGTGGATACTTCTGAACCTGTTCAGGATATCCATATGGAAGAGGCTCTCACTTTTGCAAGTGATTACATTATTAAGACCTCAACCATGGCAACTCAGCCCATTGACATCTCAACTGAGAATGTCAATGAGCAGAGGAAATCCAGCAGCCAAGAACCTGAAGCTGGTGGTGAGAGAGATGACTTTGGTCCAATCATCTCATCCCCCAATGATTCTTCTGATGAATAAGAGGGGAATATGAGATTAAAGGTGCAAAAACTGTCAAAAACATGCTCCTATTTAGTCTCTATGGTTAGTCACCTTGAATCTCAAGTGACTACACTTCATAATAGGGTCAATGATCAGCAACTTGAGATATCTTATCTCAGGGAAAAACTAGCTGGGAGACCTTTAAGAAGAGTTCAACCAGAAACACAAGAACCTGTGAATGTGGTTGACCTAACCTCTAGCTCACGTATGCAAGAGGGTGATGCTACCAAAAAGGGGGAGAAAGTCATTACAGACACAGACCTGGGAGTTCTTCAGAGAGTATGGACATTGAGGACTCATCATGCTCACTTGCAATTATGCATACTCAGCAACTACCTCAAGTTCACATTAATGTGGACTCTATAGACTCTATCATCAGGAGTCTCTTTGAGGAAGGTATACCAAGGGCTATGTCATCCCCACCTCAAGGAACTTCAAACTACATTATTGGGTGGAGGTATGATGCTAATAGAAGAGCCCTCATTCTTCACAGGTTCAAGGGCAACAAGAAGTATTTGATTTTCAGACCTTGAACTACTATGAAGGTCTTGATCTGGTCAACATGCCACTTGTCAATCCAAGCAAATCAAGACAAGCTGACAGGTTAGCACTCAGAATTCAAGACAGAATTACTGAAGAGTTCAGCCTAAGAAGAAGACAAAGGCAATAAGGTAATGTCATTGGCCAACTGGATGCTGAGGCAGACCCTGAGATTAGCTTCAAAGGGAAAACCTTGGCTAAAGGCCTAGTGATAGAGCCTGAGAGCCCTGTCACACCAACAACTGCTTCAGAAATTCATTCCCTTGGTGAAACACCTGCTGGTAAAGGTGTCTCACAACCTCTCTCTGGCCAGAGCTTGGATGCTACACCAAGCAATAAAGGCCAAACCTCTATCCACCCTGAGTCACAAAGGTCTGTGGGTAACAAAGGGAAAAGGATTTTGACTCCTGAGGAGATTGAAGAGGATGAGAGAGAGAGAGGAAGAGGAAGCTAAGGGGAGAAAGTTCCTTTGGGTCTTCAGGTTTTATGCAAGCTGCAATCAGGGCTGCCCCCAGACCAAACACTCAAGATGATGAGTTGAGGGCAGTCAGGATTACTTACCTGCAGACCAGGAACTATGACATAGATGAGATTATCTCTCCCCTTAGAGCAATTAAATGAACTGGCTGACATGGAAGTGTCAAGAGAGATGAAAGAAAAAGAGGATGCAAGGTTACTTCTCCAATTCAAAGAGGAGAAGAGACAGAAAAGACTATAAAAGCATGCTCCTACTCTCTCCCTAGTTCAAGAAAGCCCTGTGCAAGAGACTATGGCATCTACACACGAACCTCAGGTAGACAAAGAAACCGACAGACAAAATATGATCAACTACCTGAGTGCCACAGGTCTCTACCAGGCATCTACACTTCTTCCATTGTCCTTTGAGTACATTGAGTTTGAGTATCTCAAACAGCTTGAAATTCAAGTGCTTAAAGAACAAAAAGTTACAAAGAGAAAGATGAGGGAAGAGGCTGCAAAGTCAAGAGCCATTATCCAAAAGAGTATGAAGAAGTCTGCTAAAAGACAAAGGATGATGAGCTTCTTGAAGCTGTATGGATTCTCCGAAAGGAGACTTGCCCTATGTCTCTATCCACAATGGATGAGCATATCAGGGTAATCAAGCAGAAGATCAAGAGTGGAGAGCTGATTGACTTATACTCTCCTCCAAGTCAAATCCCACCTGAAGTGGAGGTTAAGGTTGAACAACCTGAGACAACACAACCCGGACCTCCTGCTGAGCCTCAGCAAGCTTCATCTTCTGATCCACAGCAGGGTCAAACTCCCTCTCCTTCTGAACCTGTGAGTCCTCTAAGAGGAAGAAGAGGATGGATTCTAAACCAAAGTCTAAGAAAAAGAATCCTAAATCATCTACCTCTACACCTCAGGCTGAGTCAGATCAACCTGAGAAAGTTCATGAAGAGGCATCCCAATCAACTCCAATTCAAGTGGCTCCTCTTGCAGCTGAGACACCCATCTTATCCTGGACCTTCACTACTAATCCAGAAAGATGGAATGTGATCAGAGATCAAGGTGTTGAGAATGTCTATACATGGCAAGACATAATCAACTTACCTCTGCATGATCTCTTTAAGATGAGAAGATACTATGATAGTCTGAATGATCTTGACCATCTAATGAAGAAGGGTATGGTCATCATTGTGCTGAAGACTACAAACATCTAAAGATCTTCTAAATGTTTTGGTAGCATCAGCCTAGGGGGAGTTTGTAAGGATTCCTATAAGTCTGATGCAGCCAAAACATCCAAAGTCTCTCTGCAAGCATGCACTAAAGAACTAAAGTAGAAATGCTTTGGAAGTTTTACACCATGCACTAGAAATATTCTAAGTGTAAAATCTTCCGAAGCCAAGACCAATATCTTCCGAAGCCAAAAGTGAAGTCTTCCGAAGCTTCAGAGACAAAGTCTTCCGAAGCCAAATAGTGAAGACAGATTTCTTCCGAAGACTTTTAGAGATATGCATTTATCCGATGTACTTTACCATAAAGCTGGACCACCTTTCCGCTGCAACTCTGTAAAGTCACCAACTTACATGAGTTGGTGAAAGGTCCATGCTTTTGGTAACTGTACATTGAGGTCTTGAGTCCATGCTTTCTACTTTATGTAATTTTATCCTTTTTGTAATATATTAGGATGTGAGCTATGACATGTCATAGTCACAAGTCAAAAGGCAGATATGCCTTTTGACTCTACAATTGATTTTGTTTGTGTCTAGTCAATTGTATCCAGCTGGCTTTCAAAGTATAGCCGGCTGTAGGTTGTAGTATAAGTATTCCATGTTCTTGTATCTTTCTTCATGCTTTGTAACACTTGTAATAGACTTAAAAAGCAATATACTGCATCCTTGAAACCCAATTTCTTGTGTTCTCTTGTTCTGTCTCTTACTTATTACTTGTGTTCTTAGTATCATTCTTGTGGTTAATCTAGTTTACTGTTTGATTAAGTTTGGTAATCTCCTCTTTGTGTTGTTGTGTTGTAACTGACCACCCTTCACCGGTCCTGCACACACACAGCAAACATAATGTCAGATCTACTAACATTTAGATACATAAGTGATCCTATCATTGATCTATATAATTTTTGATCAATAGATTTTCCTAAAGGATCAGGTACAATCTTATCAATTGTTGATGTTGGTGTTTTGCATGAGGATAAATCAACAAGATTGTATTTCTTCAAAATTTGATGTATGTATCCTTCTTGATTGATGAATATCCCATCTGGTTTTTGATGAACTTGAAGACCAAGAAAGAAAGTTAATTCACCCATTGAACACATCTGAAATTCAGATTTCATCAGCTCTTCGAAATTTACACACAATCTCTTATTAGTTGATCCATATATAATGTCATCAACATATATTTGAACAACTAAGAGATCTTGATGTTCTTGTTTGAGAAAGATTGTCTGATCAATGGTTCCTCTTTTGTAGCCATGCTTGAGCAAGAAAGATGATAGTGTTTCATACCATTTTCTTGGTGCTTGGTGAAGACCATATAAGGCTTTATCTAGCTTGTATACCCTATGTGGATAATGAGGATCTTCAAAACCAGGGGTTGTGACACATAAACTTCCTCACCAATTTTCCCATATATGAATGCACACTTGACATCCATCTGATACACAATGAACTTCTTATATGATGCATAAGCTAGGAACACTCTTATGGCTTCAATTCTTGCAACTGGTGTAAAACCTTCATCATAGTCTATTCCCTCTTCTTGTGTGTATCCTTGTGCAATCAACCTTGCTTTATTTCTTACAATAATCCCACTATTATCCAGTTTGTTTTTGTATAGCCACCTTGTTCCAATAGGATGTTGGCCTTCAGGTAAATCAACTAGAAACCATACTTTTTGCTTTCTAAATTGTTGAAGCTCTTCTTGCATAGCTTCAATCCAACTATTGTCTTTTAAAGTAGCAGTGATGTTTCGAGGAACCACTTGTGAAAGAAAACAACTGAAGAGACAAAGGTTGGATGTACCACTATGGCTTCTTGTAGTTCTCTTTGTAAGATCTCCAATGATGTTGTTGACTGGATGAGTCTTATGGATTCTTATTGATGGAGTTGATTCAACTGGAATAGATGATTCCAGGTTAGTCATTTCCATTGGCTCAGACTGATCCAAACCAGGTTGAGAGTTTAGGAAGTAGTCAAAATGTTCAACATGTGGTGTTGAATGATCTTCAGTAGCTTGATTATCAGTAGCATCATGAGTGTCTTCTGCATGAGCTGTAGGGCTTCTCCAGAATCAGTTTGCTCTTCTGTAGGAGTTATAGGAACTTCTCCAGAATCAGTTGCTCTTCTGTAGGAGTTATAGGAACTTCTCCGGAATCATTTAGCTCTTCCGTAGGAGTTATCAGCAACTTCTCCGGAATCATTTAGCTCTTCCGTAGGAGTTACAGCAACTTTTCTGGATGATAAGTGAGGACTTGAAACATTTCCAATGTTAGTTATATTCACTTGAGAGCATGGATCTGTTGCAGGGACAAAATTCACATCTCCGGATGCACAATGTTCATTTCCACATGCAGTGTCAGTAGCTGCTGCTGAAGTGTTTCAACCTAAGGATGTGTGTATTCTTGGAGGATCAGCAGATAATGTTACTTCATTCATATGAGGTGGAACAAATGTATAACATACTTCATCAGATCCTGCAGTTTTCAAATAATCATAGTTAAATGATTCAGTTAGAGCATCTATGTCAAACAACCATCATGAACCTTTAACTGACTTAGTGAATACATATTCATCAAAGGATAAATTAGGAGTTTCTTCCACAATGTTATGTTGTGGAATATAGATCCTATAAGATTTAGATGTTGAAGAATATCCAACAAAAAACCATCATATGCTTTTTCTGAAATTTTCCCAATGACTCTTGTATGTTTAAAACAAATACATGACACCCAAAAACTCTAAGATATCCTACGTATGGTTTTCTTTTAAACAAGAGCTCATAAGGAGTTTTTTTGTGTTCTCTGACAATTAATGTTTTGTTTTGAACATTGAATGCAATATTCACTGCCTCAGCCCAAAAGGTGATGGGCAATTATGAATCAGCTAGCATTGTTCTGGCTGCTTCAATGAGAGTTCTGTTTTTTCTTTCAGCCACTCCATTTTGTTGTGGAGTTCTTGGTGCAATGAATTGCCTTGCAATACCTTTGCTCATGCAAAAGGAATCTAGTTCAAAATTGACAAATTCAGTACCATTATCACTCCTAAAAATTTTAACTTTTACATCAAGTTGATTCTCAAACTATATCACAAAGTCCATTAATGTTTCAGATGTTTCACTCTTTTGTTTTAAAAAAAAGACCCATGTAAATCTTGTGAAATCATCAACTATCACCAAACAATATTGCCTTTTTCCAATGCTCACCACATTGGTAGGACCAAACAGATCCATGTGAAGCAATTTGAGTGGTGTAGTATTAGTATTGATAATTCTGGATTTATGTGACACTCTATGTTGTTTTCCTTTGTAACAAGAAGAACAGTGAGTTGAGAAATGAAACTCTTTCTTTGGCAATCCAATGACTAAGTTATTTTTCACCAATTTGTTCATGTTCTTCATGTTAGAATGGACAAGCCTTCTGTGCCACAATTGAGATACATCTTCTGATAACTTAGATAGAAGGCATGTTTCATGTTTTGTGAGTGAGGTGTTGTTCATGTCCAAAACATAAGTGTTTCCTTTTCTTGATGTTTGAGGAGGACCCAATCTTTTGGAACAGAAAAACTTGGCTTAAGAATGTAACAGTTAGTATTATCAAACAATGTGGAATAATTTTGATCACAAATTCGAGACACACTTAGTAAATTATACCGTAAATTTTCACAATAATTTACTTTCTCAAATTTGAGCACACCATTTGTTACCATTCCTTCACCAACAATTTACCTCCCTTTTATCCCCACCAAATGCCACATAAGAAGCATTTTTGTGTTTGAAATCATGGAGAAGAGAACAGTTTCCTGTCATATGCCTGGAACAACCACTGTTAACATACCACTTGTTGTCAGCTCTCCAATATTGTTCCTGCATTCAGAAATAAATCAGTTAGAATTGACAACCCAAGCCTTAATGATCTTGGGTTTGCCAGCAGTGTCTAAAATAGTTACTCCTTCATGAATAAGTCTTGAAGTTTCAGTTTTAGTTTTGCTTGATTCATTCTGAGTTGTTTCAGATGAGGATGATTCTGTTGAAGGGGATGTTGATGAACTAGGTTCTTGTTTCCCAATTTCTTCTTGATTCAACTTAATTTTGTTCATTTGAGGCTTTGGTTTTGATAATGAAACTTTATGATTAAATGTCTCACAATCTTTTGTTTTTGAATGAGGTATATGAATTCCTTTTTCAAAATTTTCAAAGAATACATCATCATCCTTTGTTTCCTTATCAGTCAAATCTACCTTTTTGTGAGGTGTTTTTGATTGTTGGAAAGTTGATCTTTTCTTTGATGGATGAGCACTTGAGGATGTTTTGTCCTTTGATTTTGACTTTGATTTTAGTTCAGACTTCTTCAGCTTTGAACCCTTTTCACAATCAGTAGATTGAGTGTCTGATTCAGACTTATCTGATTCTTTCTTTTTTATGCCTTTTGTCTTGTTTTTTTATTGAAATAACATTCCTGAGTGGAATGGTTATTTTTATTGCAGATAGCACAATGTTTGTTGAAGTAGCAATCAGTAGTCATGTGATTGTTCATATTGCAAATAGAATAGTAGCTACTGAAGTAACAATCTTCAGTATTATGGTTTTTCATGTCACACCATTTGCAATACTTCTCATCTGATTCTTTCTCAGAATCATTCTTATGGTTTGCCAACTTTTGAGGTTTTTCATTCTTCTTCAGCTTTGGAGTAGATTCTTTCTTTTCCACTTTATGCAGCTTTTGATTGTTTGTTGCTGAATTCCTCCTCCGTAGATCATCTACTGAATCAATATTAACTTCTACTGAAGTTTCTTTTCTTTTTGCAGATCTTGTACTGGAGAGAGGTTCTTCTTCCGCTGATGATCTGCTGATGCCTTTTTCTTTCCTTTTTCCATGGATTTGTGTCTTTCCTCATTAGATTACTTTATTGGAAGAAGTTTGTTGCTGATTTAGCTCTTTAAGACCTTTATTTAACTGAGCTATTCTCTTGCAGATGGTTTTCAACATGTTTCTTTGTTTAGGAGGGTATGGAAACTTTGTTTCTTCAAGCACTTTTGGAATATTTGTTTCAAAAAGAACATTCTTACCCTTATTGAGAAGATCATCATCATGTTCATCAGAATCATCCAAGTCATCCCACTCATCAAAGTCAAATTCTAAATTCAATTGATTAATCTTTTCTGATTCAGAAGACTCAATTTCATTCATCTCAAATTTATTATCAATGTTTGGTTGATTAGAGCTAGTTTCTATATTGGTGCTTGGCACAAAATGTTTTGACAGATTATATGTCATTGATTCAGGCAAAGGAACATAGTTATTGTTAACAGGAGGTGCCACATCATTATAACCCAACCCAGACCTGTTCTTTGATTCAATATGAGAATTTAGTAATTTCTCATATTACTGAGATGAGAGCTGAAACTTCTGAAGTTTCAATTTAGTTGATGCATGATCAGCCATGGATTTGGTTAAGGAAGTGGTCAGATGCTCAAGTTGTGCTTTCAAACTGGTCAGAAATAATTTTGTCTAAATCCTTTTGTAAAGAGTTAATTTTAATTTGATATAATTTATGTTCTCTTACATGAGATTCATTCAAAATCATTGTTTCTTTAACTTTATCAACTAATTGTTGAGCATGGACTCTATATCTTTCTACTTCCTCAACACATATTGATGAACATAACCTGTCTCTTGCCTCACTTGCCATGGGTGGAACTTTGTTTTCCATGTGAGCCATTAGAGCTTGATTTTCTTCTAGACTTCCTTCTCATACAAACTCCAGTCATAGGTTCCATCTTGAAGAATGATCAGCCCAGATTCTTTAGAGTTGCTAGTTCCTGCTGGTGTATTGGTGGCTAGTGGGGATGAGTTGGTCAGTTGTGGCTGTCTAAAAAATCTTTGAGTTGATGAAGGTTGTTTGGCCTGATGATTCTGATGTTGTCTTGTGTCGGAATTCTGTTGATTGCATTCTCTAGAAAAGTGTCCATAGAGATTGCACTTGAAGCATCTTACCTTTGACTTATCAACTCCAATACATGATGATATACTTGCAGTAGCCAAATTCTTGTGTCTTCTTAGGTATTGTTTGGCTTTATAAGCAATCATTTCCATTTGCCATTGTAGATCCATCTTCTCCACTACATCCGGAGGCAGTTCTTCTAATCTTGTTGGCACATGTTAGTAGTGGGCAATGAACTTCCTAGGTAAGCTTGAAAGCTTGAACTGAAAGCTGCAAAAGCTGCCTTTTGTTCTTCAGAGTCTAGAATGACAGTAATAGACTGATTGATTGCTGGATGATGGTTTTTTCGGATGATTTATCTATTTGATCATTTGTTCTTTCTTTCTCTTTTCTTGACTTACTTTGAGAAGATTTCTTAGGAGGTTTTTAAAGCATAGAAACTTACTTCCTCTTCATCTTCACTCAAAGTACAAGAGTTATCACCATCATTACAAGACATGAAAGCACTTCCAGCACTTCTTATTTCTTTAAAGTGATATGGTGATACATGAGTTCTTACACTCTTGTTTCTTGATTTCTCATCCATTTCAAGACCCTCATCTTTAGCCACTAGAGTGTCTAGTCTGACTGCTTTGAGATCTATGGTATTCTTAACATGGATACAGTTTGCTTCCAACTTTTTGGTAAAGTATGGAGCATTTTCTTGTTCAGTTCCTCATTTGTGTATTTCAACCCCAGATGTTCATTTCTGTAACAAGTTGCATAAACTTGTGGAGTTGTTGAGGAATTGATTCACCCTCAATATGATAAAATGTTTCATATTATGAATGCAAAGTGTCGTTCCTAATGCTTCGAATTTCATCACTCCATTCACAGAGTGTATGTAGAATCTTCCACAAGAATTTGTTGTTTTATAATTTACATCTGATCAATATTTCTTCTGGTAAAGCCATACTAAGCAAGCTATATGCTTTGATATCAACTTTAACCTTCTTAATATCATCAGGTGACAGATCTTTCTTGCTTATGGGTTGATTGTTATCATTATAATCCAGCCCGAGGGTGGGTGGAATATAAGGACCTTCTGTTATAGAGACCCATAAGTCAGAATCTGTATAATTTACATGATTCCTGAACTTGATTTTCTAGGATTTGAAAACTGCTTTTGTTTCCAACTTTAGCGGTTGGTAAGATGATCCACCAGAGTTACTCATGATTAGTTAAGATCTGAGATCTTAACTAATGAATTTGTTCAAAGGATATGAACAAGTTAGTGATGTTGGTCAATAACTAAGATCTGCTATTCAATCGATTTGAATATAGATCCAAGTTAATCGAACAGTGTACTGCTGAACGACAAATCAAGTTTCACACAACTCTTTGCTTAAAAACAATAGATCTAATCAGTAAAAACTGACAAATCTACAGAATTCAAAAAACAATTAAACACAACTAACACTGATAGATCAATCAATCTAAATCAATGAGCACTTGGCTCTGATACCACCTGTAAATCCAAGGATTGCAATCAGGAATTATCAGCATTGGTTGAAATCAAGTCAACATTTGTGGAATCAACGTTGGCTTGGTTTAATTGTTTCTATTAAATTTCAATATCAATAAATTCAAGAACACAGTGAAAGAAACACAATTAATGAATGAATAAAGTTTAACTTCAAATGTATTTCATTAAAACAAGTTGTAAGGATTCCTTTAAGTCTGATGCAAACCAAAACATCCAATGTCTCTCTGCAACAAATGTACTAAGTACTGAAGTAAGAAATGCTTCGGAAGTTTTACACCATACACTAGAAAATACTCTAAGTGTAAAATCTTCCGAGGCCAAGACCAATATCTTCCGAAGCCAAACATGAAGTCTTCGAAGCCTTAGAGACAAAGTCTTCGAAGCTTCAACCTATGAAGACAGATTTCTTCCGAAGACTTTTAGTAACATGCTTTATCTGATGTACTGTTCCATAAAGGTGGACACCTTTCCGCATCTCTGTAAAGTCACCAACTTACATGAGCTGGTGAAAAGGTCCATGCTTTTGGTAACTGTACGTTGAGGTCTTGAGTCTGTAACTTTCTACTTGATGTACATTATCCTTTTTGTAATAGATAAGGATGTGAGCTATGGCATGTCATAGTCACAAGGTCAAAAGGCAGATATGCCTTTTGATCCTACAATTGATTTTGTTTGTGTCTAGTCAATTGTATCCAGCTAGCTTTCAAAGTATAGCCGGTCGTAGGTTGTAGTATAAGTATTCCAAGTTCTTGTATCTTTCTTTATGCTTTGTAACACTTGTAAAAGAACTTGAGAAAGCAATATATTGCCTCCTTGAAACCCAACTCTCTTGTTCTGTCTCTTTTACTTTACTTGTGTTCTTTGTATCAATATTGGTTAATCCAGTTCACTGTTTGATCTAGTTTAGTCATTCCCTCATTGTGTTGTTGTTTGTAATTGTTCAAGCCCTTAACCGTCCTGCAATTGGTATCAGAGCTTTTCAGGCTCTTGATATAAGATCTCACCATCTTAAGATCCCTCACACACACAAAACTAAACTCTCCAAATGGCATCCATCTCAAAGACTGATATGGAGACTGGAACCATGAACAAATCCCCACTGATCACTC
Organism: Flaveria ramosissima; assembly: GCA_025215565.1. Classification (NCBI taxonomy): domain Eukaryota; kingdom Viridiplantae; phylum Streptophyta; class Magnoliopsida; order Asterales; family Asteraceae; genus Flaveria; species Flaveria ramosissima. Next base: position 35,099,678 of record CM046029.1, read on the forward strand.
TTGATGACTTTGAACACCAGGTGTATGAGAATGGAAGGTTTCATCAGGTCTCTAGACTCAAGAATGTGGGAATCTGTTGAGAATGGACCTTTCATACCCAGCACTCCTTCTGCTACTAGTGCTGGTATGATTCCAAAAGATATGGCCAACTACTCTGATGAAGATAGGACGAGAGTAGAGATTGATAGGAAGGCCATGACTGCTCTTCAAACTGCTCTTCCAAACTCTGTGTACAGAGGTTTTAAGAAGTGCAAAACAGCTAAACAGCTGTGGGATGCACTGAAGCTGATGTATGAAGGCTCCTCTGAAGCCAAGGAGAACAAGAAGGATCTCCTGAAGCAGTAGTTTGAAAACTTCACCCTTCAAACAGGTGAACTATGACTCAACAATACTTCAGGTATGTTGAGATAGTGGATACCCTAGTGTATGGAGGAGTTCCTCTTGAAAACAGGGATATTGTAAGGAAGTTCATGTCCTCACTTCCTAGGCAATGGACACACTACTGTATGGTGATCAAGAGGACTGAGAATCTCAAAACTCTTACTCTAACAGAGTTATATGGGATTCTCAGTGGCTACCAGATGGAGATGAACATGCAAGGTTCATCTGGCAACTCCAACAATCAAATGGGTTCAGCCCTTCATGTGATTGAAAGGGATAGCATAGAACCCCAACATCATCTCATATATCCCCGACAATTCACCAAAGGGTCCTTTCATCACCTTCCCCAGAGACCCCAGGGAGAACTACACTCAAGGAAGCCCATTCCAAGAGACAAGCCCTTCTCAAGCCTTTTGTGTCTTCTGATGAAAGCTGTGGGAACTCTCTCTCTTCACTCTTTAAGACCTGGACTGTATCCATCCAGATGCACCTGAGTACATGGAAATAGTTCAGCAGATGGCTCTCCCTACTCATAGAGCCAAGAAGTTCTACAAGAGAACAGGAAGGAGGTTTCCAAGCAATGCAACCAGTGGAAAGTTTGGGCTGGATAAAAGCAAAGTCAAGTGTTACAACTGTAACTTGATTGGCCACTTTGCTAGGGAGTGTAAGGCACCTAAAACAAATGGTGGCCAAACACAAACCAGACCAACTACACTGACAAAGCCCCTCAGAATGAGAAGCCAAAGCAACATGCTGCTGTTGCTGTTGAAGTGGGAGGCTTGACTGGAGCTTTCAGGTGGAAGATGCTTCTCCAAACCAAGCACTAAATGGCAGACCATGATGAAGCCAAGGTATTGGACATCTCTGTACTCCTGAATGCATTGCTAAAGTAAACATAGATACAGGTCCTATAACTTAGAAATGAGATCTGATCTTGAGTCATTAAACATATAAAATCTGATTTTAGAAAGTCTGAAAATGATTACAAGTTAAAGATAGAGGACTTGGAGAAAACCATTTCAGTACTAAAACATGAACATACAGATTTTAGGACTCAAATCCAGGATCTCATAACTAAGTTGACTGAGTGCCAGGCTGAGCTTGTGATCAGCAAAGCCAAGGCTGAAAAGAGTGTTCTTGAAGAAGAGACCTTCAAGAACATGATATCCTCATCCCTGCACAACAAAGTGTGCTATCAAAATAGACAGGGACTGGGATCAAATGAGATAGCTCCTCCACACACAATCTTGTCTGTAAGATCTCCTAGGTGTGGAACTTGTGAAGATGAGCTTCCTCTCATAGATCCTATAAGTGAAGAGGATGAAGAAGAAAAGATAGTGAAGAATTCCCTGAGAAGAGTGAAGAGAGGATTCTACCAAGGGCCACTATCCTTCTGAGGAGAAGAAATCTACTGTGATGACCAAGTCCAAGAGAAAGAACTTGATCAGGAAGAGCAAAAGAAAAGCAAAGAAGGCTCAAGAGATCAAGGCTACTTTTGATTCTAAGCAGAAACAAGTTTTTATCTCGCAGGGGTTTAAAGTAGTAAAGACTGAAGACATCAACCAAGACTCCTCAGCTAAGAGTTCTGGTTCTTGTTCAAATCATCTCAGTACAAGAAGAAGACTGAGCTGCTGTGTACCACTGCTGCACAGCCTGGACCATCAAACTCCAAGAACAGTTCACAGCCCAAAAGAACTGTCTCAGCATCTACAAAGATGAAGGTGGAGAAGGGATGTGACCAAAGCCGTCTTGCTCTCATAGGGAGACTCTTTAGAAGAAGAAAATGTTATGTGTCATGTGTGAAAGTACCTCTCACATTGCTAAGGATTGCCCATACAATCCTAAAAGTACTATCCATATGACCAATACAAAGACTTCAAAGAGTTTCAAGAAGATTCAAGCTTCGGAAGGAAAGTCTGTTTCCTTCGGAAGCTCCAAATCAAAGAAGAAGGTAAATGGAAAATTACCTTCGGAAGAAAAATTGGTCTCGGAAGAAAGGAGTTCTTCCGAAGCACTGAAGTCTGCTGCAGTGACGTTGTAGAATCTTCCGAAGGTTCAGTCATCAAAACTTGTGAAGTCCCAAAAGCTTCTAAGGTTTTGAAGGTCAAGTCCAAGACTCCAAAGGTGGTGTGGAAGTCTAAGAAAGACCAAATGACTGAAGTTTCTCCATCAACAACAGCTAAAGATCCCCTAGTACAACCATAGGATCTATTACTGTTGCATTACCTTCTATTATACTTAGTGAGCCCAAGACAAGTAAGGCTTGGGTTTCCAAATGTAACTAATCATTTTCTTTGTGCAGGAACAGCTCAAGACAAGCAGGAATGTCTGGATAATTGATAGTGGCTGTTCCAGGCACATGACAGGCAATAGGTATCTACTCCATAACTTTGAGAGAATTGATGGAGGACCAGTTGCTTTTGGAGGAGATGAAGGTGGTTACATTTCAGGAAGGGCAAGGTCACAAATGGTAAGCTCAGCATTGAAAAGGTAAACTTTGTTAAGGAGCTTGGGTACAATCTTCTGAGTGTATCCCAATTTTGTGATCAGAGTCATAACATGCTCTTTACTGAGCATGAGTGCATTGTTCTCAAGCCTGGAGTGGTCATTCCTCATGAGCATATCCTGCTCAGAGCCCCCAGGAAAGGGAACATGTACAAGATGGATTTGCAAGAAACATCTCCCTCTGGAGAAGTTTCATGCTTTCTATCTAAAGCAAATAGTGATGAGTCTTTCCTATGGCATAAAAGAATGTGCCATGTAAACTTTAAGAACATGAATAAGCTAATTAAACATGATTTGGTAACTGGAATGCCAAAGAAAGAGTTTACAAGTGATGATCATTGTGTTGCATGCCTGAAAGGGAAGCAACATAAGGTATCTCACAAGCCTAAGGAAAGGAACTCCATCACTACTCCCCTACACTTTTACATATGGATCTCTTTGGCCCCACCAGTGTAATGAGTCTAGGAAGGACCTCTTATTGTTTAGTGATCACAGATGATTTTACAAGATTCACTTGGGTTTTCTTTCTTAGAACTAAGGATGAAACCCCTGAGATTCTGAAGAATTTCATCTTAAAAGTTGAGAATCAAAGTGATCACAAGGTCAAAACATAAGATGTGATCAAGGTACTGAATTCAAGAATCAAATCCTTGATACATTTTGTGATGAAAAAGGTATTACAAGACAATATAGTGCTCCCAGGACTCCTCAGCAAAACGGAGTTGCTGAGAGGAGAAACAGGACACTAATTGAAGCTGCAAGAACTATGTTGTCTGACTCTAAACTGCCCATCACCTTCTGGGCAGAGGCAGTAAATACTGCTTGCTATGTGCAAAACAGAGTTTTGGTAGTTAAGACACATGGTAAGACTCCTTATGAACTTTGAGTTTCATTGGTTTTCTCAGGTCATTTGGATGTCCCTGCACCATCTTGAATACCAAGGATCAAATTGCCAAGTTTGCTGAGAAATCAGATGATGGACACTTCATTGGATACTCTTCCCAAGCTAAGGCTTATAGAGTATACAATCTCAGAACTAGAATTGTTGAGGAGTCAGCCAATGTGACTTTAATGAACACACACCCTGTGTGGCTGGTTCTGGTCCTGATTGGCTATTTGATCTTGATTTAGTTACCAACTGTTTTAACAAATCTTGTGAGAATGTTTCAGGATCTGCAAAAAATCTAAATACAGGTGATTCTGATCCAAGATTTGAGCTAGGAAGACCCTCAACTCATACATCTTCAGCTCCAGTTGGACTACTTCAGCAAATGAGGTCTCTATCAGCACTACAATGACAAATTCAGCTGATACATCTGGGATGCCTTCAAATTCCAGCTCAGAGGCTCCTCAACCAGATAAAGATACCTCAATTGTAGAAGACAACAATGGTGATGGTGAAAGTGATCAGGAATTCCTTGATGCTAATAACCACACCATAGATGACAACATCAATGATGTCACACACTCATTGGATCAAGTTAATCTTGATAAGTGTGGTAATGTGGAGGGTGAATCATCTATGCCAGATCTAAATTTCTCAAATTTGGATCTTTCTCAGCAACTTGCTGTGATCCCTCAGCTAAGGATCCACAAGTCTCACCCCACCACAAACATCATTGGAGATGTTGTCACAAGGGGTAAGAACAAGAGGACAAACCCATGAAGCAAATGTTTGTCTTCACTCTTGTTTCTTATCTCAGATAGAGCCAAAGAAAGTTGATGAAGCTCTAAGGATGGAAGTTGGGTTGAAGCTATGCAACAAGAGCTACTTCAATTCAAAAGGCAGAAAGTTTGGAACCTTTGTCCTCTTCCTCATGGGAAGACTACCATTGGAACCAAATGGGTTTTTAGGAATAAGAAGGATGATAGAGGAATTATCATCAAGAACAAGGCAAGACTAGTTGTTCAAGGATACACACAAGAAGAAGGGATTGACTACACTGATGTCTTTGCTCCTGTAGCAAGATTAGAAGCTGTTAGGATATTCCTGGCATTTGCTGCATCCAAGAACTTCAAGGTCTTTCAACTTGATGTAAAGTGTGCTTTCTTATATGGAGTGATTGATGAAGAGGTTTATGTCAAACAGCCACCTGGTTTTGTAGACCCTGATCATCCTGATTATGTCTGCAAGCTTGACAAAGCTCTTTATGGGCTGCATCAGGCACCCAGGAAATGGTATGAGACATTGTCTGAGTATCTTTGTAAACATGGATACAGGAGAGGTACTATAGATGGAACTCTCTTCATCAAAGGACAGGGAAATGACTTATTGCTAGTTCAAGTATATGTAGATGACATCATCTTTGGTTCAACTAATCCAAAGCTCTGCAAAGACTTTGAGAAGCTGATGATGAAAGACAGATTTGAAATGAGTGCAATGGGAGAACTCAATTTCTTTCTGGGAATTCAAGTGAAGCAAGTTGAAGATGGCATCTTCATAAGTCAGTCAAAGTATGTTCAGGACATACTCAAGAGGTTCAACATGACTGATTGTAAGATTGCTAAGACACCCATAGCCAGAAATCACTCCCTTGGACCTGATCTTGAGGGGGAGTGTGTAGATGAACATTTATACAGGGCTATGATTGGGTCTCTTATGTATCTTACAGCTAGCAGGCCTGATATCATGTTTGCTACATGTATTTGTGCAAGATATCAAGCCAACCCTAAGATGTCTCACTTAATCACTGTCAAAAGGATTCTAAGATACCTCAAAGGTGCTTCAACACTTGGTTTATGGTACCCAAGAATCCTGACTTCAATCTGTATGCTTATACAGATAGTGATTATGGTGGTTGCAACATGACTGCAAAGTCTACATCTGGGGGATGTCAATTCCTTGGTGGAAGGGTTGTCTCATGGCAATGCAAAAAACAATCCTGTGTGTCTGCATCAACTGCTGAGGCTGAATACATTGCTGCTGCAAGCTGCTGTGCTCAAGTGCTTTGGATTCAAAATCAGATGCTGGACTATGGAATTAACTTCAAGGAGACTCCTATCCACATAGACAACAATAGTGCTATCTCTATCACTGAGAACCCTGTGCAGCACTCAAGGACCAAACACATCAATATCAGGTATCATTTAATAAGAGATAACTATGAAAAGGGATTAATTAAACTAGTCAAAGTTCATACAGATGAACAATATGCTGATCTGTTTACAAAAGCTTTTGATGAACAGAGATTTAAATATCTAATATCAGCTATTGGGATGATTAACTTTGAGTAGACATTTTCTTAAAACTAATTCTAATTATTTCTTAAAATATGTGTGTCCTAAGTTGTCTAGTTCATCACTTTCATAAGCTCATGTTTTCTTTGGATATAAAATTCTTTTTGAAGACTTTCCTTAGATTCTTGAAAATTTTCTGATCCTTCGGAAGATAAATTTTATCTTCGGAAGAAAATCATGTCTTCAAAATAAATAACTGTCTAAGAAATTTTACCTTCGGAAGAAGTCTAAATCTATCTTCCGAAGCTTAAATTCTTATCTCAGACACTTATTTGTTTTTAAGGACTTTTTCCTTCCGAAGCAAATTAACTCCGGAAGCTTTGTTGTTCCTTATACAAAGCATTCAAGTGTTTATTTCTCTTCCGAAGCAAATTTTCAAGACTCTCAGGAAAATCTTCCGAAGCCATTTTAGCTTCGGAAGCTTTTTCATTAAAACTTCCGAAGACAATTTACCTTCGGAAGCTTTTCGAATTCCAAGAAAACTACTTTTGAGCAAAAGTAAACTACTTTTTCAGAGGTGGGACCGACTTTGGATTTCAAAGTTTATCCTCTTTCATTAACTTTGGTTCAAATCCCTTTTCCACATTATCTTCCTCAATTCCAATTCCACTATCTAATTCCCAAAACCGCCTTTGCTTTCTACCTTTCTTCAACCTTAAGCTTCTAAAATGGCCAACCTTAACCGCAGAAGAAACAACCCAGATTTCTCCATGCAACTTCACAGGCAACACAATCAGGTTGCTCTGTTAAGCTCTGAGAAAGATGCAAGTTTCTCAGAGATTTGCCAATTCTTAACTCTATCCAACTACTTCACCTCCCTGACCATTGATCCTACTCTGTATGAGGATCATTTGCTTGAATTCTGGAAGACCTGCCAAGAGGTCATTATGGATGGGGAGAAGGCACTGTCTGCCACAGTGCAAGGGAGGACAATCTTCATCACTCCGGCCATCATCAACCATCATTTGCAGCTGGATGATGAAGAAGGTGAGTTGTCCTTCCCAAAGGAAGCTGTTAATCATTCCTTTGAGCAGATGGGCTATGAGGGAGATTTCTCTGTAAAGACCTTCAGGAAAGGGAAGGTCTCATCCCAGTGGAAATACCTGCTCCATGTGGTTATCCACAGCTTGTCAAACAAGCATGGTGGGTGGGACCAGATTCCTGAGGATCTCTCCTTTATAGTGCATGGAATGGTTCAAGGGGTCAAGTTCAGGTACTCTCATTTGTTTATACCAATTTACTTGCAAACTTGGACTCCTTAGAGTATTAATGTTTCCTAGATATGTTCAGCACATTCTTAACTGTGAACTGGGCTCACAGTTGAGGGAAACAAGTAATATTCTTAAATTGGGACAGATGAAGCCGGCATCTTTAAAATCATGAAGAAGCCAACTGTAGGCTCAGGGGGGGTAGAAACAGCCCTAGTCCCCAAAAATGTTAGAGCTCATTGCTCAAGGTGACAACCTAGCAACACAAGCTAGTGTTGAACCCACACCTTCTTCTTCCTTACCACTAAAAAGACCACAAATAACCCTCACCTACCAAAGAAAATAAAATCCAAACGAACCCCTGCTCAAGCTATTGAGTCTGTGCAGGTCCCCATATACTCACCTTTACAGGAGGAAGTGGACACTAGAGCTCCCACTTCCCCTGAGGAGCAAACCACTCCCATTTCTTCAACTATCAGGGCTGAGGTTCCTCATGCTCACCCTGATGAGCTCACAAGCCCAACAGCCTTAAGCCTTCACTCTGAGTCTCAACACTCAAGTGAACAACCTTCAGGGGACAGTTACCATCCCCAGCCTTTAGATCTAAACCAACCCATTCCCAACCTATCCTTCTATACTGATGAAGACTTAGGATTCAGTGAGTACCATGAGTCTCTCTTCTCCTCCCCTACTCAAAGAGAGATGAGTACCTCTGATTCTCCTCAGTTTAGCCCACATCAGTCACCTGTTACTGAGGTGGACACTTCTGAACATGTTCAGGATGTCCATATGGAAGAGGCTCTCACTTCTGCAAGAAGTGATTACATCATTAAGACCTCAACCATGGCAACTCAGCCCACTGACATCTCAACTGAGATTGCTAGTGAGCAGAGGAAAACCAGCAGCCAAGAACCTCAAGCTGGTGGTGAGAGAGAGGACTTTGGTCCAATCATCTCATCCCCCAATGATTCTTCTGATGAAGAAGAGGGGAATTTGAGACTAAAGGTGCAAAAACTGTCAAAACATGCTCCTATTTAGTCTCTAAGGTTAGTCACCTTGAATCTCAGGTGACTACCTTACAAAACAGGGTCAATGATCAGCAACTTCAGATTTCATATCTTAAGGAAAAACTAGCTGGGAGACCTTTAAGGAGAGCTCAACCAGGAACACAAGAACCTGTGGAAGTGATTGACTTATCCTCCAGCTCACCTATGCAAGTGGGTGATGCTACCAAAAAGGGGGAGAAAGTTATTGCAGCCACAGAACCTGGGAGTTCTTCACAGAGAATGGACATAGAGGACTCACCATCCTCACTTGCAGTTGTGCATTCTCAGCAACTTCCTCAAGTTCAAATTAATGTGGACTCTATAGACTCTATCATCAAGAGTCTCTTTGAGGAAGGTATACCAAGGGCTGTGTCATCTCCACCACAAGGAACTTCAAACTACATCATAAGGTGGAGGTATGATGCTGACAGAAGAGCCCTTATTCTTCACAGAGTTCAAGGGCAACAAGAAGTATTTGATTTTCAAAGCTTGAACTTCTATATGAAAGATTGGATCTAGTCAAACATGCCACTTGTCAATCCAAGCAACTCAAGACAAGCTGACAGATTGGCTCAAAGAATCCAAGATAGGATCCTTGCAGAGTTCACTCTAAGAAGGAGACTTAGGCAATCAGGCAATGTCATCGGTCAACTGGATGTTGAGGTGGACCCTAAGATTAGTTTCATAGGGGAAACCTTGACTGAAGGCCCAGTGGCAGAACCTGAGACCCCTGTCTCATCATCAACAACTGCTGCAGAGGTTCACACTCCTTCTGAGACACCTGCTGGTGAAGGTGTTTCTCAGCCTCTCTCTGGCCAGAGCATGGAAGCTACACCAAGCAATGAAGGCCAAGCCTCTATCCACCCTGAGTCACAAAGGTCTGTGGGTGACAAAGGGAAAAGGATTATGACTCCTGAGGAAATTGAGGAGGAAGAGAGAAGAGAGGAAAAGGAAGCTAAGGGGAGAAAGTTCCTCTGGGTCTTCAAGCTTATGCAAGTTGCAATCAGGGCTGCCCCCAGACCAAATACTCAAGATGATGAGTTGAGGGCAGTCAGGATTACTTATTTACAGACCAGGAACTATGATATTGATGAAATCATCTCCCTCCCCTTAGAAGAATTGAATGAACTGGCTGACATGGAAGTGTCAAGAGAGATGAAAGAAAAAAGAGGATGCAAGGCTACTTCTCCAATTCAAAGAGGAGAGGAGACAGAAAAGACTCTACAAGCATGCTCCCACTCTCTCCCCAGTTCAAGAAAGCCCTGTACAAGAAGATGTGGCTCCACAAGAACCTCAGGTAGACAAAGAAGAAGATAGGATCAAAATGATCAACTACCTGAGTGCCACAGGCTTCTATCAGGCAGATGCACTTCTTTCCCTGTCCTATGACTTCATTGAGTTTGAGTACTTAAAACAACTTGAACTTGAGCTAGTCAAAGAAAGAAAGACAACTAAAGGAAGAGCTAAGGGAAGAAGCTTGCAAAGTCAAGAGCCATCATCCAAAGAGTATGAAGAAGTCTGCTGATAGACAAAGGATGATGAGCTTCTTGAAGCTATATGGATTCTCCGGAAGGAGACTTGGCCCTATGTCTCTATCCACAATGGATGAGCATATAAGGGTGATCAAGCAGAAGATTAAGAGTGGTGAACTGATTGACTTACACTCTCTTCCAAGTCAAGTCCCACCTGAAGTGGAGGTTAAGTTTGAACAACCTGAGACACCTCAACCCGGACCTCCAGCTGAGCCTCAGCAAGCTTCATCTTCTGATCCAAAGCAGGGTCAAACTCCCTCTCCTTCTGAACCTGTGAGGGAGGAACACCCAACTGAGAAAGACAAGGATGATCAACAAGGTGCTGCAGACCAGTCTTCTCAGTTAAAGTCATCAAAGAGGAAGAAGAGAATGGCTTCTAAACAAAAGTCAAAGAAGAAGAAGCCTAAGTCATCTACCTCTACACCTCAGGCTGAGTCAGATCAACCTAAGGAAGTGCATGATGAGGCAACCCAATCAACTCCAATGCAAGTGGCTCCTCTGCAGCTGAGACACCCATCCTGTCCTGGACTTACTCTACCAATCCAGAAAGATGGCATGTAATCAGAGATCAAGGTGTTGAGAATGTCTATACTTGGCAAGACATAATCAACTTACCTCTGCATGATCTCTTTGAGATGAGAAGATACTATGAAGGTCTTAATGATCCTGACCATCTAATGAAGAAGGGTATGGTCATGATTGTACTGAAGACCACTAACATCTGAAGATCTTCTAAATGTTTTGGTAGCATGAGCCTAGGGGGAGTTTGTAAGGATTCCTTTAAGTCTAATGCAAACCAAAACATCCAATGTCTCTCTTCAACAAATGTACTAAGTACTGAAGTAAGAAATGCTTCGGAAGTTTTACACCATACACTTAGAAAAATACTCTAAGTGTAAAATCTTCCGAAGCCAAGACCAATATCTTCCGAAGCCAAACATGAAGTCTTCCGAAGCCTCAGAGACAAAGTCTTCCGAAGCTTCAACCTATGAAGACAGATTTCTTCCGAAGACTTTTAGTAACATGCTTTATCTGATGTACTGTTCCATAAAGCTGGACACCTTTCCGCTGCATCTCTGTAAAGTCACCAACTTACATGAGTTGGTGAAAAGGTCCATGCTTTTGGTAACTGTACATTGAGGTCTTGAGTCTGTAACTTTCTACTTTATGTACTTTATCCTTTTTGTAATAGATAAGGATGTGAGCTATGGCATGTCATAGTCACAAGGTCAAAAGGCAGATATGCCTTTTGATCCTACAATTGATTTTGTTTGTGTCTAGTCAATTGTATCCAGCTGGCTTTCAAAGTATAGCCGGCTGTAGGTTGTAGTATAAGTATTCCATGTTCTTGTATCTTTCTTTATGCTTTGTAACACTTGTAAAAGAACTTGAGAAAGCAATATACTGCCTCCTTGAAACTCAACTCTCTTGTTCTATCTCTTTTACTTTACTTGTGTTCTTTGTATCAATATTGGTTAATCCAGTTCACTATTTGATCTAGTTTAGTCATTCTCCTCATTCTGTTGTTGTGTTGTAATTGTTCAAGCCCTTAACAGTCCTGCACAAGTTAATGATTACAAATAATGAACGAATGATATTGAATTTTGTGTTTAATGATGTGAAGGTTGCTAGGGTTTGGTTGTGTGATTTGATGGAAGCTCGTTTCCTTCAACATCAGTCCCACCGTTTTGACCGTGAAAGTCTTGAATCATTCCCGGGTGATCTTTAGTGTTATTCCCAGGCCATGGTGTCCCATCTTGCATGATCCAACCTTCTGTTGGTGCTTTCATGGCCTTTGCTACAACTGCATTGATCCGAACCTTTAATTCTTCATATTCTCTCTGCAACTCATCAAGAATAAAGCATCAAAACTGGAATATAATCAGCATACTCATGAGGTTTAAGAAAATGAAAATTATGTTAGAGACCTTCATTGCTCGACGTTACTTGACAAATGTGGGTTAAACTTTATAGTCGATTTTGCCAGAGAAGTACATCTCTGCTGCTCGTGGCTCTATGCTAAATTTCTTGCAAAATGGAACCCATTTTCTTGCAAATTATGCAGGCTCTGATACCACCTATCAATCCATGGATCGCAATCAGGAATTATCAGTGTTGGTTGAAATCAAGTCAACGTTTGCGGAATCAACGTTGGCTTGGTTTAATGTTGTTTGTATTAAATTTTCAATATCAATAAACATTCAAGAAACACAATTAAAATGACAAAGTTTAACACAATTAATGAATGAACAAGTTTAATAATGACGAATGATACTGAATTTGTGTTTAATAATGTGACGGCTGCTAGGGTTTGGTTGTGTGATTTGATGTGATGTTTTTCTGTTGTGGAATTGTTGCATTGCCGTCGCAGTTGTCTTTGATTCGCAACCTAGGATCCATTTATATAGACAATGATGTTTCTGTTAAGGAAAAACCAGATCTCTTAGGATTTGAATGGTTTCTGTTAAGGAATCATTGGATTCTTGGGATTCGTATAACTGCCTTATTGACTTGTTGACTTGTAACACTTGTATTATACAAGTGTTTGGACTCCGCAGGAATATTGTCTTCCATAGATATTTGTTCTTTCGCAGGAGTCTTGTTCTTCCAAGGGTACATTGTTCTTCCAAAGCAATCTTGTTCTTCCATCCTCAGAGCTGGTTGTTCATCCGCAGAAAATCGTCGGATGTATTTTACTTGTAAGAAACATATCTACGGAAGAATAAAATGTTCATCCGTAGATGTTTCTTACACTTAGTCAATTTCTGAAATTGACTCAGTATAATATTTGTACCAGCAAACATACATAAATCAACACACATATATGGGTAAACCTATACATTTAATGCATACACAATAATGAGTTACAACCATTCATTACAGATATTAATTCAAGTACTAAGCCTATACAAAATAGACTAGATCTACTGATCCTAGACCTAACAGTACCTAATTACTTCCTCTTCTGGTGTATAGAATGAGATGCTTTGAAATCTCAGAGGTTTCTTTTGATGGTTTTGTTGATGGAGCAATATTTGATTCCAGGGCACAGATTTTCATCTTTAGCTCCTTTATCTCTTCCTCTTTCCTTTTTAGCAGAGCAGATTGAGCAGAAGGAGTTGGTTACATGATCAATTTCCAAAATCAACTTCTCCTTTTCAGCCTTCTCAAACCTCACTGATTCTTTGAGCTCTTTTTCTTGTTGAAGAAGTGCATCAATCACTTCATTGTTGCATTGTGCATCTTCTCTTAATCTTTCAATTCTTGATTTTTGCTTCATCAGCACATCATCCTTTTCTTTTAGCACACCTTTCAACTCTTGAATCCTTTGCTTTCTTTTGTTTGATTTGATGACCAGTTTGTTATATTCAACAACTAGATAACTCTTCTTCACACGAATGTCATCTTCACTCAAGTCATCTTCATGATAAGCAATTATATCAACATAATTTCCTTCTTCCCCTGCTTCATGATCAGCAGCTACATCATCATTATTGACATCATCAGGGACTGCACTAGCTGAGCTTGAGCTAGACTCAACAGTTTGGTCTGCTAGCTCTTCATGTTGTTATTGATGTTGCTGAAGATCAATGACCAGAGAGACAGGTTCCGTATCATTTGAATGGACAGGGGATTCAGTCTTGGTTAGTGACAGTTGACTGTACTTGCTTGTGAAGCTAACTTTGTCTCCCCGGTGTAAAATCTCTTAGTGGATTGGTTTTCAGGAGTTGGAGGTTGTTGAAAAAGTTGTATTTGGAGTTGATTTGGTGAAGGAGGGTGAATTGGAGAGATTGGTTGAGTGTTTTGACTGGCTGGGGATTGTGGTTGGGGTGATTGATGATGTTGTTGAATGGGTGATTAATGGTGTGGTGGTGTTTGAGGATGTGGAGCTTGCTGACGTATGGGTGAAAGGGGAGGAGAATGTGGTGCTTCTTCATCATCATTAGATGTATCTTCTTGATGTTCTTCTCACAACAGCTCTGCTGGGATGTTTGCATCAGCATTTGCCACATGAGCAAATATGGGCATGTCTTCTCCTTCATACTTCCTACTGATCTTATTCAGTACAGATCTTCTGTCACACCCTCAAAATCCACGTGCGGAGTTTTACCGCGAGGCGTGTGAACAAACCAGGATCACACAGTCAATAGTTACTCAGAACGACTCTATATGCCATATTTAAAATAAAACCAACCAAAGTCAAACTTTAAAACCATGCGGAAGCGTTTTGTAAGTAAAGCAAACCCAAAGTATATAAATGCATAATATGGCAAAACACGCGCCAACCCAAATGATTAAACATTCATAAATAAAAACCAACAAAGATGTCTTTAAAATAGAGTCTTAGAATCCATGATGAACCCGTGCAGTGCTCCTAATGGCAAGCGAAGTTAACGACTTGTGAATAGCATACTAAAATGTCAACACAATGGTTGGTGAGTTCAAGAGTTTGCGTTTGTCATAAATATTAACAATTGTATAACATAAGAAGTGCATTGAAATAGATAGCTAGTCTATATTCACATGTATCACCAATAGTGATTTCGCGATCGAAGCTGATTGTGTTTCGTTTGTTGCCTCCCGTCACGACTTACCAGGTCGTGACGAATATTTGTGTATAGGACATAATTGCACCCGCTTGACCTCCAGTCTCACGGGTGGGGCTCGTCAGACCATGTAGTACTACCCAAGATTTCCCGCTAGTTACCGTTATTAACGATCCGAAAGTTTAAGGACTTTCCATGGTATTAAGCACTATGTTAAATACATACACAACTTATAAAATCATAAAATAGCGTTTGAGTACCAGTATGCTACCTCCCCCAGAAGAAGTTTTATAAAATAAGGGGCATGAACTCACCTGGTGTGTAATGATAGTGAATAAAGAGACTCGTGGTAGATGCAAAGACAACCCTTCAAAGGTTACCTAGAACACACAAGTACATAAGTACGTGTACACATAGAAACTCAAAAATCCTAGGTTAACCTAGTTGACCCGTTTGACCCGTTGGTGACATATTAGTTGAAATATAGCTTAATCATTTATGATAACTTTACATACAAAAGTATCGTGCAATTTATCCATGTGTATCACATTATCAACTAAGTTCTACCTAGATCATCATACAACATTAGATTATCATACACATTAGATCATCATACACTTATCAAATCTCAACAATCATTATGCTTAATATATATATATAAATACATCACAACAAAGAATTCATACGCGAAGACTAATCATGCACCACATGCCATGTGAAGCCACTCACGAATTCACATCCTAAACCCTGCCAATCCTACTAGGTAGGGGCCTCAGATTCGCACGCGTGTATGACAATCATAATCACATTCATTCATTTAGTTCATTCCCACCAATATACCTAGTGACCATCAATTCCAATCCCAAACATGATCTCCTAATCACTAAGCATAATCCATTCTCATGTATGATCAACAAAACCTATACTTCCTACATGATCAACCAAGCATCCATAACAACTCAATTACACATTCTATCACAACAAACATCATCCACAATCATTCTAACATGATCTTACCATCACAAGCATACCCAATTCATCACATCCAAAGTTCTACAAAATAAGTTTCCCTTTGGGAAAGAAACACCAAAAAGTGATCTAGCATCCAATTCAATCATAATTTCATCAATATTATACCTAATCAAGTTCATAACATTCATTGTTACATGTTACTCATCTCCAAAACATCCAAATACCCAAACATCATACACAAAAGTTTCTACTTTAGTAAGTCATGATCAACATCTCAATTTCATGGATTTTCTTGCACAATCAATTAAACTAACATCTAAGCATTACATCTAACATCTTAGCATCATCAAATCATGAATTCCAAGAACAAAAAGTTTCCTCTTATGGCAAGGTATGAACTAGATGATCAAACCATAGATTTCTTGCACAATCAACATAATCTAGCATTCATACAACATACTAACATCATATAATCATCTAACAATCATCAATTTCATATAATCATCATCAATTTTCGGATTAGGGTTCATCTTGAATCAAAATCCATGAACAACATAACAAAACATACCTTAAACGTGTAGAATCAAGAATTGGACTTGCTAGCACTATGGAACCCTTGGAACTTGATCAAAATCGATTGTTTTTGATGTTTCTTGGTCAAAATCGCAAAGAGAGGGAGTGGGGTGAAGGTTGCGGCCGAATGAAGGGTTGGGGGGGGTTAGGGTTGGGTAATTTTGGTAAGTTTTGATTAAAAAGTATTTACACAACAACCCCTTTAATTTATTTTATAAAAAACTATCTTTGTAATACTTTTAAATAATCTAAACTATAATTTATAAATACTATTAACCAACAATAATAATCCTAAACACTTACCACAAGTCACAAAACACATAGAATATATATATAACACGTTGTCATGTTATCGATAAAATTTATAAAATAAACATATAAAATTCTATAAATTCATGCATCACATAATCACAACTAACAACCAACATTATTAATTAGATTACCATTGTTTATCATAGATTATTATTATTAAGTCACCAACGTTCAAGGACAACTAGTGTGTGCACAACACGTGTATGCAAGACCTACCAGAACTAACGGAACTAACTAAGGTTTGGTAACGGAAAATTACCAGATGTCACATTATACCCATGTTGAAAGAATTTTCGTCCCCAAATTTGCGTTACATGGTTGTGCTACATCCCTGGTTTACTGCATTGGCATAACAAAATCGAGTGAGTTGTCACATCATCCCCATGTTGAAATAAATTTCGTCCCGAAATTTAATCAGTACCTTCCCCGACTGTTGTTGTCGTTTCGAACAGATGAGGATACTTAAGCTTCATCTGATCCTCGCATTCCCACGTGAATTCCGGTCCATGTTTTGAGTTCCAACGGACTTTGACTATAGGTATCTTACTTTGTTTAAGAGTCTTGACCTCACGATCCATCTCTTCAACCGGTTCCTCACACAAAGCGTAGTTGATCATCTACTTGTATTTCCACGAGTGGTACAACTAGTGTCTCGGCAGATAGACAATTCTTTAGATTCGAGACTTGAAATACGTTGTGAACACCACTTAAAGAATCAGGTAAGTCCAATCGATACGCCAATGGACCTATTCTTTCCAGATCTCAAATGGTCCGACGTATCTTAGATTAAGCTTGCCTCTTTTGCCAAACCGAATCACAACTTTCCACGTTGAGACTTTTAGCAACACTTTGTCACCGATTTGAAACTCCAAGGGTTTCCGTTGTTTGTCTGTGTAACTCTTCTGTCTATCCCGCGCTGCTGCCATGCGGTTTCGTATCTGTACTATCTTCTCAGTGGTCTCATGAACCAACTCAGGACAGGTTAACTGACTATCACCAACTTCTGCCCAACAAACTGGTGATCTACACTTTCGCCCATATAATGCCTCAAATGGTGCTGCCTTGATGTTGTATGATAACTATTGTTATACGAAAACTCAACCAATGGTAAGTGAACTTCCCAATTATTCCCGAAATTGATCACACAAGCTCGTAACATATCTTCCAAATTTTGAATAAGACGTTCACTTTGTCTATCGGTCTGTGGATGATAGGCAGTGCTCATATCTAGACGTGTACCCAACGATTTCTACAATGATTGCCAAAAATGAGACGTAAAACAAGCATACCGATCAGAAGTAATCGAGATCGGCACACCATGTCTCGAAACTACCTCCTTCAAATAAATTCGAGTTAACTTGTCCATCTTGTCAGTTTCCTTGATCGCCAAGAAGTGAGCTGACTTAGTGAGTCGATCCACGATTACCCATATCGTGTCACACCCACTAGGAGTTCTGGGCAACTTAGTGATAAAATCCATGGAAATCTGTTCCCACTTCCACAAGGGGATCTCAGGTTTTTGCAATAACCCAGATGGTTTATGATATTCGACTTTAACCTTAGAACATGTAAGACATTTGCTCACGTATGTAGCTACGTCAGCCTTCATATTAGGCCACCAATAGTGCTCCTTCAGATCATGAGACATCTTGTCAAAGCCAGGGTGTATGGAATATTTAGTATTGTGTGCTTCACTCATAACCAAGTCTCTTAGATTTCCATGCAAAGGCACCCATAGTCTATCCATGAAATACCAAATTCCATCATATTTGACTTCCAACTGTTTATCCATCCTGCGTGGAGATTCAGATCCAACGTTCTCATTTTTCAAGGCTTTTGTCTTGGCTTCCTTGATCTATTCAGGCAAGTGAGTACTAATCATGAGTTGTAGAGCACACACCCATTAGGGCTTAGCGGTTTCCTTTCTATTCAAGGCATCGGCGACTACATTCGCTTTTCTCCGGGTGGTATTTAATAGACAATCATAGTCGTTCAACAATTCCAACCAACGTTATTGCCTCATGTTAAGCTCTTTCTGCTCAAAGATATGCTGAAGACTCTTGTGATCGGTGTAAATTATGCACTTGGTATCGTACAAGTAATGTCTCCAGATCTTCAAGGCAAAGACCATTGCTCCTAACTCCAAGTCATGAGTAGTGTAGTTCTTTTCATGTACCTTCAGTTGTCACGAGGCATAAGCTATCACCTTGTCACGTTGCATCAGGACACAACCCAGTCCTTGGATAGAATCATCACAATAAACTACAAAATCATCACTTCCTTCGGGTAATGCTAGTATCGGTGCACTACAGAGTTTATAGTTTAGCAACTGAAAAGCAGCTGCTTAACTCTCACCCCATTTATAGGTCATTGCTTTATGGGTCAAAGCTGTGAGAGGTTGAGCGATTTTTGAAAATCCCTCAATGAAACGCCGGTAGTACCCAGCCAGTCCAAGAAATTGTCTTATCTCACTAGGCGTCTTGGGTACTGACCAGTTCTTTATAGCCTCAATTTTTCAGGATCCACATGTATTCCCTTCTCGTTAACAATATGACCCAAGAATTGCACCTCACGAATCCAGAAATCTCACTCAGAAATTTTTGCGTACAATTGTTCCTCTCTAAGTAAATCCAGAATTAAATGTAGATGCTCCTCGTGTTCCTCCTTGGTCCTAGAATAAATCAATATGTCATCGATAAACACAATAACAAACTGATCGAGATAGGGTTTGCACACGCGATTCATGAGATCCATGAACACTGCTGGTGCATTAGTCAACCCAAAAGGCATGACCAAGAACTCATAGTGACCATAATGAGTACGGAACACGGTTTTGGAGATATCCTCCTCTCGAACTCTTAGTTGATGATAACCAGATCTCAAATTAATCTTCGAATAATAGCTTGATCCCTGAAGCTGATCAAACAATTCGTCGATATGAGGTAACGGGTATCGGTTCTTGACTGTGACTTTGTTCAACTCCCTGTAGTCGATGCACATTCAGAATGTGCCATCTTTCTTCTTAACAAAAAGAACAAGTGCTCTCCACGGTGATGAACTCTGTCGAATAAACCCTTTATCCAATAATTTTTGAAGTTGTGTAGATAATTCCTGTAGTTCATTCGGTGCCAACCGGTAAGGTGCTCGCGCAATCGGAGCAGCTCCGAGAGTCAAATCGTTCTGAAATTCAACTTGACGGTGAGGTGGTAGTCCAGGCAGATCCTCTGGAAACACCTCTGAAAAATCACGAACCACCAGAATATCCTCTACTTTCTTTTCCTCCTGTTGCTTGTCGGAGATGAGGGCTAATATGGCTAAGTCACCCTTACGTACCCACTTCTGAGCCTTCATGAATGAGATGATGCCTATCACAACACCACTCTTCTCACCCTTAACCGAAAGAGTTTCCCTGTCTATTAGAGGAATGCGAATGACCTTCTCACAGCAAATCACTTCTGCTTGCTTCTCGGACAGCAAGACCATGCCTATGACCACATCGAAACTTCCAAGAGTAACAGGCATAAGGTCATGTCGAAAGTATGACCAACAAGTTCTATCTTGCAATTCTTAAGGATGTGCGTAACAGAGATTTGCTTACCATCAGCCAACTCTACGACATACTTAGATTCCAATACAGAAGGCATATTACTTAAAAGGCTACAGAACTTAGTAAAGATAAAACTCCTATCAGCTCAAGTGTCAAACTGTACAGAAGCAAAACGACCATTAACAGGAAATTCCAGTAACGGTAGTAGGATCGTTTAGAGCCTCACTTGAACCCATGACAAAGGCTCTCTCTTTAGCTCAACCATTGTTGTCACCATTGTTGTCACCATTGCCTCCATTGTTATTTTTGCCACCATTCCCGTTTCCATTCCCATTTCTTCTCAGTTGAGGACAGTTTTTCTTGTAGTGCCCTTCCTTTCCACACTCAAAGCAACTCTTTGGTGTTTCATGAGGCTGCTGAGGATGTTGAGGTTGTTGAGGCTTCTTTATCAGTTCTCCATGGCAATCCTTTGCCACATGTCCAACCTTCCCACAACGCTGGCATCGAAAGCTGTCACACCTGCCAATGTGGTGGTAGTTGCATCAGTTGCACTTTGGGTTTTTCCCCACATATCCATTGGTCCTTGAGATGATGATGATGCGATTGTTATCAAACCGTCTCTGCTGATGTTGATGTTGAGGTTGGTGTTGCTGAGGTTGGTTAGTAGATGACGATCCTTTGCTGGCGTTGTTCTCCCACTTGCGTTTGTTGTCGGGCACGCTTGCCATAGCGCCCCACTTGGGTAACCTTCCTTGCTCCACAGCCTGATCAGTGAGCTTGTGAGCCACTCGAATAACCTGCTGTATAGTAGGAAGATTTGCAGCAGTCACCTGTACTTGCTAAGGAAGAAAATGGGTTGTGTTATGTGTGGGAGTACTTCTCATCTTGCTAAGGATTGTGTTTACAATCCAAAGAGTACTCTCCACATGACCAAGAAAGAAACTTCTAAGAGTTTGGAGAAGAAGAAGCAAGCTTCAGAAGGAAAATCTGTTTCTTTCGGAAGCTCCAAAATGAAGAAGAAGACAAGTTGAAACTTGCTTTCGGAAGAAAATTTGGTCTAGGAAGAAACGAATACTTCTGAAGCACTGAAGCTTGTTGCAGTAAAAGCAAGATCTTCCGAAGGTCCAGTCATCAAAACTTCTGAAGTCATCAAAACTTCCGAAGTATTGAAGGTCAAGTCTAAGCTTCCAAAGGTGGTGTGGAAGTCAAAGAAAGACCATGTGGCTGAAAGTTCTTCATCAACATCAGCAAATGATCCTTCTAGCATGACTATAGGATCAATTACTGTTGCATTGTCTTTAACTTCTTTTGATGAGCCCAAGACCAATGAGGCTTGGCTTTCCAAATGTAACTAATCATCTGTTAGGACCGTTTAGATACGGAGTACTAACTGATTTACGTGTATACCAAACCAAATAGTGCAGAATCCTATTTGATTGGCGATCCAATCAATGAGAACGCAAGTATAATCAATCTAAGAATGAATCAAAACATTAAGAATGATCGCAAGATGATTAACTGCGATCTATGAACTTGGAACAGGTGTTCTTGAGTCTCGGGACAACTAGGGTATGATCAGGTACGTAGGTATTCGAATTGTTTCATTTTTCCATGAATTAAGTGGTATTTATAAGTTAGGGTTTTCCAATCATACGACTGAACCATTAGCATGGTTCAGTCGTGCGACTGAAGCATGCGGTTGATCCATCCTCACGACTGAATGTTCAGTATTGCGACTGAGTCAATCTCCTGTCATAATCATACGACTAATCCAGTCTCCTGGTTCAGTCGTGCGATTGGTCCATTAGCATGAAGTGTTCATGCGTATGGTCCATTAGCATGGTCCATTCACATGAATACTTCATACGATTAAGTTTAAACACATTTCTCCACCATTATTGACTAAGAATTATGTAAACAACCATAAACCTATATAGATAGTTCAATATGTGTTATCACACAATAAACAATGAAATATTAAACATTATATGCATCAACCACACATTGTATTTCATTCATACCCATTCAATTACATACATGTAAGACATGAAAGACATTTTACATTAAATACCTAAACTAGGTACACATGTATCTACAAACTCCCCCTTGGACTAGTTTACTCTATTGTCTAACATTCTTCATCAGCTCTTCAAACTTCTTGTACTTCTCCTCTCTTGTAGCTCTAGCATGTATCTCAAATGCGAAACAGAGCCTAATAACATTTTGGAGCTGGAGGGCTTGTACTATATCTTGCGCGTCATAGAACAGTGGCCACTTGTATAACGTGTAAACATCGTTAGCCGACAAGTTGGTTAGCCACATTGGGTCAAATACTCTGATAGTTTCCATATTTCCATCTCTGTTTAAAACTATGACCGCCTCACCTGTTGTCCAATCATAGTACCACCATTTAAAGTGTGGAGTGAAGTCTTGAGGCATTTCCCTTAGAGGGATTCTTGACATCGTGTGCGGAGGACTCCACTTCAGCACTATCTTTGGCTTTCCAGTAATGGCATCAACTTCAGACCTTCTGATGCACCTTGTAGGTTGTTCAGGTCTGAAGTTAACCCACCTGGTGTGGTACTCTCTCTTCAATGCAGCTTCAATCCGGCCTGACATTTTTCTTGGGTCAGCATACCACAACTTCAGTTTGGTCGGTTGGTTGAGCTCAAAACCAGGTAGAGTCTTCAGATCGTGTGGGAATCTGATGTACTTGATTCCCTTCTCCCTCTTGATAGCATATACATTTAGATCATCAAAATATGCCCACGCTATGATCTTTCCTGACACCTTCAGATGCTTCTTCACTTTGTAGAGCTTGGTGTAGGCACTCGGCTTTGGAGCAGTGCGTTGGGCTCTGATCTCTACAAAACATGCCCCCCATTCAGCCTTTTTGATGTTGACATCGGCTTCTGAGGCTTGGATTGATCCTTATTCTTCTCGTACTCTTGCTCCATCTGATCCAGTGTTGCAAACGTATCACTAACAAGAGTGTCACTCAGATTGGGGACTACATTTCCCTCTTTGTCAGCATACTCTGGATAATGTTTAGCAGTAATGTCCTCAATCTCGATTTCATCTATGTCATTGAGCTCATCATCACTTGTAACTTCAACAGTAGGAGCGCCCTTGACAATTTCGTCCGGGTTGAGCCTGAACATCTCAGCAAGCGGGTCATCAGTAAGGTCATGAATGATTTCTCCTTCTTCAGGAGTATAGCTTACAGACCTTCTGACTATCCCTTGCAAATCAATAATCATTGTGAGTTGAGACTTGATTTGCTGAAGGGGAGCAACATTGTATTCATCTTGCTGATATGCTTG
The DNA here is from genome assembly GCA_025215565.1 of Flaveria ramosissima. Classification (NCBI taxonomy): domain Eukaryota; kingdom Viridiplantae; phylum Streptophyta; class Magnoliopsida; order Asterales; family Asteraceae; genus Flaveria; species Flaveria ramosissima. The sequence goes on from CM046029.1 coordinate 35,122,861, forward strand.
ATCTGCTTGATTTAAACATGTAACACATCCATGATTAGTCAATAATCAAGACAGTTAAACATTAAATATATATAAACATTAAGTACAAAAGTTTAATACATTATTCAAGTACAAAAGCTTTCAAATACATAAATGTCTAATCATTACTTTTGCCCTCAATCGCAGGCTCGTCAGTAGGTGAGACAAAAGATGAGGCTCCTTGGTCTTGATTTCTTTTTGTACGTCTCTCTTGACCCTAAGCTCAGGCAGATGCAGCTGCATCCCCTTCTTCATCATCATCATCGTTCTGCCTTTCCCTTGTCTCTTCATCATCACTTGCCTCATCATCATCACTATCATCATCTTCATCCTCATCATCATCGTCATCACCATCGTCATCACCATCCCTTTCTCTTATCTTCAGAGGCTCATCCTTTGTTCCTTTGAGCTTGAGCATGATGGTCTTTTTGGCAGCCTCCAACTCCTCTATCTTCTTTGCTGATAGAACTTTATGCTCTTGGAGTTAGGCAATCTCTTGACCCTGAGCAGCCATCTGCTGAGCCTGGTACTCTATTAGTTGGGTCTGCTGTGAGATTTGTTGTGCTTGGGCAGAGTTTTGCTCCACAAGCTGTCGGATTTGGGCAGCTCTTTGCTCATTAGCTGCAAACAGCTTCAGCACCATTCTTTGAGTGCTGACAGCTGTTCCTCTACCCCAATGGGGGGCAGAGATGATCCGGTAGGGAATGATGGGTGGGATGATGGTCCGGCTTGGTGGCTAGTGGTGGTGGTGGTGGTGGTAGTGGTGAATATGGGTGGTGGTATATGAGTGGGTGGTGATGGGTAGGTTGTAGTGGTGGTGGAAGTAGTGTAGATGGGTGGTGGAGTGGCTGTGGTAGAGATGGTGGGTGGTGTGGTAGGAGTGGTGGATGGTGGGTAGTAGTGGTGGTAGCTGTGGTGGTGGTGGTGGTCAATGTGAACCTTGGCCTCTTCCCCTTCTTGCCGTAGGGTTGGGCCATTCTCTTTTTTCTCGAGCCCTTGGATGCAGAGGCTCCCCCTTGGCTACTGGACGGGTCTGGGGTATAAGATGGATCCGTACTAGCCTCCCCAGACTCACCTTGGTGTCCACCTACCGCCTTAATCCCCCTCTCGGTGGCAACCACCCTGCTGCCCACCGTCCGAACTAATGGCTCCTCATCACTCTCCTCCTTCTCATCAGGACGAAAGTCCTGATGGAATCCTGCCACGTCAGCTTCTCCATGGGTGGATGGTGGAGATGTAGTATCTGTGGTAGTGGCCCTAGATTGGGTGGGGCCAGTATCTCCACCATCACCACTGTCATCGTCATCAGAATCATCAGATGGGAGCACAATCGGCTCAGAGTCAGAGTCACTATCATAAGACGCCACTTCCTCTTCACTGGCGCCACATAGTCCTCTCGGGCCAGATGCCCAAACAACCTCCTTACAGGGGGCTTCACTTGCTTTCCCCGGTATACCCTCATCCTTCCTCGGGTGGTATCATCCATCACCTCTAGGATAACTGCGTTCTCTCTATCCTTGGGCAGCGAAGGAAGCTTCTGATCTATGATCATCTGTATGAAGCGAGGGTACATGCAGAAGCCTTCCTTGCCCTTGGCCTCTATGTTCTCCACCAAATAGGTGAAGATCATCCTCGAAAAGCTAAAAGAATGATTCAGAATTAGAGCCGTATAGGCATTCTGAATCTGATCAGAGAGCTCATTAACCTCCCTTCCTTGAGGCTATACATCTCAGCAGCACATGGGCTAAGTTTTGAACTGGTGGCACAGGTTGCTCTTGTTGAGCACACCTGCGTTGATAACCCCCGAGTACTTAGCCGTAAAAAGCATCCACGAACCGTCAGCGGATGTAGTCTGGTAGGGCAATCGCTATCGTCTCCCAACTCTAACACTGTCCGTAGGTCCTCCTCACGAATGTCAATGGCCTGGCCAAAGATAGAACTCCGAATCCGGTGAGGATCTGAGGACCTATCTACAACAGCGCTTTCCTAGAAAGCCTGCTGTATCGACCTGTATGGTGTGCACGGGGTAGAGATCGCTCTAAAGATCCTCGATCTCCTCAGAAATGAAATAATGCCTACGAACTCGGGTGCATTCCGGGATGTCAAATCAAGATGAGCACATATGTTGCGCTTTGTGCTCATCGTCCACCGACTCGCCATGCTGCTGTAACAAAAGATAGATAAACATTAGAGTGTGTATTACTGAATGGCAGATGATTTATTGGACTTGAATCTTTTGGTTCTGTCGTGCGAATGGACAATGCGACTGAGGCTGTGTCGTGCGATTGACTTTAATCGTGCGATTAAGCTTGCGACTGAGCTTAGTCGTATGCTGCCCATGCGGTTCACACAGTCGTGCGACTGAACTCAACCACATGGTATAGTCGTGCGATTGTGCTAATCGCTCATGTCAGTCGTGCGATTGTGCCAGTCGCCTAGCTCAGTCGTGCGATTGAAGTTCATCAGTACGCCCATTCGCATGATAGTCTGTATTTCCATTCAAATTTGAATCTTGGGCAAAGCTTTATTTAGACGTTGTGGTTTGGCTTATTAGTCTCGCAAATGACCGACAAAACACCTAATAACCTTTAATTTCACAATGTGCTTAGTTTTATTAGTTTCTTAGGCAAACTAAGTCTCGGTTCTGTTTAGGGCTTAAATTCAATCATTTAAGGCATAAATCGATTGACATTTGAGTGGATTGCACCTCACTTTACCTGTATAATCACTAGAAATCGTCAGTACACAACAATCAGTGGTCTAGAATGATCAAGTGGAAATTGGGCAGAGTAACGGTGTAGTCGTGCGATTTGGGGGCGATTTGGATGTGATGAATCTGCGACCGACTCTCCCTCCTTTTATACTAGGGTTTCCTTTAGTGTGCGACTGAGCCCAGTCGCATACTTGATTCGTGCGACTAGAAGTCAGTCGTGCGACTGACACAGTCGGTCACCTTCAGTCATGCGACTAGGTGTCAGTCGTGCGACTGTCTCATTCGGTCACCTCCATTCATGCGATTGGTTCAATCTTATGATCCAATCGTGTGAGTTTACTCATGCTTATGGTCCAATCGCACGTCTGGGCCATACGTGTGGTTTAGTCGTGCGATTGGGCTCATACGTATGGTCCAATCGTACGGCTGGTCCATACTCATGGTCCAGTCATGCGAATGACTCATACTTATGATTTTGACTTTATGACCATTTGACACTTAGCCCTTTTTAACAATTGATAGAACATTTCGAGCATTCGATCATCTCAGACATGATCATTTTAACTTAGAAAACATTTGGTCACCTCAGACGTGATCCTTTTAAAACAACAATTTGTCACCTTAGATGTGACTCTTTTAACATGTGAAAACCAGTTTGGTCACCTCAGACGTGACCCTTTTAAGTGATTAAATCCCAGATAGAGTTTTGATGCGTAGTCCGACTTTTAACTACTAAATTAACTGAAATTAACTGACTTAACCAACTTAAACAAAACTAAAACATAATTTTGTATTTTTTTGTGTGAGGTTGAAATCCTAAGATAAGTATCTACCAGATTTTTCTTTCTAGACAGTATAGCATCAAGTTACATTGATCATAACTGGATCAATTCATTATGGAATCATACAGTTTATCAAATCATTTGGGACTGTTACCAAAGCCTTTTGATGCTATATTCTTGCTTTTATCAAGAGTCATTAGCAAGTTTAGGAATCATACTATGCTGTGAGATACACACAATGATTTCGACTTTCAAGAATTGCAGCCACGATGATTGTCAGTATACTTTTCATCTTAAATCCATACACAGATTTTTGACACTCATTGGTGATGAATTAAGGTTTAAATATTTCAACAAACATTTGTGGATCCCATGCTTATATGGTAATCAACATTCCTCAGGAGATTTTTGAGCGGTCTACGGGTGTTTTGACAAGAAGAAACTATTCTAGGAGCTTTCAAAGAGATGCCAAGCCCAGGTCAATGCCATCGCTCAGCAGAGAGGCGCAAACAACAATGAATTCTAAAATATTTAGGTTATGCTTATCCTCAGGTCAGTGCCATCGCACAGCAGAGAGGCACACCACCTATCTTCTTGTGAGAGCATTTTTCTTTTCTTTTTGCACGTAATGCACCAAACATTTGTTATCAGCTTGATAGCGCTTACATAGTTTTTTTTCATGCTTTGCTCTTTTTATGGTCATCCGCACACATTTGTGGCGTTTATTTGCTCGTCACCCCTTATTGGAACTACCTTGATTGTGTTAACCAGGGATAAGATGGGACCCATACTAGTTGAACAATTTAATTTGAATATTAGTCACCAATGAGGTCTACTCATCTATTGTGTTGAATCTACTGACACATCATATAATGAACTTGCAACCTCTAGGTCTACTTTCTTTATGTTACCTTATTAGCATACTAGTTTTACTATCATTTTTCCTTTTATTTTGCTTAGACTTCTCAGACTTATACTTCGAATTTTGCATCTTAATCAGTTAAATTCTTTTAAGGTCCCAAACTCTTTGTTCCTGTGTACTATCATTTTCCATAAACATTGAATTAGTATCACAAATACGATATCATTTCTATTAGTTAGACTATCCTACATCGTCGTTTTTTTAAGTACTGAAATTAAAACAACTAATTTAATACTAATTTAACCTATTCTCCCCCTAAAATTCTAAAACCGAAAATATTTTTTGCATTTTTGGATTTTAAAGACACAGAAAATTCAAATAAGAAAAATAAAAGAAAATAAGAGAAAATACAAATAAAACGTTGTCGGACTAAGCATTTTCATCCTCTGTGATCACATCACTTTTCTTTTTCACCCCGTTGAGCTCTAGCAGATATAAAAATCTTTGTTTATCAAAGGCTTTTGTGCAGAGGTCAGCGCGTTGAAAGTCCGTATTAATTTTTACAACATCGATTAAATTCTTTTCAAAACAATCACGTATAAAGTGATATTTAATTCCGATGTGTTTGGTCTTAGGATGTTGGACCGGATTTTTAGTTACGGCTATAGAAGCAGAATTATCAACACATATAGGAGTGTTAGAGAATTTCAAACCGTAGTCCCGCATTTGTTGTTGAATCCAGATGATTTGTGAACAGCAGCTTGCAGCAGCAACGTATTCAGCTTCACAAGTTAACAGAGCAACTGATGTCTTCTTCTTACACTGCCATGTGACTAATCTTCTCCCAAAGAATTGACATCCCGCTGAAGTTGACTTGTAGTTCATTTTGCAGCCACCATAATCCGAATCGCTATACGCGGTAAGCTCAAAGTCATCGTCATGAGGATACCACAACCCACGTGTTGGAGTACCCTTCAGATAACAAAATATCCTTTTGACGCCTATTAGATGGTTGACCTTTGGTTTCGCTTGATATCTGGACCAGAGACACGTCGCGTACATGATATCAGGTCGTGAGGCAGTGAGGTACATGAGTGATCCGATTATTCCTCGGTACATGGTTGCATCCACCATATCATTTTTGTCGGGGCCACATTGTGGTTTGTAGCAAGTGGAGTTCCAGCTGTCGAAGCGTTCTCCATATCGAATCGAGTGAGGATATCACCTACATACTTGGTCTGATGTAGAAATATTCCCTTTGGTGTCTGATCCACCTGTAACCCGAGAAAGAACTTCATTTCTCCCATGGCACTCATCTCAAACTCAGCTTTCATTACTGCCTTAAATTCTTTACATAGATCTTCGTTTTGGAACCAAAGATTATGTCATCAACATAAAAGCAGTAAGTCACCATCCTTTTCTTTGATGAACAGTGTACAGTCAATCACTCCTCTGCAAAATCCGTGTTTCACAAGATGAGTCGAGAGTTTTTCATACCATGCTTTGGGGTCTTGATCAAGCCCGTATGGAGCCTTGTCTAGCTTGTACACTCTGTTCCGATGATACGGATCCTCAAATCCCTCGGGTTATCTGATATACACTGTCTCTCGGATTTCACCATGAAGGAATGCACTCTTCACATCAAGCTGATAGACTTTAATCTTTATATATGATGCATAGGCTAGGAAGATACGGATGGCTTCCATTCTTGACACAGGTGCAAACACTTCGTTGTAATCAATTCCCTCGACTTGTCGAAATCGTTGAACTACTAGTTGAGCCTTGTTTCTGATAATGATCCCTTGGTCATCCTTCTTGCATTTCAAAACCCATTTAGTGCCAATGACCTTAGCACCTTTAAGTTTATCCACCAGAGTCCACACTCCTAACTTCGGCAATCCAATCAGTTCTTCTTGCATGGCACTCACCCAAGCCTCATCATTTAAGGCGTCACTTACATATTTTGGCTCAAATTGAGACACAAAACATTGATAAGCACCGTCGTGAAGGTAGGCTTTTTCCATGACTGAGGCATAATCAGCTGAGTAGAGCTGATTTCTTGTTTGTACTCCCGATTGTACATCCCCTCTGACATTGTCCAGAGGATGATAAATGTTTAGTCGAGATCTAGGAGTGGTGGGTACAACTACCTCATTATCCAGATTGTGAACCGCAGGTTCAGTATCTGAGGCAGTGGCAGTATGGGGTTCCGAAGTGTCAGAGGCATCTACATCTGATGCTTGTGTACTTGTAGTAGTAGGAACCTGTGCCTCCTGATCCACCTGAACGTTTTCCACTTCTTCATTGTCAGAAGAGGAGTCACTTACCTCAAGTGCTCCCCCTGAGTTAGTAGAAGACTGACCTTGTGACCCGGATATTTTTGAGTCTATTGGCGGTGTGTTTAAGACATCATACATCATCTTTGTCGAAAGCTCATCATCAGAAGAAGTGAGAATAATGTTGAAGGACTTGAAGAATCCATCATAATCGAAAAAGAAGGCGGGTGCTTTTCCTGCAGGGGGTGGTGAATCTCTGAACATCGACGTTGCATTACACTTCTACTTGACCCGATGAGTTGTTGTAAACTCTCTTATTCGGTATGTTGTATCCTAGAAAAATACCTTCTTCAGCCTTTTCACTGAACTTTCCTGACTGATGTTTCTTTGGCAATGTACATGGTGCGCCAAACGGTTCAAGATACTCCAGATTAGGTTTACGTAGGTGGAGCAACTCGTAACACGTTTTACCATGTCGTTTAACCACCAAGACTCGATTCAGAGTGTAACATGCATTTGCTACTGCCTCGTTCCAGAATTGGATAGGCAGTTTCGAGTCTGCTAGCATCGTCCTGGCTGTCTCTATCAAGCTTATGTTCTTCCGTTCAGCAACTCCGTTCATCTGTGGAGTGCAGGTAGATGTGAACTGATGAACAATTCCCTTTTTTTGCAGAATGCCTCCATCCACTGGTTCTTGAATTATGTACTGTTGTCAGAGCGAATCTGACATACCTTTAACTTGTATAGAGAGTCCAATGTGGTCACAAGTTGTTTCAACGAATCAAATGTTTCTGATTTGGATTTCAGAAACATTACCCAAGAGATTCTGGAATAGTCATCGGTGACTACATAACAATATAGGTCTCCAGCGATGCTCTTGATGCTCACAGGACCAAACATATCCATATGTAGAAGTTCGAGAGGCAATTCAATAAAGTTGAAGTTCTTTGCCTTGTGAGACTTCTTGGTCTGTTTCCCTTTCTTGCACGCCACATAGAAATCCAGAAGTTTAAAGTTTTTGACATTAACTCCATTGACCAAATCAGTCTGAATGAGATGATTCATCTTCCTTGGATTTATGTGTCCCATTCTCCTATGCTAGGAGATGGATTCCTTCTCAGTTGCCTTTGAGAAGAAGCATTGGACTTGATGATCGGTTGTGGAGACCTTTGATAGATCCAAGACGTATAAGTCATTATACCTTGAAAGCTGACATTAAAATTTGGTCCTCCGGAATGATGTACTCCTTCTTCAACACGTAGCACTTCTTGTTGTCAAAAACAACCTTGAAACCTTTGTCACAAATCTATGATACAAAAAGTAAGTTATTTTGTAGTTGCTGAACATAGTTGACCTTGTCAAACTTAAATTTCTGATTTCCCACTTCTCCTTGTGCAGTGATGTAACCTCGTTTATTTCCAGCAAAGGAAACATGTCATCCTTTAATCTGTTTGACGTTTGAGAGGAGAGACAGGTTCCCAGTCATGTGTTTTGATGCCCCACTATCAACGATCCAGGTATTTGTAGAAGCACTATAGTGGACACCCTGCACATTTAAAGGAAATGATTAGTTTAGGTTAGGTACCCAAACCTTAACTGGCTTGGGTGACCCAGAGGCATCACACATCATAAATTCAACCCACTGTCTATTTTAAGGTGAGGACATATCATTCTTCTTACTGCTCTCAGTATCAGACATTTGATTTGATTTTTCTTTCCACATGCCAGTTTTGTGCAAGGCCTGTTTGTGATAAACAAACGACTGACTTATGGTTTGAACTTTAGTTTCATTATTTCTTTTAGGTGGAGTAATAGAATTCCTTTTAGAAGAAATCAGTTTAGTATCATGAAGTTCAACTTTCTTTCTTGGTGTCTGATACTGAGGACAATCAGAAGCAATGTGTCATCTCTTTCCACAATTGTAGCACGATCGACCTTCAACATGTTGGGAAAGACGTCTCTGTGGGGATGTGTGTGAGACCAGTGTGACTTTGGGCTTGTTGGGTTTTGTCGCTTCTTGTTTAGATGTTTTATCTTCTTTAATAAGATTAATTGTTTGAACCTTTTTAACATCTTTACCTTTTTGTTTATTTGGACTTAGACATGAATCATGTGATTGGTTAACTTGTTTGGTCTTTTTGGGTTCATTATTAGATGTTGTTGAACCTGACTTTACCTTGACCTTCTCAAATTGCTCATTCAAATTAACGATAGGCATTTTACCCTTAGATTTCAAAGTGTCCTCCTTTAGTTTAGTGACAGATTCCACCATTTGACACGTGGAATCTGGATCCCTAACTAGAGGAGTGGTCACCACATGATTCTTAATAGGATTGTTATTTACTGGTCGACATTTAGTACTTAACAAGATCTCATGTGGTGGTGGAACCACTTTGTAACCTAATCCTTCCCTGTTATTTCGTTCTTTCACTAAGTTTTTAACTATGTGAGAAGAACTAGTCCAGCTGTGCAGTTTTTGTTTTAATGAATTTACTTCGACTTCCAAAACTGTTTTTTCCTTTTTAGTTTCTTCAAGGGAGTTTAAATAGAACATAATATCATTTGCTTGGTTAAAAGCCACAACTTTGGTCCCCCTAAGTTGTTTATTTAACAGTTCTATTTTCTCTTTGTAACTGTGCTCATTTAGTTTTAAAATGTGATTTGCTTCTGTGCACAGTTGCAAGTCCTTTACTAAGCTATCGTTATGATCTAATAACCTAGCAAATTTCAAATCTATGCTTTCCCTAAATTTATTACATGTATAACAAGCATGATTGTCAAACAGTTGGTCTTTAGTACTTACCTGTGAAGATTCAGTTGAATCCGCGATCAGTGCAGAGGTTGACTCTTCAGCTGCTGGAGATTCTGAACATGTCATTTTGGTATCTTCTTCAATCAGGGGTTTGACCACTTTTGCAGTATCTTTAGTTTCTGACATTGCTAGTTCGACCACAATATCAGCTTCACTTTCGGTATCGTCATCCAACACCTCAACATTTGCAATGTTAGATTCTCCCGGAGACACAAATTTGAAGGTCCAATCTTGTCCTTCGTCACCTTGAGCAGTCAAAGCCTTTGTCTCTGTACTAGACGAGGTAGCTCCACCTGTTGGTTTGTCCTGACGGTTAAAAGTTGAGAACAGGTTGCCGTTGCCTTTAGCTCTTTGCATAGCACTTGACAATGCCCACATTATATCTATTCTTTCAAGCTTGTTCTCGTCTATCTGTTGGTAATCTTCATCTGCTAGATGGCAGTTACCAATCTTTCCTGCAACCAAACCGTCATACGAGTGAACAACAGCTACCAATAGATCCATATGTTCTTTAGCCACCTCCACAGTGATATTCCCGAGATTCTCGGTCTTTAACTTGGTAGCATTAGCCTCAGGTGCAATATAATGGGTACTTGATGATCCAGACGTGTCAGACCCTAAAGCTATGGTTGGTGAAGGAGCAGATGAACTTGAAACAAATGCAATCTGTAGGGGTGCTCCTGAACTGGCTATTGTGGAAGAGGCGTTGTAAAGTGAAGGATTTTGATCATATGTTCCTTTCTGCAACCTGTATTTCATCCTAAGTTCTTCCTCTCTCAATTTCAGGATGAAGTCGTTTATATCTAATTTTCCCAATATACTGTTTTGTCTCAAATTAGATACAAATGAATCCCACTTCTCTGGTAAGCCATCCGCCAAGTTGGATACCTTGTCTTCCATTAACGTTGTAACTCCATGAATATGCAGCTCACTCATGAGATGATAGGACCTGTCGATTACATCATACAAACTTTCTTTACCCATTAAAGAGAAGTTGTCAAACTCCTTCTTTACAGCTTTTGCCTTTAGAGCTTTTAACGAAGCTTTTCAGTCATAGCGTTTTTCCAAGGCTATCCAAAGTTTCTTTGCCTGTTTATTCTCAGAAAATTGATGGAATATATCCTTTGGAATAGACTGAGTTAACAGGGCATAAACCTTCTTCTCTGCATTATATATCGTCTTCTGGCTGTCAGTCATCCCTCCCAAAGTCAATTTTACCCCATCTGCACAAACCGACATGTCATATCCTGTTTCAATTGATTCCCAAAGGTTGGGATCAACTCCATTGAGGTAGATCTCGAAACGTTGCTTCCACTATAGGTAATCGTCTAACGTTATAAGCTTAGGTGGTTTATTATGATTCCCAGTCTCATTCTCCAGAAGTAAGAGGTTCTGGATCCGTGTGTCTCTACCTGCAGTAAACGCTGAGTTTTGTTCTTCCATCTCGTTAACTTTAAACTTTTGAGATCAAGTACTTCACTTGTGTGAATGGACCACTCGTGTGATTGAACTTATGCGAATGAGTCAATCGTGCGAATGAAGAGTGCGGATGAATTCAATCGTGCAATTGGATTCACTCGTGCGTAAGGAGAGTGCAGTTGAAGTCTATGCAAATGAAGCTGGTCAGTCGTATGAATGAACAAGTCGAATGGGTTCAATTGTGCGTATGGGAGGTGCGAATGGGTTCAATCATGCGACTGAAGGCTGCTGTTTTTGAAAAACAAAGGTTTTGAACACTTAGACACAAAAACACAAATTTCTCGCGAACCCTAATTACCGTATACCGAAAAACGTTAACTTTTTGACCTGGAGACGTCAAAAACACTGTTTGACACAAAAGATTGAGTTTTTTAGTGAAAAACGCGATTTTTATATCAAAACCGATTGAATCACACGCAAATCAAGAGCCAAAGCTCTTATACCACTTGTTAGGACCGTTTAGGTACGGAGTACTAACTGATTTACGTGTATACCAAACCAAATAGTGCGGAATCCTATTTGATTGGCGATCCAATCAGTGAGAATGCAAGTATAATCGATCTAAGAAAGAATCAAAACGTTAAGAATGATTTCAAGATGATTAACTGCGATCTATGAACTTGGAACAGGTGTTCTTGAGTCTCTAGACAGCTAGGGTACGATCAGGTGCGTAGGTATTCGAATTGTTTCGTTTTTCCACGAATTAAATGGTATTTATAGGTTAGGGTTTTCCAATCGTACGACTGAACCATTAACATGGTTCAGTCGTGCGACTAAAGCATGCAGTTGATCCATCCGCAAGACTGAATGTTTAGTCGTGCGACTGAGTCAATCTCCTGTCACAATTGTGCGACTAATCCAGTCTCCTGGTTCAGTCGTGCGATTGGTCCATTAGCATGAAGTGTTCATGCGTATGGTCCATTAGCATGGTCCATTCGCATGAATACTTCATACGATAAAGTTTAAACACATTTCTCAACCATTCTTAGTTAAGAATTATGTAAACAACCATAAACCTATATAGTTAGTTCAATATGTGTTATCACACAATAAACAATTAAATATTAAACATTATATGCATCAACCACACATTTTATTTCATTCATACCCATTCAATTACATATATGTAAGACATGAAAGACATTTTACATTAAGTTCCTAAACTAGGTACACATGTATCTACATCATCTCTTTTGTGCAGGAACAACTCAAGACAAACAGAAATGTATGGATCATTGATAATGGCTGTTCCAAGCACATGACATGCAATAGGTCACTACTCCAAAAGTTTGAAAGAATTGATGGAGGACCAGTTGCTTTTGGAGGAGATGCAGGAGGTTACATTACTGGAAGGGGCAAGGTCACAAATGGTAAGCTTAGCATTGAAAAGGTAAACTTTGTCAAGGGGCTTGGGTACAATCTTCTGAGTGTATCCTAATTTTGTGATCAGAGTCATGCATGCTCTTTACTGAGCATGAGTGCATTGTTCTCAGGCCCGGGGTGGTCATTCCTTGTAAGGATTCCTTAAGTCTGATGCAAACCAAAACATCCAATGTCTCTTTGCAACACATGCACTAAGTACTGAAGTATGAAATGCTTCGGAAGTTTTACACCATACACTAGAAAATACTCTAAGTGTAAAATCTTCCGAAGCCAAGACCAATATCTTCCGAAGCCAAACATGAAGTCTTCCGAAGCCTCAGAGACAAAGTCTTCCGAAGCTTCAACCTATGAAGACAGATTTCTTCCGAATACTTTTAGTAAACATGCTTTATCTGATGTACTATTCCATAAAGCTGGACACCTTTCCGCTGCATCTCTGTAAAGTCAGCAACTTACATGAGTTGGTGAAAAGGTTCATGCTTTTGGTAACTGTACATTGAGGTCTTGAGTCTGTAACTTTCTACTTTATGTACTTTATCCTTTTTGTAATAGATAAGGATGTGAGCTATGGCATGTCATAGTCACAAAGTCAAAAGGCAGATATGCCTTTTGATCCTACAATTGATTTTGTTAGTGTCTAGTCAATTGTATCCAGCTGGCTTTCAAAGAATAGCCGGTTGTAGGTTGTAGTATAAGTATTCCAAGTTCTTGTATCTTTCTTTATGCTTTGTAACACTTGTAAAAGAACTTGAGAAAACAATATACTGCCTCCTTGAAACCCAACTCTCTTGTTCTGTCTCTTTACTTTACTTGTGTTCTTTGTATCAATATTGGTTAATCCAGTTCACTGTTTGATCAAGTTTAGTTGTTCTCCTCATTGTGTTGTTGTGTTGTAATTTGTTCAAGCCCTTAACCGGTCCTGCAATTGGTATCAGACCTTTTTAGGCTCTTGATATAAGATCTCACCATCTTAAGATCCCTCACACACACAAAAAACTAAACTCTCCAAATGACATCCATCTCAAAGACTGATATGGAGACTGGAACCATGAACAAATCCCCACTGATCACTCTTGATGACTTTGACACCTGGTGTATGAGAATGGAAGGTTTCATCAGGTCCTTAGACTCAAGAATGTGAGAATCTGTTGAGAATGGACCTTTCATACCCAGCACTCCTTCTGCTACTGGTGCTGGTATGATACCAAAAGATGTGGCCAACTACTCCGATGAAGATAGGAAGAGAGTAGAGATTGACAGGAAGGCCATGACTGCTCTTCAGACTGCTCTTCCAAACTCTGTATACAGAGGCTTTAAGAAGTGCAAAACAGCTAAACAGATGTGGGATGCACTGAAGCTGATGTATGAAGGCTCCTCTGAAGCCAAGGAGAACAAGAAGGATCTTCTGAAGCAGCAGTTTGAAAACTTCACCTTCAAAGCAGGTGAAATCATGACTCAACAATACTTCAGGTATGTTGAGATAGTGGATACCCTAGTGGATGGAGGAGTTCCTCTTGAGAACAAGGACATTGTAAGGAAGTTCATGTCCTCACTTCCCAGACAATGGACACACTACTGTGTGGTGATCAAGAGGACTGAGAACCTCAAAACTCTTACTCTGACAGAGTTATATGGGATTCTCAGTGGATACCAGATGGAGATGAACATGCAAGGTTCATCTGGCAACTCAAACAATCAAATGGGTTCAGCTCTTCATGTGGTTGAAAGGGATAGCATAGAACCCCAACATCATCTCATATGCTACCCTGACAACTCACCAAAGGGTCCTTTCATCACCTTCCCAGAGACACCCAGGGAGAACTTCACTCAAGGAAGCCCATTCCAAGAGACAAGCTCTTCTCAAGCCTTTGTGTCTTCTGATGAAAGCTGTGAGAACTTTCTCTTCACTCTTGAAGACCTGGACTGTATCCATCCAGATGACCTGGAGTACATGGAAATAGTTCAGCAGATGGCTCTCCTCACTCACAGAGCCAAGAAGTTCTACAAGAGGACAGGAAGGAGGTTTCCAAGCAATGCAACCAGTGGAAAGTTTGGGCTGGATAAAAGCAAAGTCAAGTGTAACAACTGTAACTTGATGGGCCACTTTGCTAGGGAGTGTAAGGCACCTAAAACAAATGGTGGCCAAACACAAACCAGACCAAACTACACTGACAAAGCCCCTTAGAATGAGAAGCCAAAGCAACATGCTGCTGTTACTGTTGAAGAGGGAGGCTTTGACTGGAGCTTTCAGGTGGAAGATGCTTCTCCAAACCAAGCTCTAATGGCAGACCGAAGCCAAGGTATTGGAACATCTCTGTACTCCTGAATGCATTGCTAAAGTAAACGATACAGGTCCTACAACTTAGAAATGAGATCTGATCTTGAGTCATTAAACATATTAAAATCTGATTTTAGAAAGTCTGAAAATGATTACAAGTTAAAGATAGAGGACTCGGAGAAAACCATTTCAGTACTAAAACATGAACATACAGATTTTAGGACTCAAATTCAGGATCTCATAACTAAGTTGACTGAGTGCCAGGCTGAGCTTGTGATCAGCAAAGCCAAGGCAGAAAAGAGTGTTCTTGAAGAAGAGACCTTCAAGAACATGATATCCTCATCCCTGCACAACAAAGTGTGCTATCAAAATAGACAGGGACTGGGATCAAATGAGATAGCTCCTCCACACACAATCTTGTCTGTAAGATCTCCTAGGTGTGGAACTTGTGAAGATGAGCTTTCTCTCATAGATCCTATAAGTGAGGAGGATGAAGAAGAGATAGTGAAGAATTCCTCTGAGAAGAGTGAAGAAGAGGATTCTTCTAAGGGCCACTATCCTTCTGAGGAGAAGAAATCTACTGTGATGACCAAGTCCAAGAGAAAGAACTTGATCAGGAAGAGCAAAAGAAAAGCAAAGAAAGCTCAAGAGATCAAGGCTACTTTTGATTCTAAGCAGAAACAAGTTTTCATCTCTGCAGGTTTCAAAGTAGTAAAGACTGAAGACATCAACCAAGACTCCTCAGCTAAGAGTTCTGGTTCTTGTTCAAATCATCTCAGTACAAAGAAGAAGACTGAGCTGCTGTGTACCACTGCTGCACAGCCTGGACCATCAAACTTCAAGAACAGTTCACAGCCCAAAAGAACTGTCTCAGCATCTACAAGATGAAGGTGGAGAAGGGATGTGACCAAGCCAGTCTTGCTCTCATAAGGAGACTCTTTTGAAGAAGAAAATGTTATGTGTCATGTGTGAAAGTACTTCTCACATTGCTAAGGATTGCCCATACAATCCTAAAAGTACTATCCACATGACCAATACAAAAGACTTCAAAGAGTTTCAAGAAGATTCAAGCTTCGGAAGGAAAGTCTGTTTCCTTCGGAAGCTCCAAATCAAAGAAGAAGGTAAATGGAAAATTACCTTCGGAAGAAAAATTGGTCTCGGAAGAAAGGAGTTCTTCCGAAGCACTGAAGTCTGCTGCAGTGACTGTAGAATCTTCCGAAGGTTCAGTCATCAAAACTTGTGAAGTCCCAAAGGTGGTGTGGAAGTCTAAGAAAGACCAAATGACTGAAGTTTCTCCATCAACAACAGCTGAAGATCCCCCTAGTACAACCATAGGATCTATTACTGTTGCATTACCTTCTATTACACTTAGTGAGCCCAAGTCAAGTAAGGCTTGGGTTTCCAAATGTAAATAATCATTTTCTTTGTGCAGGAACAGCTTGTCTGGATAATTGATAGTGGCTGTTCCAGGCACATGACAGGCAATAGGTCTCTACTCCATAACTTTGAAGAATTGATGGAGGACCAGTTGCTTTTGGAGGAGATGAAGGTGGTTACATTTCAGGAAGGGGCAAGGTCACAAATGGTAAGCTCAGCATTGAGAAGGTAAACTTTGTTAAGGAGCTTGGGTACAATCTTCTGAGTGTATCCCAATTTTGTGATCAGAGTCATAACATGCTCTTTACTGAGCATGAGTGCATTGTTCTCAAGCCTGGAGTGGTCATTCCTCATGAGCATATCCTGCTCAGAGCCCCAGGAAAGGGAACATGTACAAGATGGATTTGCAAGAAACATCTCCCTCTGGAGAAGTTTCATGCTTTCTATCTAAAGCAAATAGTGATGAGTCTTTCCTATGGCATAAAAAATGTGCCATGTAAACTTTAAGAACATGAATAAGCTAATTAAACATGATTTGGTAACTGGAATGCCAAAGAAAGAGTTTACAAGTGATGATCATTGTGTTGCATGCCTGAAAGGGAAGCAACATAAGGTATCTCACAAGCCTAAGGAAAGGAACTCCATCACTACTCCCCTACACTTGTTACATATGGATCTCTTTGGCCCCACCAGTGTAATGAGTCTAGGAAGGACCTCTTATTGTTTAGTGATCACAGATGATTTTACAAGATTCACTTGGGTTTCTTTCTTAGAACTAAGGATGAAACCCCTGAGATTCTGAAGAATTTCATCTTAAAATTGAGAATCAAAGTGATCACAAGGTCAAAACCATAAGATGTGATCAAGGAACTGAATTCAAGAACCAAATCCTTGATACATTTTGTGATGAAAAGGTATTACAAGACAATATAGTGCTCCCAGGACTCCTCAGCAAAACGGAGTTGCTGAGAGGAGAAACAGGACACTAATTGAAGCTGCAAGAACTATGTTGTCTGACTCTAAACTGCCCATCACCTTCTGGGCAGAGGCAGTAAATACTGCTTGCTATGTGCAAAACAGAGTTTTGGTAGTTAAGACACATGGTAAGACTCCTTATGAACTTTGGCACAAGAGGAAACCTTTCATTGGTTTTCTCAGGTCATTTGGATGTCCCTGCACCATCTTGAATACCAAGGATCAAATTGCCAAGTTTGCTGAGAAATCAGATGATGGACACTTCATTGGATACTCTTCCCAAGCTAAGGCTTATAGAGTATACATTCTCAGAACTAGAATTGTTGAGGAGTCAGCCAATGTGACTTTCAATGAACACAAACCCTGTGTGGCTGGTTCTGGTCCTGATTGGCTATTTGATCTTGATTTAGTTACCAACTGTTTTAACAAATCTTGTGAGAATGTTTCAGGATCTGCAGAAAATCTAAATACAGGTGATCCTGATCCAAGATTTGAGCTAGGAAGACCCTCAACTCATACATCTTCAGCTCCAGTTGGACTACTTCAGCAAATGAGGTCTCTATCAGCACTACAATGACAAATTCAGCTGATACATCTGGTATGCCTTCAAATTCCAGCTCAGAGGCTCCACAACAAGATAAAGATACCTCAATTGTAGAAGACAACAATGGTGATGGTGAAAGTGATCAGGAATTCCTTGATGCTAATAACCACACCATAGATGACAACATCAATGATGTCACACACTCATTGGATCAAGTTAATCTTGATAAGTGTGGTAATGTGGAGGGTGAATCATCTATGCCAGATCTAAATTTCTCAAATTTGGATCTTTTCAGCAACTTGCTGTGATCCCTCAGCTAAGGATCCACAAGTCTCACCCCACCACAAACATCATTGGAGATGTTGTCACAGGGGTAAGAACAAGAGGACAAACCCATGAAGCAAATGTTTGTCTTCACTCTTGTTTCTTATCTCAGATAGAGCCAAAGAAAGTTGATGAAGCTCTAAAGGATGGAAGTTGGGTTGAAGCTATGCAACAAGAGCTGCTTCAATTCAAAAGGCAGAAAGTTTGGAACCTTTGTCCTCTTCCTCATGGGAAGACTACCATTGGAACCAAATGGGTTTTTAGGAATAAGAAGGATGATAGAGGAATTATCATCAAGAAAAGGCAAGACTAGTTGTTCAAGGATACACACAAGAAGAAGGGATTGACTACACTGATGTCTTTGCTCCTGTAGCAAGATTAGAAGCTGTTAGGATATTCCTGGCATTTGCTGCATCCAAGAACTTCAAGGTCTTTCAACTTGATGTAAAGTGTGCTTTCTTATATGGAGTGATTGATGAAGAGGTTTATGTCAAACAGCCACCTGGTTTTGTAGACCCTGATCATCCTGATTATGTCTGCAAGCTTGACAAAGCTCTTTATGGGCTGCATCAGGCACCCAGGAAGTGGTATGAGACACTGTCTGAGTATCTTTGTAAACATGGATACAGGAGAGGTACTATAGATGGAACTCTCTTCATCAAAGGACAGGGAAATGACTTATTGCTAGTTCAAGTATATGTTGATGACATCATCTTTGGTTCAACTAATCCAAAGCTCTGCAAAGACTTTGAGAAGCTGATGAAAGACAGATTTGAAATGAGTGCAATGGGAGAACTCAATTTCTTTCTGGGAATTCAAGTGAAGCAAGTTGAAGATGGCATCTTCATAAGTCAGTCAAAGTATGTTCAGGACATACTCAAGAGGTTCAACATGACTGATTGTAAGATTGCTAAGACACCCATAGCCAGAACCACTCCCTTGGACCTGATCTTGAGGGGGAGTGTGTAGATGAACACTTATACAGGGCTATGATTGGGTCTCTTATGTATCTTACAGCTAGCAGGCCTGATATCATGTTTGCTACATGTATTTGTGCAAGATATCAAGCCAACCCTAAGATGTCTCACTTAATCACTGTCAAAAGGATTCTAAGATACCTCAAAGGTGCTTCAACACTTGGTTTATGGTATCCAAAGAATCCTGACTTCAATCTGTATGCTTATACAGATAGTGATTATGGTGGTTGCAACATGACTGCAAAGTCTACATCTGGGGGATGTCAATTCCTTGGTGGAAGGGTTGTCTCATGGCAATGCAAGAAACAATCCTGTGTGTCTGCATCAACTGCTGAGGCTGAATACATTGCTGCTGCAAGCTGCTGTGCTCAAGTGCTTTGGATTCAAAATCAGATGCTGGACTATGGATTTAACTTCAAGGAGACTCCTATCCACATAGACAACAATAGTGCTATCTCTATCACTGAGAACCCTGTGCAGCACTCAAGGACCAAACACATCAATATCAGGTATCATTTAATAAGAGATAACTATGAAAAGGGATTAATTAAACTAGTCAAAGTTCATACAGATGAACAATATGCTGATCTGTTTACAAAAGCTTTTGATGAACAGAGATTTAAATATCTAATATCAGCTATTGGGATGATTAACTTTGAGTAGACTTTTCTTAAAACTAATTCTAATTATTTCTTCTTAAAATATGTGTGTCCTAAGTTGTCTAGTTCATCACTTTCATAAGCTCATGTTTTCTTTGGATATAAAATTCTTTTTGAAGACTTTCTTAGATTCTTTAAGAAAATTTCTGATACTTCAGAAGATAAAATTTTATCTTCGGAAGAAAATCATGTCTTCAAAATAAATAACTGTCTAAGAAATTTTACCTTCGGAAGAAGTCTAAAACTATCTTCCGAAGCTTAAATTCTTATCTCAGACACTTATTTGTTTTTAAGGACTTTTTCCTTCCGAAGCAAAATTAACTCTCGGAAGCTTTGTTGTTCCTTATACAAAGCATTCAAGTGTTTATTTCTCTTCCGAAGCAAAATTTTCAAGACTCTCAGGAAAATCTTCCGAAGCCATTTTAGCTTCGGAAGCTTTTTCATTAAAACTTCCGAAGACAATTTACCTTCGGAAGCTTTTCGAATTCCAAGAAAACTACTTTTTGAGCAAAAGTAAACTACTTTTTCAGAGGTGGGACCGACTTTCGGATTTCAAAGTTTATCCTCTTTCATTAACTTTGGTTCAAATCCCTTTTCACATAAATACCCAACGGTTCCCCCTCTTCCTCACTATCTTCCTCAATTCCACTATTCCTCAAACCTAATTCTCTAAACCGCCTTTGCTTTCTACCTTTCTTCACCCTTAAGCTTCTAAAATGGCCAACCTTAACCGCAGAAACAACCCAGATTTCTCCATGCAACTTCACAGGCAACACAATCAGGTTGCTCTGTTAAGCTCTGAGAAAGATGCAAGTTTCTCAGAGATTTGCCAATTCTTAACTCTATCCAACTACTTCACCTCCCTGACCATTGATCCTACTCTGTATGAGGATCATTTGCTTGAATTCTGGAAGACCTGCCAAGAGGTCATTATGGATGGGGAGAAGGCACTGTCTGCCACAGTGCAAGGGAGGACAATCTTCATCACTCCGGCCATCATCAACCATCATTTGCAGCTGGATGATGAAGAAGGTGAGTTGTCCTTCCCAAAGGAAGCTGTTAATCATTCCTTTGAGCAGATGGGCTATGAGGGAGATTTCTCTGTAAAGACCTTCAGGAAAGGGAAGGTCTCATCCCAGTGGAAATACCTGCTCCATGTGGTTATCCACAGCTTGTCAAACAAGCATGGTGGGTGGGACCAGATTCCTGAGGATCTCTCCTTTATAGTGCATGGAATGGTTCAGGGGGTCAAGTTCAGGTACTCTCAATTTGTTTATACCAATTTACTTGCAAACTTGGACTCCTTAGAGTATTACATGTTTCCTAGATATGTTCAACACATTCTTAACTGTGAACTGGGCTCACAGTTGAGGGAAACAAGTAATATTCTTAAATTGGGACAGATGAAGCCCGGCATCTTTAAAATCATGAAGAAGCCAACTGTAGGCTTCTCAGGGGTAGAAACAGCCCTAGTCCCCAAAATGTTAGAGCTCATTGCTCAAGGTGACAACCTAGCAACACAAGCTAGTGTTGAACCCACACCTTCTTTTTCTTTACCACTAAAAAGACCACAAATAACCCTCACCTACCAAAGAAAATCCAAACGAACCCCTGCTCAGGCTATTGAGTCTGTGCAGGTCCCCATATACTCACCCTTACAGGAGGAAGTGGACACTAGAGCTCCCACTTCCCCTGAGGAGCAAACCACTCCCATTTCTTCACCTATCAGGGCTGAGGTTCCTCATGCTCACCCTGATGAGCTCACAAGCCCAACAGCCTTAAGCCTTCACTCTGAGTCTCAACACTCAAGTGAACAACCTTCAGGGGACAGTTACCATCCCCAGCCTTTAGATCTAAACCAACCCATTCCCAACCTATCCTTCTATACTGATGAAGACTTAGGATTCAGTGAGTACCATGAGTCTCTCTTCTCCTCCCCTACTCAAAGAGAGATGAGTACCTCTGATTCTCCTCAGTCTATCCCACATCAGTCACCTGTTACTGAGGTGGACACTTCTGAACATGTTCAGGATGTCCATATGGAAGAGGCTCTCACTTCTGAAAGTGATTACATTAAGACCTCAACCATGGCAACTCAGCCCACTGGCATCTCAACTGAGATTGCTAGTGAGCAGAGGAAAACCAGCAGCCAAGAACCTCAAGCTGGTGGTGAGAGAGAGGACTTTGGTCCAATCATCTCATCCCCCAATGATTCTTCTGATGAAGAAGAGGGGAATTTGAGACTAAAGGTGCAAAAACTGTCAAAAACATGCTCCTATTTAGTCTCTAAGGTTAGTCACCTTGAATCTCAGGTGACTACCTTACAAAACAGGGTCAATGATCAGCAACTTCAGATTTCATATCTTAAGGAAAAACTAGCTGGGAGACCTTTAAGGAGAGCTCAACCAGGAACACAAGAACCTGTGGAAGTGATTGACTTATCCTCCAGCTCACCTATGCAAGTGGGTGATGCTACCAAAAGGGGGAGAAAGTTATTGCAGCCACAGAACCTGGGAGTTCTTCACAGAGAATGGACATAGAGGACTCACCATCCTCACTTGCAGTTGTGCATTCTCAGCAACTTCCTCAAGTTCACATTAATGTGGACTATATAGACTCTATCATCAGGAGTCTCTTTGAGGAAGGTATACCAAGGGCTGTGTCATCTCCACCACAAGGAACTTCAAACTACATCATAAGGTGGAGGTATGATGCTGACAGAAGAGCCCTTATTCTTCACAGAGTTCAAGGGCAACAAGAAGTATTTGATTTTCAAAGCTTGAACTTCTATGAAAGATTGGATCTAGTCAACATGCCACTTGTCAATCCAAGCAACTCAAGACAAGCTGACAGATTGGCTCAAAGAATCCAAGATAGGATCCTTGCAGAGTTCACTCTAAGAAGGAGACTTAGGCAATCAGGCAATGTCATCGGTCAACTGGATGTTGAGGTGGACCCTAAGATTAGTTTCATAGGGGGAAACCTTGACTGAAGGCCCAGTGGCAGAACCTGAGACCCTGTCTCATCATCAACAACTGCTGCAGAGGTTCACACTCCTTCTGAGACACCTGCTGGTGAAGGTGTTTCTCAGCCTCTCTCTGCCAGAGCATGGAAGCTACACCAAGCAATGAAGGCCAAGCCTCTATCCACCCTGAGTCACAAAGGTCTGTGGGTGATAAAGGGAAAAGGATTATGACTCCTGAGGAAATTGAGGAGGAAGAGAGAGAGAGGAAAAGGAAGCTAAGGGGAGAAAGTTCCTCTGGGTCTTCAAGCTTCATGCAAGCTGCAATCAGGGCTGCCCCCAGACCAAATACTCAAGATGATGAGTTGAGGGCAGTCAGGATTACTTATTTACAGACCAGGAACTATGATATTGATGAAATCATCTCCCTTCCCTTAGAAACATTGAATGAACTGGCTGACATGGAAGTGTCAAGAGAGATGAAAGAAAAAGAGGATGCAAGGCTACTTCTCCAATTCAAAGAGGAGAGGAGACAGAAAAGACTCTACAAGCATGCTCCCACTCTCTCTCCAGTTCAAGAAAGTCCTATACAGGAAGATGTGGCTCCACAAGAACCTCAGGTAGACAAAGAAGAAGATAGGATCAAAATGATCAACTACCTGAGTGCCACAGGCTTCTATCAGGCAGATGCACTTCTTCCCCTATCCTATGACTTCATTGAGTTTGAGTACTTAAAACAACTTGAACTTGAGCTAGTCAAGAAAGAAAGACAACTAAAAGGAAGCTAAGGAAGAAGCTGCAAAGTCAAGAGCCATCATCCAAAAGAGTATGAAGAAGTCTGCTGATAGACAAAGGATGATGAGCTTCTTGAAGCTATATGGATTCTCCGGAAGGAGACTTGGCCCTATGTCTCTATCCACAATGGATGAGCATATAAGGGTGATCAAGCAGAAGATTAAGAGTGGTGAACTGATTGACTTGCACTCTCTTCCAAGTCAAGTCCCACCTGAAGTGGAGTTAAGTTTGAACAACCTGAGACACCTCAACCCGACCTCCAGCTGAGCCTCAGCAAGCTTCATCTTCTGATCCAAAGCAGGTCAAACTCCCTCTCCTTCTGAACCTGTGAGGAGGAACACCCAACTGAGAAAGACAAGGATGATCAACAAGGTGCTGCAGACCAGTCTTCTCAGTTAAAGTCATCTAAGAGGAAGAAGAGAATGGCTTCTAAACCAAAGTCAAAGAAGAAGAAGCCTAAGTCATCTACCTCTACACCTCAGGCTGAGTCAGATCAACCTGAGGAAGTGCATGATGAGGCAGCCCAATCAACTCCAATGCAAGTGGCTCCTCTGACAACTGAGACACCCATCTTGTCCTGGACTTACTCTACCAATCCAGAAAGATGGCATGTAATCAGAGATCAAGGTGTTGAGAATGTCTATACTTGGCAAGACATAATCAACTTACCTCTGCATGATCTCTTTGAGATGAGAAGATACTATGAAGTCTTGATGATCCTGACCATCTAATGAAGAAGGGTATGGTCATGATTGTACTGAACCACCATATCTGAAGATCTTCTAAGTGTTTTGGTAGCATCAGCCTAGGGGGAGTTTGTAAGGATTCCTAAGTCTGATGCAAACCAAAACATCCAATCTCTCTGCAACACATGCACTAAGTACTGAAGTATGAAATGCTTCGGAAGTTTTACACCATACACTAGAAAATACTCTAAGTGTAACATCTTCCGAAGCCAAGACCAATTATCTTCCGAAGCCAAACATTGAATTCTTCCGAAGCTCAGAGACAAGTCTTCCTAAGCTTCACACCTATGACAAAGTCTTCCGAAGCTTCAACCTATGAAGACAGATTTCTTCCGAAGACTTTTAGTAAACATGCTTTATCTGATGTACTGTTCCATAAAGCTGGACACCTTTCCGCTGCATCTCTGTAAAGTCACCAACTTACATGAGTTGGAAAAGGTCCATGCTTTTGGTAACTGTACATTGAGGTCTTGAGTCTGTAACTTTCTACTTTATGTACTTTATCCTTTTTGTAATAGATAAGGGATGTGAGCTATGGCATGTCATAGTCACAAGGTCAAAAGGCAGATATGCCTTTTGATCCTACAATTGATTTTGTTAGTGTCTAGTCAATTGTATCCAGCTGGCTTTCAAAGTATAGCCGGCTATAGGTTGTAGTATAAGTATTCCAAGTTCTTATATATTTCTTTATGCTTTGTAACACTTGTAAAAGAACTTGAGAAAGCATATACTGCCTCCTTGAAACCAAACTCTCTTGTTCTGTCTCTTTACTTTACTTGTGTTCTTTGTATCAATATTGGTTAATCCAGTTCACTGTTTGATCAAGTTTAGTTGTTCTCCTCATTTTGTTGTTGTGTTGTAATTTGTTCAAGCCCTTAACCGGTCCTGCATTCCTCATGAGCACATCTTGCTCAGAGCCCCCAGGAAAGGGAACATGTACAAGATGGACTTGCAAGAAACATCTCCCTCTGGAGAAGTTTCATGCTTTCTATCTAAAGCAAATAATAATGAATCTTTCCTCTGGCATAAAAGAATGTGCCATGTAAACTTTAAAAACATGAATAAATTAATTAAGAATGATTTGGTAACTGGAATACCAAAGAAAGAGTTTACAAGTGATGAACACTGTGTTGCATGCCTAAAAAGGAAGCAACACAAGGTATCTCACAAGCCAAAGGAAAGAAATTCCATCATTAATCCCCTACACTTATTACATATGGATCTCTTTGGCCCACCAGTGTAATGAGTCTAGGAAGGACCTCTTATTGTTTGGTGATCACAAATGATTTTACAAGATTTACTTGGGTCTTCTTTATTAGAACTAAGGATGAGACCCCTGAGATTCTAACGAATTTCATCTTAAAGATTGAGAATCTATGTGATCATAAGGTCAAAACCATAAGATGTGATCAAGGAACTGAATTCAAGAATCAAATCCTCGATACATTTTGTGATGAAAAAGGTATTACAAGACAATATAGTGCTCCCAGGACTCCTCAGCAAAATGGTGTTGCTGAGAGGAGAAACAAGACACTAATTGAAGCTGCAAGAACTATGTTGTCTGACTCTAAACTGCCCATCACCTTCTGGGAAGAGGCAGTGAACACTGCTTACTATGTGCAAAACAGAGTTTTAGTAGTTAAGACACATGGTAAGACTCCTTATGAACTTTGGCACAAGAGAAAACCTTTCATGTTTAAGACACATGGTTTTCTCAGGTCATTTGGATGTCCTTACACCATCTTGAATACCAAAGATCAAATTGTCAAGTTTGCTGATAAATCAGATGATGGACAATTTATTGGATACTCTTCTCAAGCTAAAGTTTATAGAGTATACAATCTCAGAACTAGAGTAGTTGAGGAGTCAGCCAATGTGACTTTCAATGAGCACACTCCCAATGTGAAAGGTTCTGGTCCGGATTTGCTATTTGATCTTGATTTAGTTACCAACTATTTTAAAAGATCTTGTGAGAATGTTTTAGGATCTACAGATATATTACCAACAGGTGATCTGACCCAAGATTTGAGCTCAGAAGACCTTCAAGTTACACATCTTCAGCTCCAATGGTAACTATTCCTGCAAATGAAGCTTCTACCAACACATCAATGACAAATCCTGCTGATGCTTATGGGGTGCCTTCAAATTCCAGCTTAGAGGCACAAAACTCAGAAGAAAGAGCTTCAAATGTTGGAGAAAATGGTGGTGGTGAAAGTGATCAGGAATTTCTTGATGCTGATAACCACTGCATTGAAGACAACATCAATGATGTCACACACTCATTGGATCAAGTCAATCTTGATAAGTGTGCTGATGTGGAGGGTGAATCTTCTTTGCCAGATCAAAATTTTTCAAATCTGGATCTGTCTAAGCAACTTCCTATGATCCCTTAGCTAAGGATTCACAATGCTCATCCTACCACAAACATCATTGAAGATGTTGATTCAGGGGTGAGAACAAGAGGACAAACCCATAAAGCAAATGTTTGTCTTCACTCTTGTTTCTTGTCCCAGATAGAGCCAAAGAAAATTGATGAGGCTCCAAAGGATGGAAGTTGGGTTGAAGCTATGCAAGAGTAGCTTCTTCAATTCAAAAGGCAAAAGGTTTGGAATCTATGTCCTCTTCCTCAAGGGAAGACTACCATAGGAACCAAATGGGTTTTTAGAAACAAGAAGGATGATAGAGGACTTGTCATCAAAAACAAGGCAAGACTAGTTGTTCAAGGATATACTCAAGAAGAAGGAATTGACTACACAGATGTTTTTGCTCCTATGGCAAGACTTGAAGCTGTTAGAATATTCCTAGCTTTTGCTGCATCCAAGAATTTCAAGGTCTACCAACTTGATGTCAAGTGTGCTTATGGGGTGATTTATGAAGAGGTGTATGTCAGACAACCACCTGGGTTTGGCAGATCCTCATCATCCTGATTATGTCTGCAGGCTTGATAAAGCTCTTTATGGGCTGTACCAAGCACCAAGGAAGTGGTATGAGACTCTATCTTAATATCTCTGTCAACATGGCTACGAAAGAGGTACTATAGATGGAACTCTCTTCATCAAAGGAACAGGAAATGACATAATGCTAGTTCAAGTATATGTAGATGACATTATCTTTTGGTCAACTAATCCAAAGCTCTGCAAAGACTTTAAGAAGCTGATGAAGGGCAGGTTTGAAATGAGTGCCATGAGGGAAATCAATTTCTTTCTAGGAATTCAAGTGAAGCAAGTTGACAATGACATCTTCATAAGTCAGTCAAAGTATGTGCAGGACATACTTAAAAGGTTTAACATGACTGATTGTAAGGTTGCTAAGACACCCATAGCCAGAAATCACTCCCTTGGATCTGATCTTGAGGGGGAGTGTGTTGATGAGCATCTCTATAGGGCAACGATTGGGTTCTTATGTACCTCACAGCTAGCAGGCCAGATATCATGTTTGCTACATGCATTTGTGCAAGATATCAAGCCAACCCTAAGATGTCACACCTGGTCACTGTCAAAAGAATTTTAAGATACCTCAAAGGTGCTCCATCACTTGACCTTTGGTATCCAAAGAATTCTGACATTAATCTGCATGCTTATACAGATAGTGACTATGGTGGTTGCAACATGACTGCAAAGTCTACATCAGGGGGATGTCAATTTCTTGGTGGAAGACTAGTCTCTTGGCAATGCAAGAAACCATCCTGTGTGTCTGCATCAACTGCTGAGGCTGAATACATCGCTGCTGCAAGTTGCTGTGCTCAAATTCAAAATTAGATGATGGACTATGCATTTAACTTTAAAGAGACTCCCATCCACATAGACAACAATAGTGCTATTTCCATCACAGAGAATCTTGTGCAGCACTCAAGGACAAAGCATATTAATATCAGTTATCATTTGATTAGAGATAACTTTGAAAAGGGATTAATCAAACTAGTCAAAGTTAACACAAATGAACAATATGCTGATCTGTTCACCAAAGCTTTTGATGAGCAGAGATTTAAATATCTTGTATTAGCTATTGGGATGATAAACTTTGAATAGATTTTCTTAAAACTTAATCATATTTATTTCTAAAACCTATGTTTCCTAGTTGTCTATTATATCACCTTCATAAGCCCTTGTTTTCTTTGGAAGAAAATCTTTTTAAAAGACTTTTCTTAGATTTTTGAAAATCTTGATCTCTTCGAAAGATTCAAAATTACCTTCGAAAGAAGTTTATGTCTTAGTAAACAAATAATTGCTTCAGTGATTTTACCTTCAAAAGAAATTTCTGAAATATCTTTCGAAGCTTAAAATCAACTTAAGTACTTTGTATGTTTTCAAAAACAAGTTTCTTCCAAAAGAAATTTATCTTCGGAAGTATCTATTCTTCTTAGAATAAAAATCTCTTGAGTGTAAATTCTCTTCCGAAGCAAAATTCTCAAAAACCTTTGAAATCTCTTCTGAAGCCAATTTTCCTTTGAAAGCTTTTTCTTCAGAACTTCCGAAGCAAATAACCTTCTGAAGATGTCTCGACTTCCAAGAAAACTACATTTTGGGCAAAAGTAAACTACTTTTTAGAGGTGGGACCGACATCCGGAGTTTATCCTCTTTTATCAACTTTGTCTCAAATCCTTTTCACATAAATGCCCAACGGTTCCCCCCTCTTTCACTATCTTCCTCAATTACACTATTCCTTAAACTGAAATTCTCCCAAACCGCCTTTTGTTCTTCATCTTTCTTCATCCTTAAGCTTCTAAAATGGCCAACCTAAACCTCAGAAACAACCCAGATTTCTCCATGCAACTTCACAGACAACATAACCAAGTTGCTCTGTTAAGCTCTGAGAAAGATGAAAGTTTCTCAGAGATTTACCGTTTCTTAGCTTTATCAAACTACTTCACCTCCCAAACCATTGATCCTACTCTCTATCAGGGTCATCTGCTTGAATTTTGGAAGACCTGCCAAGAGGTCATTATGGATTGGGAGAAGGCACTCACTTGCAGCTGGAAGATGAAGAAGGTGAGTTGTCCTTCTCAAAGGAAGCTGTAAATCATTCCTTTGAGCAGATGGACAGATTTCTCTGTAAAGACCTTCAGGAAAAGGAAGGTCTCATCCTAATGGAAATACCTGCTTCATGTGATTATCCACAGCTTGTCAAACAAGCATGGAGGGTGGGACTTGATTCCTGAGGATCTATCCTTCATAGTACATGGAATGGTTCAAGGGGTCAAGTTCAGGTACTCTCAGTTTGTTTATACAAATTTGCTTGCTAACTTGGACTCCTTTGAGTATTATATGTTTCCGAGATATGTTCAACACATTCCCAACTGTGAACTGGGCTCGCAGTTGAGGGAAATAGATAATATTCTTAAATTGGGATAGATGAAGCCCGACATCTTTAAAATTATGAAGAAGCCAACTGTAGGCTTCTCAGGGGTAGAAACAGGCTTTGTCCCAAAAATGTTTGAGCTCATTGCTCAAGGTGACAACCTAGCAACACAAGCTAGTATTGAACCCACACCTTCTACCTCTCAACATCAAAAAGGCTACAAGTCACCCTCACCTACCAAAGAAAATCCAAACAAACCCCTGCTCAAGCTATTGAGTCTGTGCAGGCCCCCATATACTCACCCATATAGGAGGAAATGGACACTATAGCTCCCACTTCCCCTGAGGAGCAAACCACTCCCATCTCTTCAACAATCAGGGATGAGGTTCCTCATTCTCACCCTGATGAGCTCACAAGCCCAACTGCCTTAAGCCTTCACTCTGAGTCTTAACACTCAAGTGAACAACCTTCAGGGGATAGTTACCATCCCCAGCCTTTAGACTTAAATCAACCTATTCCCAAAATCTCATTCTATACTGATGAAGCCTTCACTCTCTCTACTTTCCCCTACTCAAAGAGATATGAGTACTCCTGAGTCTCCTTTGTCCAGCCCACATCAGTCACCCATCACTGAGGTGGATACTTCTGAACCTGTTCAGAATATCCATATGGAAGAGGCTCTCACTTCTGCAAGTGATTACATCATTAAAACCTCAACCATGGCAACTCAGCCCATTGACACCTCAACTAAGGATGTGAATGTGCAGAGGAAATCCAACAGCCAAGAACCTGAGGCTGGTGGTGAGAGAGAGGACTTTGGTCCAATCATCTCATCTCCTAATGATTCTTCTGATGAAGATGAGGGAAATCTGAGACTAAAGGTGCAAAAACTGTCAAAAACAAGCTCCTATTTAGTCTCTAAGGTTAGTCACCTTGATTCTCAGGTGACTACCCTGCATAATAGGGTCAATGATCAGCAACTTGAGATATCTTATCTTAGGGAAAAACTAGCTGGGAGACCTTTAAGAGGAGCTCAACCACGAACACAATAACCTGTGAATATGATTGACCTAACCTCTAGCTCACCTATGCAAGAGGGTGATACTACCAAAAAGGGGGAGAAAGTCATTATAGTCACATAACCTGGGAGTTCTTTAGGGAGTATGAACATTGAGGATTCACCATCCTCACTTGCAACTGTGCATACTCAGCAACTTCCTCAAGTTCACATTAATGTGGACATTATAGACTCTGTCATTAGGAGTCTCTTTGAGGAAGGCATTCCAAGGGCTGTGTCATCTCCACCTCAAGGAACTTCAAACTACATTATTGGGTGGAGGTATGATGCTGATAGAAGAGCCCTCATTCTTCACAGATTTCAAGGGTAGCAAGAAGTGTTCAACTTTCTGACCTTGGACTATTATGAAGGTCTTGACCTGATCAACATGCCACTTGCCAACCCAAGCCAACCAAGACAAGCTGACAGGTTAGCACTCAGGATTCAAGAAAGAATTACTAAAAAGTTCAGCCTTAGAAGGAGACAAAGGCAATCAGGTAATATCATTGGTCAACTGGATGCTGAGGCAGACCCTGAGATTAGCTTTAAAGGGAAAACCTTGGCTAAAGGCCCAGTAATAGAGCCTGAGAGCCTTGCCACACCAACAACTATTTTAGAAATTCATTCCCTTAGTGAAACACCTGCTGGTGAAGGTGTCTCACAACCTCTCTCAGGCCAGATCTTGGATGCTACATCAAGCAACCTTGAGTCACAAAGGTGTGTGGGTGACAAAGGAAAAAGAATTCTGACTCCTGAGGAGATTAGGAGGAGGAGGAGAGAGAGGGGAAGAGGAAGCTAAGGGGAGAAAGTTCCTCTGGGTCTTCAGGCTTTATGCAAGCTGCAATCAGGGCTGCCCCCAGACTAAACACTCAAGAAGATGCGTTGAGGGCAGTCAGGATTACTTACCTGTAGACCAAGATATATGACATAGATGAGATTATATCTCTCCCCTTAGAGCAATTAAATGAACTGGCTAACATGGAAGTGTCAAGAAAGTTGAAGGAAGTAGAGGATGCAAGGTTACTTCTCCAATTCATAGAGGAGAAGAGACAAAAAAGGTTATGCAAGCATGCTCCAACTCTCTTCCCAATTCAGGAAAGTGATGTGCAAGAGGATGTGGCTACTACACAAGAACCTCAGGTAGACAACGAAATAGATAGGTAAAACATGATAAACAACCTGAGTGCCACAGGTCTCTACCAGGCATCTGCACTTCTTCCCTTGTCCTTTGAGTATATTGAGTTTGAGTATCTCTAAACAGCTTGAACTTCAGGTGCTCAAAGACAAAAGGCAATAAAGAAAAAGATGAGGGAAGATGCTGCAAAGTCAAGAGCCATCATCCAAAAGAGTATGAAGAAGAAGTATGCTGACAGAAAAAGGAAGGAGACTTGGCCCTATGTCTCTATCCACAATGGATGAGCATATCAGGGTAATCAAGCAGAAGATCAAGAGTGGAGAGCTGATTGACTTATACTCTCCTCCAAGTCAAATCCCACCTGAAGTGGAGGTTAAGGTTGAACAACCTGAGACAACACAACCTGAACCTCCTGCTGAGCCTCAGCAAGCTTCATCTTCTGATCCACAGCACGGTCAAACTCCCTCTACTTATGAACCTGTGAGGGAGGAACACCCAACTGAGAAAGACAACGATGATCAACAAGGTGCTGCAAACCAGTCTTCTCAGTTAAAGTCTTCTAAGAGGAAGAAGAGGATGGCTTCCAAACCAAAGTCAAAGAAAAAGAAGCCTGAATCATCCACCTCTACACCTCAGGCTGAGTCAGATCAACCTGAGGAAGTGCATGAAGAGGCAGCCCAATCAACTCCAATTCAAGTGGCTACTCTTGCAGTTGAGAGACACATCTTATCCTGGACCTTCACTACTAATCCAGAGAGATGGCATGTGATAAGAGATCAAGGTGTTGAGGATGTCTATACATGGCAATACATTATCACTTTTCCTTTACATGATCTCTTTGAGATGAGAAGATATTATGAGGGACTGAGTGATCCTGACCATCTGATGAAGAAGGGTATGGTCATCATCATCATGAAGACTACAAATATCTGAAGATCTTCTAAATATTTTGGTAGCATCAGCATAGGGGGAGTTTGTAAGGATTCCTATAAGTCTAATGTAGCCAAAACATCCAAAGTCTCTCTGCAAGCATGCACTAAAGAACAGAAGTAGAAATGCTTCGGAAGTTTTACACCATGCACTAGAAATATTCTAATTGTAAAATCTTCCGAAGCCAAGACCAACATCTTCCGAAGCCAAAAGTGAAGTCTTCCAAAGTTTTAAAGACAAAGTCTTCCGAAGCCAAAGAGTGAAGACAGATTTCTTCCGAAGATTTTAGCGATATGCCTTTATCTGATGTACTTTACCATAAACTGGACCACCTTTTCGCTGCTATTTAAAGTCACCAACTTACATGAGTTGGTGAAAGGTCCATGCTTTTGGTAACTGTAATTGAGTCTGAGTCCATGCTTTACTTTATGTATTATCCTTTTTGTAATATATTAGGATGTGAGGTATGGCATGTCATAGTCACAAGTCAAAAGGAAGATTTTTGCCTTTGACTCTACACTTGATTTTGCAGTTGTCTAGTCAATTGTATCCAGCTGGCCTTCAAAGTATGGCCGGCTGTAGGATGTAGTATAAGTATCTCAAGTACTTGTAACTTTCCATTGATGCTTTGTAACTTGTAATAGAACTTGAGAAGCAATATACAGCATTCTTGAAAACCAAATACTTGTGTTGTTTGCAATCTTGTTCTATCTTATATTTACTTGTGTTCTTAGCATCTTTCATTAACAAGTTAACCAGTTCCCTATTTGATCTGTTAAGTGTTCTAAGCAACTCTCTCATTGTGTTGTTGTGTTGTAAGTGCATATCCTTCACCGGTCCTGCAGTAACTGTTATGGGGTTTCACATTCAATTCACTTAGAGTTGTCCTCCCTTTGTGAGTCAAATCATCACTTTTCACACTTAGAAACTATGTACTTTAAGTTATAAGTTCTATCTTGAGATTCATTTGACATCTCATTAATGCATTGATGTAGAAGCTCTAAATTTAATATACAGTTTATCATAGAGGATTCTTTTGAGAGCTTAGAAATGATCATCATCAGGTCACCAGGTCTATACTTCCATAAAACAGAGATGCCTTTAACCCAGGTCTTTGTTTACACAAAACAGAGGGATGATGAGGATCATGATCTTTTCACCAGTTGGTTACAAATGTATACCATGGTGATCATACACCCAGGTCTTTGTTTACACAAAACAGAGGGAATATGATTTCCAAATATAGATATTATAAAGTGTTGGTACATAGTGTTCTTAGATGAGTGATTTGGTCAATCAGAATAAGACTCACTTGTTGTATCATCAAATTAAGTTTCCCACAAACAATCACTTTGTATTATGTTTGGCATACTCTTAGTGTAGTTTCCACTTAAGATGAACCTACTCACATATCAAGAAACTTGATCAGATGTTAATGATATTTTAAAAATTCAGGAAGAAGCAAAGGCATAGTGTACTATCATTTCCCATACATATGTCATGCTGAATTAAAAGACATAGAAAGAAAGACAATAAAAAAAATTGTTTTTATTATTTTTTACTTTTTATTATTTATTTATACTATTTACAAGGACAGACACATGCTTTTCTTTGTTTGTTCATAATTATTAATCTAAGTTAATCATGCCCAGAGACTGAATTAGAAAATTAAATCTAAACTGAATCAAAGGCTTTAGTGAATAAATCAGCAAGCTGATTTTGTTGTATCCACTTTGACCAACTTGATCAAACCTTTTTCTGAGCAAACTCTCAGAAAATGATATCTTATTTCAATATGCTTTGTTTTACTATGTTGCACTGGATTAGCAGTGATAAACGTAGCTGCTAATTGCCAATATAAATTGGAGTCTTAAGGAAATTATAACCATAATCAAGCAATTAGTTTTGCAACCAAAGGACTTGAGAGCAACCAACTGAAGCAGCTATGTACTCAGCCTCGCTGTGGATACAGATACATTTGTTTGCTTCTTGCACTGTCATGAAACTAGTCTTGGTCCTAAATATTGACATCCACTAGTTGTGGATTTTCTATTGTTGTTGCATCCTCCAAAGTCATTATCTGAATATGAGTAAAGAGTAAAGTCACTATCCTTTGGATACCAAAGTCCAAAGGCAGGTTTTCCTTTCAGATATCTGAAAATCCTTTTAACAACATTCAGATGGGACTCTTTTGGATCTGATTTGTACCTAGCACAAACACACACAACAAACATTATGTCAGGTCTACTGACAGTTAAATACATAAGAGATCCTATCATTGATCTATACAATCATTGATCAATAGATTTTCCCGTAGAATCAGGCATAATCTTGTCAATTGTTGATGTAGGTGTTTTTCATGAAGATGCATCAACAAGATTACACTTCTTCAATATTTGAAGAATATATTTCTCTTGATTGATGAATATGCCATCTGTTTCTGATGAACTTGTAGACCAAGGAAAAATGTTAATTCTCCCATTGAACTCATCTGAAACTCAGATTTCATCAACTCTTCAAAGTTTACACACAGTCTCTTGTTTGTTGATCCAAATATAATGTCATCTACATATATTGGTACAACTAAAAGATCTTGATGTTCTTGCTTGAGAAAGAGAGTTGATCAATAGTTCCTCTTTTATAGCCATGTTTCAGCAAGAAATATGTTAATGTTTCATACCACTTTCTTGGTGCAAGATGCGGTCCATATAAAGCTTTGTCAAGCTTGTACACCCTAGGAGGGTAATCAGGATCTTCAAAACCATAAGGTTGAGATACATAAACTTCTTTATCAATTTTCCCATATAAGAAATCACATTTTACATCCATTTGATAGATAGTGAATTTCTTATATGTTGCATAGGTTAGGAAGACTCTTATGGCTTCAATTCTTGCAACTGATGCAAAAACTTTATCATAATCTATTCCTTCTTCTTGAGTGTAGCCTTGTGCAATCAGTCTTGCTTTGTTTCTCACAATTATACCTCTATCATCTAATTATTTTGAAGAGCCACCTTGTTCGAATTGAATGATGACCTTCAGGTAAATCAACTAGATTCCAGACTTTCTGCTTTCTGAATTGTTGAAGCTCTTCTTGCATAGCTTCAATCCAGCAATTATCTTTTAGTAGTTGTGATGTTTGGAGGAACCACTTGTGAAAGAAAACAAGTGAAAAGACAGATGTTTGCAGCTCCACCTTGGCTTCTTGTTGTTCTTTTATCAAGATCACCAATAATGTTGTTTATTGGATGAGTCTTATGAATTATTGTTGTTGGAGTAGATTATAGATGATTCAAAGTTAGTCATATTCATTGATGCAGATGGATCCATTCCAGCTAATGAATTTAGGAAGTAATCAAAGTGTTCCTCCTGTTCATCATTGGGTATGGAGTGATCTTCCTGAGTTTGAACATCAGGTGCATCATTAATATCTCCACAGGAACTTCTCCGGAGTATTTTGAGCTAATGTAGGAATTACAGGAACATCTACGGATGGTATATGTGGACTTGCTGAATCATCTCCAATGTTTGTTGTATCTTCTTGAGAGGATGGAACAGCTGAGAGATGATGATACATCTATTCATATCTCTGGATGCAGAATGTACATCTGCGGATGCAGAGTCAGCAGCTACTGATGAAGTGTTTCCATCTGAGGATGTGCATCCATTTTGCTGGACTTTGCAGCATCATTGTTATTATTTATTGTTCCTTGTTCCATGATACTTGATGTGTGTATTCTTGGAGAATCAGCAGATAATGACACTTCATTCATATTTGGGGGAACAAATGGATAACATGTATCATCAGATCCTGCATTATTAAATAACCAGAGTTAAATGAGTCTGTTAGTGCATATTATATCAAACAACCATGATGATCCTTTAACAGATTTAGGAAATAAGGATTCATCAAATGACACATTAAGAGTTTCTTTCACAATGTTATGTTATGGAATGTAGATCCTATAAGATTAGATGTGAAGAATATCCAACAAGAAACCATCATTGGCTTTTTCTGAAAATTTTCCCAATTGTTCTTTTGTGTTTAAAACAGATACATGACACACAAAAGCTCTAAGATATCCTATGTAAGTTTTTTTTTTTAATAAAAGCTCATAAGGTGTTTATTATGTTCTTTGATAATCAATGTCCTATTTTGAACATTGCATGTTGTATTCACTGCTTCAGCCCAAAAGGTGATTGGCATTGTGAATTAGCTAGCATTGTTCTTGTTACTTCAATAAGTGTTTTGTTTCTTCTTTCAGCAACTCCATTCTGTTGTGGAGTTCTTGGTGCACTGAATTGTCTTGCAATGCCTTTATTCCTGCAAAAAGAATCTAAGTCAGTATTAACAAATTCAGTCCCATTATCACTCCTAAAAATTTTAACTTTTAAATCAAGTTGGTTTTTAATCTTGATGACAAAGTTCATTAATGTTTATGATGTTTCACTCTTTTGTTTAAGAAGAAGAACCATGTGAATCTAGTGAAATCATCCACTATCACTAAACAATATTTACTCTTTCCAATGCTCATCACATTGGATTGACAAACATATCCATGTGAGCAATTTGAGTGGCGTAGTGTTTGTATTGATAACTTTGGATTTATGAGACACTCTATGTTGTTTTCCTTTATAACATGAAGGACAATGGTTTGAACAATAAAACTCTTTCTTTGGCAATCCAATGACTAGGTCATTTTTCACCAATTTGTTCATGTTCTTCATGTTAGAATGAACAAGCCTTCGATGCCACAATTGAGATTCATCTTCTGATGACTTAGATAGTAGGCATGTTTCATGTCTTGTGAGTGTAGTGTTGTTTCATATCCAAAACATATGTGTTTCCTTTTCTTGATGTTTTATAAAGGATCCATTCTTCTGGAAACTCAAAAACCTGGCTTAAGAATGTAACAATAGTGTTATCAAACAATGTGATATAATTTTGATCACAAATTTGAGATACACTCAATAGATTACACTACAATTTTCATTAAATTTACTTTCTCAAACTTGAGTACCCCATTAGTTACCATTCCTTCACCAACTATTTTACCTCCCTTCTTATCTCCCCCAAATGCCACATATGAGGAATTTTTATGCTTCAAGTCATGGAGAAGTGAACAGTTTCCTTGTCATATGCCTGGAACTACCACTGTCAACATACCACTTGTTGTCCACTCTCCAAGATTGTTCCTGCACATAGAAAGAAATCAATAGAATTGACAACGCAAGCCTTCATGATCTTGGGTTTGCTAACAGTGTCTAAAATTGTCACTCCTTCATGAATAAGTCTTGAAGTTTCAGTATTAATTTAGTTTTAATTGATTCATTCTGAGTTGTTTGAGGTGAGGATGATTCTGTTGAAGATGAGGTTGTTGAACTAGGTTCTGTTTCTCATCTCTTCTTCATTCACCTTATCTTTGTTGGTTTGATGCTTTGGTATTGATAATGAATCTTGATTGCTGAAAGTTTTCATTATCTTTTAATTTTGAATGAGGTACATTAGTTCTCTTTAAAATTATCAAAGAAAGCATCATCAGCATTTGTTTCTTTTTTAGTCAAATCCACCCTTTTGTGAGGTTTTTGGATTGTTGAAATGATGTTCTTTTCTTTAAAGGTTGAACATCAGTGGATGTTTTCTCTTTGGTTTTGACTTTTGTTTTTGTTGCTGCTTCTTAGTTTTTGAATCTTTTTCACAATCAGTAGATTGAGTGTCTGATTCAGCTTTATCAGATTGTTTCTTCTTTGTGCTCTTTGTCTTTTCTTTTTGTTAAAATAACATACTGATTTGAATGGTTATTTTTGTTACAAATAGCATAATGTTTGTTGAAGTAGTAGTCAGATGTCATGTGATTGTTCATGTTGCAAATAGAGCAATAACTACTGAAGTAACAATCTTCAGTATTGTGGTTTTTCATATCACACCATTTTGCAATACATTTCCTTTTATTCTTTTCAGAATCAATTACTTTTCTTTTTTTTGTACTTTTGAGGCTTTTCATCCTTCTCTAATTTTGCAGTTGATTTTCCTTTCAGCTTTTGAGGCTTTGATTTGTTTACTGCTGATTTTTGCTTTCCGCAAGATCATCTATTGAATCAGTAGATTTAGTCTTCCGCAGATCTCCTACTGAAGAGGTTTATTCTTCCGCTGAAGATATG
The DNA here is from genome assembly GCA_025215565.1 of Flaveria ramosissima. NCBI lineage: Eukaryota > Viridiplantae > Streptophyta > Magnoliopsida > Asterales > Asteraceae > Flaveria > Flaveria ramosissima. The sequence continues at coordinate 35,161,405 of CM046029.1, forward strand.
CTGATTGTTCTTTCTTTCCTTTTCTATGAAAGAGTG